>OY998181.1:136888580-137409580 GCA_963921935.1 Galeruca laticollis
CCATAATGCCAATGGTGGTGGACCACAATTGGATACTAAATCAAGTAATATAGAAGACCGAGTTCTCAGCCTTGTAGGTAAAACAGCTTGGGAAGGAAGTGGTGTTGCCGAGCGTGACTTTGGCACTTCTGGTACAAACAGAAAATACTCTGATGAAACACCAAGCTGTTCATTTACCAATTTACAAATGGAACCAGAACGACAGGCAGTTAAGAGGCCCGTATGTTTGGAGGAGGTCCAACTAGCCGACCACTCGTATTCAGTTCAATACACCCCAAAAAAAAAGAAACCCAAAAACTCAGGAGGAAAAGTTAGCTGAAAAGTATGACGAAACCATAAAGTGTATGGAAGAAATAAAAAAACTATTTCCGATGGATTTAATAAATTAAATGATACAGTGGCAGCTGGATTTGCAAGTATATGTGAAGTTTTAAAAGAAAAAAATACTTAATTGAATATTGAAATAAATTTTACCTTATATTTCTGCGTTTTTATACCTACTAACATATGGTTAATATTGGATAATTTTGAGAGGTTCTCAAATTATGTAGACATAGGCATATAGGCATTATGTAGCTGCTTGGACACGACTTTGTCTTGGTAAGTATTCTGAGAGGTATAACCTCTGTGGATCAAATTTGTTCTGAACATCTGTCTGATCTGATAAATTTGGAGGGGGGAAAGACCCCACAGCACCCAGGCCTCATTAGGCCCTTTGTGCATCCGCCTGTTGTTCTGAACATATATCTAATGAAAAAAACTTTAAAGCAGGTCTAGAGTTTCAAATACATCGGTAAGTAGATTTGTAAGCATTAGATGTTTAAGATGTCGATTGCTTAGCACAGAGAGAGTTGGATAACTGTACTAGCTCTCCCAAAACATTTTAAACTGAAGCAACTTTTTTTTCATTATTGTTGTTAGGTGTAATAAACACGAGATATGACATAAAAAATTTTAAGGACACCCTATATAGATATAATTTTCTTCATAATAAAATAAGTCGAATCTAATTAATATAAAAAAACAATTGTTGACCTCCGCCAGAAAAGAATTTATACAAACAATTTTACATAACCGACAAGGTCGATAAACAAAACATCGTGTGTTTTGCCATGTTTTGTTTATCAAAAATATAGTCAAACCTTGCAATTCAGTATAAAGAAATTGATAATTAACCTTCAATTACGAAAATAAAAAACATGAGACAAGGTCAAAAATGAAAAAGATTTCTAAAATAAATAGCAGGAAATTTGGTAACGGAGGCAGTGAGGGAGTAACCCTCATCGAGTGCTCAGGTACTGTAAGGCCTGTCACTTCGACGGCCCTACGTCAACAGTGATATTGTGTAGTTGTGACTTGTGTTATATCAAAAACGTAAGTTTTTTTTTTCTATGTCGTATAATTATTTTTTGAACAAATACCGTATTGACATTTTATTTGATTTGACTGGATGTCCAAAAGAGATACATTTTCTGGTCATATTAAGTGCACTATTGACATTTGAGCCCCTCACCTAACATATTTAGGAAACTAGTACGATTTGAAATCGATCTAATTTAAAATTATATAGGAATATTCATATATGAGAGATATCGTAGTTATACCTTCAGATTTCGAAAGTTTGGTTTTGATAATTATTTTATTGTATGATACAGGATATCCATATGTAAGGTTTCGAAAGTTTTTTTTTTGATAAGTATTTCCTCATATTGTACAGGATATTCAACTGTACGAAATATCGTATTTATACCGTCAGATTTAGAAAGTTTTGTTTTGATAATTATTTTCTTATATTGTACAGAATATTCAACTGTACGAAATATAGTATTTATTCCTTCAGATTTCGAAAATTTTGTTTTGATATTTATTTTCTCATATTGTATAGGATATTCAACTGTAAGAGATATCGTATTTATACCGTCAGATTTCGAATGTTTTGTTTTGATAATTATTTTCTTATATTGTACAGGATATTCAACTGTACGAGATATCGTATTTTATCTTTCATTTATGTCATAATCAGGAAAGACTACTTTCAGAAATTTGGAAGACGTTTCGCCCGAGTCATATTAATTTTGTTTTTCTCATCTCTTATACAGGGATAGTCATACGCAAGGCATCTTTTACTGTTGTCATAATAACGAGAAACTACTTCCAGATTATGAAGACGTTTTTCCCTAATTAATTTCTAGTGTATCATACCGGGACATTCTCCCCCTTATTTTGTCCAAACCAGGGCTGAATTACTGGATTTAATTAATTACTGTTTGTAATATATATGTACATATTTATCCACCCAGTCTGTTTCCTTTATCAACAACACCTACCCTCGGACCAGCAAGGTTGAACGGGCTGACGCTACCTGCCTTAGAACTCAGGCTTGGCACATTGTATAAGCCCAAGAGGCCCCGCGGAGACCTTGTCCGCTCGTGCCAGGAAACCACCTCCACCGAGGTTACCCACAGGGGGATTCCTGGCTCTAAATTGTGGCGTAAGGCACTGGTGACAGCACGCTGTAAAAATTCAAGGCAATAGGAATTCAAAGATTGTCCTACACTAGTAACGGAGGGCTGTAAACCCTAACTGACCACTAGTTATTACACTGGTGACAGCGGATTCCTTGATCCACTTCATTACATAGGCATTAACACACAATTTCAGATATATTTATTTTGGTGCAATTCTAGATAAATAAATCAATACAACATATGCGTTTAGATTACCACAATAAGTAACAGACGGTTTCATTACTTCATTTATTAAATATTTGCAAAGTATCTATTCACTTAATTGTTTCTAAGTTGTCTTCCTTCATTTGAAACATTTTCCTGAAAATGTTCAAGACGGTTTATATTTATATCATCATCTGCTACAATAGGCTTAACAAAATCTATGCCATTAGATATGCATAAATTGTGTAGCACAGCACAACTATTAATAAGTTTGCCCACAAACTGTGGATTGTACCCTGCAACTCTCTCTCTTAGAAGGCAACGGAAACGTGCTTTAAGGAGGCCGATACACCTTTCCAAACAATTCCGGGCTATTACATGGGCTGTATTATATCTAGATTCAGGTGAATCCTCAGCAGGATTCAAAAAATGAGTCATTAGGATAGGTTCTAATGGGTAACCAGAACCACCAATGAGCCAAGTACCTTGAACGCTATTATTATATGAATCCCACATAAACGTTTTCATATGTGAATTACGCCATATAAATGCATCATGGGACGCTCCAGGATAATTAGCATTTAGAGAAAGGATCCTCAAATCAGCAGAAACCACTATTTGTGTATTAATGGAATGGAATCATTTCCGATTTATGAAGGTATGTTCTTCATGTGTTGGTTTTAGAATGGCAATTTTGGTTCCATCATAACACCAGGAAAATTGTAAGCAACCATAAATATTCGTTTTTGCTCGTTTATCTCATTTGGTGTTTGTGGAAAACGAATATAAATTTCGCTTAAATTATTATCTATTGCTTCTCTTACTTCGTGAAAGTATCTGCAAAACAATATAGTACCGGGTGTCCCAATTAGAATGGCTCTCGGCTATATCTCGTACAGCCTCGGGGAAAAAAATTATAACAAAAGTGACCTCGAGAAAAACCTGGAAATTATTTACAGAGTTGTGGGTGCACCGCCAGAGGGCGTAATTAAATAACAAAAATTATAAAATGAATAATTTACAAATTTTGCCTAATTAAGATGCATTCAAACTATGATTATCGTATTCTTTGAGAAATTCAGCTTATATTTGATTTTACAAGTGAGTCTATCTCTTCAAATAAGAGGAGGGGGGAAGCGGGAACTTTATTATGAAAAAACGCCTGTAATTCCAGTTCTACTTAACCTATCTATGCAAACTTAGTCTTTTTGAAGAGAGCTCCTTTCTACCAATGTGAGAGTTATAATTTCGAAACAACCTAATGAGTAACGTATACGCTAGAGGGCGCTATTTATTTATTTTTTTAAATCTAGCTATCCCTGAAAAATGTTGGATGGAAACATGCAGTTTTAATTAAGGAATATAAAAGTAGACCAAATTAACAACAGAATAGCGAAAACCGCATGTCGATATCTTTTTCGTATTACGAGATATCCTAAGAAATGTGTAAATTTTAAGCATTTTCCTTTAAACATAAATTACTCCGGTTTGACTGAACGGATTTTAACATTTTTTGACTCCTCAAAATGGTCTTTCCTTGTTCTATTAATAATAGTTCCAATTATTATGTCAATATTACTTTTGCTGTCACCGGGAAACTGAGTTATGGAAGTTAAAATGGAAATATATAAAAACAAGTAGTGGGCCATGAAAGAAACAAAACAAAAAGATATGTCTTGTGTCAAATTAATAAACCTAGTAATTTGTTCATTTACGTGTCATTGGGATTTGTGTGCATTAAATTCGATATAAAATTTACTTAAAAGTTGTATCTAAGATGATTCGTACAAACGAAGAAGCATTTGATATGATGGGCATTAACTTTGAATGTATGAGAAATGCAACTGTTGCGGCTAGGGTATATGCCATACAATATCCCCAAAGACGTCATCCCGGTAGCAGAGTTTTTCGTCGATTCATACACCGTTTAAGAACGACTTGAAATGTGAATCCTCCTGTATGTAGAAGACGCGACAGAGGTGGTTCAGAGGAAAACACAATAAATGTTTTGGAATATGTGCAATTTAATCCGCATTTAAGTATAGACCATTTAAGGCCACATGACTTTGACAGGTCGGCCATCTTGTCTGGGAGCAAACAAAACGGTTTAAAGCTATTAGCGTTCTATTAGTTTGTGCATCTAAGTCCATTTTATTTTAAAATTTTCTGTTTGTGGCGAGTAGACGAGTTTGTAATAATTATTAATAATGTGTGCTCTTCGAAGTTTTTATTATTCAACTTTAAGTGAAGATGTGAAGAAACGTTATGACGAGAAAATAAAGATTGTTTGTGACATCGACCCATACACTCTGAAGTCGAATGATCTTAAATTAAATGTATTGTCGTTGCCAAAAATAAAAACAATAGACTTGGTGAACTATTTAATTCTTTCGAGGAGTTATTATAGTGGAGAACAGATGAAAGCTTACAAGTCATTGGAAGCTTACAAATATTATGAAGCTGGATTTGTCCGTGATGTGTTGGCTGCTCAGATGAATTCTGAAGCATACTTAGTGGTTGCAAAGGTAAGAATCTGAACTTTTTCCGGTAAAATACACTCCCAAACTATGATTCCCTATACCTTCAGTGATTTTCATTCAATTTTTTTTTCAGGTCAGACATTCCCAAAGACTGAATCAGAAGCCGTTGAGTACCTGAATAGCAGTAATGTCGGATGGGTCAATATCTTGTGCTCACTGTTATTGTATGGCTGGTTTGGGGGAAGTTTGTAACCATGTTGCGGCTGTTCTATTTTACTTAAAAGTAAGGCGTGATGGTCCATCAAAATATGAAGTTGCCTGTACAGATACCCTTGCTCAATGGCCAGTGCCTTTAACCTCAAGAGGTGCAGACATGATGAGACTTAGAGATATGCACTGGTCAAGAACTGGTAAGACAATATCCACCCCTCAAATCAAACACTTAGAAGTAGGCGAAATGGACAAATTATTACTGAATATTAGCAAACTTGAAATAACGCCTGCCATATTTCCGATTAGGGAACCGTACCGACTTCCCATTCAAATCTTCCAAGTGGTTTGAACGAATTATCCAATGAAGAGGCTATTGATATAGCATATAACGAGATTCTTTGTGCTACAACAGCAATAGATCTGCAATTAAGTGAAGATGCTATTAAGAAAATTGAGGAAGTCACAAGGAAACAAGCAATGAGTACCCTATGGTACAAATACAGAGCAGGAAGAATCACCACATCAAAATTCAAGAGTGTTTCCAAGGGACAAATATCAAAACCTTCCTTGTCTGTACTGAAGGGAATTTGTTACCCTCAGAAAGTTCAGTTCTATTCTAAACAAACAGAATATGGTTTGAAGAATGAAAAAATTGGGATAACAGAATATATACACGAAATGAAAAAAAACATGCGAATTTCTCTATAAAAAGTGTGGGTTTCATAATTTCTGTTGAACACTCAGAATTTGGGGCTTCTCCAGACAGTGTAGTGAACTGTGAATGCTGTTCAGAAGGGTGTGTTGAAGTGAAGTGCCCTTACACCCTGAAAAATGTAAGCCTGAACAATATGTTTTGAGCAAATATTCTTGTTTATCGGACTTGTACTGTTTGAAGGATTCACATACATACTATTATCAAGGCCAATTACAAATGTATGTAACAAATACAAAATATTGTGACTTTGTAATTTGGTCCAAAAATGTTTTATTCATACAAAGAATTACATACAATGAACAATTTTTGTTGTCAAACTTGAATAAATGTATGGATTATTTCAAATTTGTCATCAAACCTTGCAAGGGTTGAATTGTGGTGCTCATGCAAGAAACTTGATGATGGCCGTCCTATGCTGAGATGTGATAATGATGAATGCAGCATTGGGTGGTACCACTTTGATTGTATGGGCATTTTTGAAATTCCAAATGACTCTTGGTTTTGTCCAATTTGTACATAATTGTAATTCTGTAAGTATTTTATAATATATATTCATAAGCATATTTTATCGTATTATTGAACTTCCTCTCATTCAGCATTTGACATGTTTAATTTCAGTTTGGTACGTTCATCATAAGTAAATATAAAGACAAAAATTCTTTCTAGAAGTGTTTAATAAGTTGAAATCAAAAGATACAAAAATACAGTAGTTTAACATAAACATTATTTTTAAACATTAACATTATATCAGGCATGTGGGAAAACAACTTTTTCTACACCCATATTGTTTATTCCATAGGAATTTGTGACGGACATAAATTAATGAAGGCACTACAAACCACTAAAATTTTGTCAATAGCACTTAAACTTTCTTTTTCATCATCTCTATTTCTTGAGAGGGGAATAGGACTTGAACAAATTTTAATTTTTTTTTTAGAAGTCCTATAATTCTCTCTACATGTATTCTAACATTGGCGATTTTTCGGGTACTTTCTAAATCAGTTGGATGAAGCTGATCTTTATTTTTAGTGAAAGCTGGTATTTCCAAATGAGCTCCTAAGATCTCTACAGCATCTTGTATTAAAAATCCTCTATAAGCTAATATAATATCACCAGGTAAAATAAAATTTAAGAACCCACAGTTTTCTGTCAAGAATTTATCACTTGTTCGTCCACCCCAAGCTGAAGAAATATATGATATGCGGTGTTATTCCTATTAAAATTTTTATTGTTTGGTGGTGTTTGTAGTTAGACCAGCATTGGGCAGCATTCAAAAAACCCGAAGGAGTTTCTGTGAAGATTTCGAAACAGTCGATTATAACTACTACACGACTACCAAAATTTTCTTTATAACATGCTGGTACATTTTTTTTAATTGTTCCCTATTAGGCCATTCAACAAGTTCTTTGAATAGCATATAAAGAACATCTAAACATTTATAAAATGTGTCCGAGGCTGTTGGTGGAGAAACAGAGAATTTGTATGACAAATATTTGAAAGGTAAATTCAGTCTTAATTTCATTAATGTTAATAAAAACTGTTTGAATGGAGACAAAACACTTTTAGTCGACAAACGCACAGCTACTACTTCAAACACCTCAAACATCATTGCTGCCAATGGAAAACCAGTGAAATATAGCACTTTAGAATCATTTCCTACAAATGCGTCTTCACTGATTTCAAAATTGTTCAGCTTCTCTTCCAATTTATGAATTTTTTCATTGCAGAAATTGATGTCCTGAAATACTTTTTCCAAATAATCCATCTCTAGGTCAGTCAGAATGGCGATACTACACTTCCCACTTTGTTCTTCGATTATTTATTCCGGTGGATCTGTTACATCAATACTTGCTGAACAGCTTGCAATAGGTACATCTTCTGCTTGTAAATCAGTATCATTCTGTAATGGAAAAATCAAATAAACTCTGTTTTCTTAATAATCAATTAAAAATTGAAAAAATGATTTAAATGTCAATACCGAGTTTACAGATTTAAGAAAAAGTACTTACTAACATACGTCTTTTTTTTCTTTCATGTCTTCATGTCTTTCAAAAGCCTGCTGGTTCTTAGTGTTTACACTTTTGTACCCCATATTTACAGATGGAATCCAGTCAGGATTATCCTTATCCAATAATGTAGCTGGTTCTCCTGGTGATTAAATTAATATATAGATAAGTAAGGTTTTAATAATCACAATCATAATGTTCACCTACCTTTAATGAAATGTTTGGAACATATACTTGCGTTCTCCACGTTTTAATGCTCTAATCCAACAAGCTCTACGCTCTTTTGATAATGCATCTTATAATTCACCCCTATCTTTTAACGCTGCTGGCATTCTAAATAATCGTACATTGTTCCTTTCTCTTCTCTTTGAACATCCAACAAAAGAACAAAACGACGGCATTATTCTTAATTTATCCACACAAACTTGATATAATAACAACATAAAACAAAGCGAAATTCACGTTTGGTTGCTCCCAGGCAATATGGCGGACGGTATGTGACGTCATCCTTTAATGGTCTAATAAAGCAATAAGTAGAGACTTGGGAATAAGCAGAACCATCGTTCAACGTATTTTGACCGGACACTAGGTAAATTATGATGTAAAAAGATGTTTCTTAAACAAAATATACCCGCATTATATTATTTGTGAGCATGGTTATATGTTAACATAATAATTTATTTATCATTCCGGAAAGATATTTAATAGGACATTATATTTCTTTTAGATTTCATCCATCTCATATAGTACTGCATCAACAATTGGTTGATCGTGGTTACGACAGAAGGTTGGATTATTGCAACTGGTTACTACATATGGTATATGACGACCCTCAATTACTGTCACGTATTTTGTGGTCAGACGAAGCTACATTTAGTAGTGATGGTACGGTTAACCGGCATAATATGCATTATTGGTCACATAATAATCCACGCTGGATGGAAGAAGTTCAGTACCAGGGGCGATGGTCGGTGAATGTATGGTGTGGTATCGGAGATGGACAGATAATTGAACCTTTTATTTTTGACAACGCACTTAACGGGGAACGCTACCTAAATTTTATAAGGGATGAATTACCACTTCTTCTAGAAGATGTATCACTAGCAACTCGTAGGTCTATGTTGTTTCAGCACGATGAGTGTCCGGCGCATTTCTCCAGACAAGTTAGAGAATTTTTAGATAATGCTTAACCCTGATAGGTGGATAGGACGTGGAGGCCTATTTTTTTGGCCAGCCAGGTCACCAGACTTAACAGTCTTAGATTTCTATCTCTGGGGCCGGAGTAAAGACCTTGTTTGTGCAATTAGACCCACTACTAGGGGTAACATGATCGAAAGAATACGAAACGCCATTCAGAGTATTTTAAGAGCAGAAATTGAGACTGCTGTTCAATCTTCTCTTCAAAGAATAAACGCTTGTATCGAAAATGATGGGCGACAATTTGAACACTTAGGTCGTCACTAGCGAGGTACATTAAGTTATATTTCCATTTTAACTTCCATAACGCAGTTTCCCGGTGACAACATAAGTAACATTGACATAATAATTGGAACTATTATTAATAGAACAAGGAAAGACAATTTTGAGGAGTCAAAAAATGTTAAAATCCGTTCAGTCAAACCGGAGTAATTTATGTTTAAAGGAAAATGCTTAAAATTTACACATTTCTTAGGATATCTCGTAATACGAAAAAGATATCGACATGCGGTTTTCGCCATTCTGTTGCTAATTTGGTCTACTTTTATATTCCTCAATTAAAACTGCATGTTTCCATCCAACATTTTTCAAGGATAGCTAGATTTAAAAAAATAAATAAATAGCGACCTCTAGCGTATACGTTACTCATTAGGTTGTTTCGAAATTATAACTCTCACATTGGTAGAAAGGAGCTCTCTTCGAAAAGACTAAGTTTGCATAGATAGGTTAAGTAGAACTGGAATTACAGGCGTTTTTTCATAATAAAGTTCCCGCTTCCCCCCTCCTCTTATTTGAAGAGATAGACTTACTTATAAAATCAAATATACGCTGAATTTCTTGAAGAATACGATAATCATAGTTTGAATGCATCTTAATTAGGCAAAATTTGTAAATTATTCATTTTATAATTTTTGGTATTTAATTACGCTCTCTGGCGGTGGACCTACAACTCTGTAAATAATTTCCAGGTTTTTCTCGAGGTCACTTTTGTCATAAATTTTTCTCCCGAAGCTGTGCTATAAACGGTTCCCGAGATATGGCCGAGAGCCATTCTTATTGGGACACCCGGTAAATAGTAATTTGTAGTCAGCAAGTACTTTTTTAACATACCTATGAACAGATGTCTGACTAAGCCCTACATTTAAGTCTTCTCCAACTGCTCGCTGATAACAACCAGTCGCATAGAAACGAAGAGCTACTAATAATGTTTGACGAATAGAAACACGATTATTGTCCTTGGGTTCAGTTATAAACGGTTGCAGCTCATTTCCTAATCGATATAATATTGCTTTATTTAAACGAAATAGTTCAATAAACCGTTCTTCCGATAAAGTTTCCAAACTAAACGAACTCCTAATGAGTTTTCTCTGATTACTTAATTGATTATTCACATCGTTTCGATGCATTCTACGTAATATTTCATTTGCAATAGGTAACATGTTTCATTTTAAAAAGAAAATGATATATTAAAATAGGTTTAGAATGCAATTATTTAACAGCGATTTTAAGATTTTCTACGACGAGACTACGATACTGTGACGTCACAAAGTCGATATTAAACGAGAATCGCCAAAACTCGACGTGTCGAGATTCCTATCGTCTCAACTTGTCGAGTCGATACGTGTCGAATCGAGGAATGAGAATCCATGGCTTGATCTCTGTTGATCTCAGAGTACTGTTGCATAGAACTCTATTTTCGGTTTGTCACTCCATTCAGGATTTTTAAATTCGAGTCATATAATAACTGCTCTCAGAGAACTCTAAGAGTGGTCTGGCTTGCTCTGAGGTAAAGGATCAGAGCAACAGATTCAGAGCAAATATCGCGTCTCATATTTGTCATTTGATTTGATGTTTGTATATGTTTGTTGTTGACTATAATAAAAAACGATTAAAAATATAACATCAATCATTAACATGGACAAAAAACAACTGGCAATAGCACTAGCAATGTCCAGTTCTAGTGATAGTGACGAACTATTAGAAGAAATATTAAAGCATAATGCTAAAAAGTCAGCCCCCAAAGTAAAAAAATTTATGGAAGAAGTTTTGGAAAAATATGATGAGGAAGAGGTGAGAGTAGGGCGTGCAACTTTTTCAGGGAGAAATTTTATTTGTTGATTTTTTCGCTCATATTTAGTTCAAAAAACATCTAAGAGTCAGTGAAAAACCTGTGAGAGTTTGGTGCAAATGTTTCAAGATGCACAGTTTTGCCCAAAGAATACTGCCGGATTACCTGCTAAAACTGCCGAGACACATATTGCTGCTTTCTTATGGTAAGTACAATTTTAGCTTTTCTATTTTTAACTATTTTATTTAATAGTATCTGAAGGTTTGCAGGTAACAAAACGGTGTTACGAAATATGGCTCAACTCTTTGATACAAGTATATCAACCATGTTTACTCTGATAGAATGAGTGATGTCATTTTTGATGTCCATTGGTCCAAGCGTAATAAAGTTTCCATCCACAGAAGAAAAACAGTCTATCTCTAGTTTCAAAAGGTAATGAATAACGTTGAGTTGTTAATTAACATATATTTTTTAAAACAATGTACAAAAGTATTATAACTTTACACTTCAATAAAATTTTATTAATGTTAAAACAATTAATTGTTACAATAATGAAATGGAGCCTTATTTAAACTGAAATGTCCAACTACTCTAAAGTTAATTACTATTTTTTAGATTTCAGGATTTCCCGAATAGTGGGCTGCATTGATGGATAGCAGTTGAACAAAATTATAATTATAAGTTTGCAAAAACGAGAGTAACAATTGAAAATGCGTTTCGTATATTGAAAGGGAGATTTCGTCAATTAATAATAACTGAATTTTGGGGAGTTGAAAAAACAGCAAAATTCATATTGTGTTGTTGTATTTTGTACAATCTATGTATCAATAATAATGATTATATTCACGAAATTGAAGATCGAATATTGCCAGTAGAAGATCCTCTTTATCAGGATGAAACAGCCATACATATTATTGAAACGATTGGGTGGAATGAAACGGAACACAAGATCTTATGGTATAATGTAATTTTGCGATTTGTTTGAAGTTAACTGTCACCTTTTTACTTTTTTGTCTAAGATAAAACATATTTTTTGGGTTTTTGTTGTTTTATTGATTGAAGATAGAAAATAAAATAGGAACTCTCAAAACAAAAACGAAACAGAATATAACATAAAAAATAGGAACTTCTGAAATAACAAAGAAAAACATAATCTGCATAAAAATTGAAATACAAACTTAATAGTAATAAACATACTCATAAACCATTTCGAGGGCTAAAACGGAAATAGGATTTTGATGCCTCAGACTTCAATTTTATAAGCGCCATCTATGTGTGAAAGGAACTAATTTTATGAAAATTATCAACCTGTCAAAATCAAACGAAACTGTAACTCGTAACTTATTTCGGTTGGTTTTCTGAAGCATTACCTCGTAAACGTCACAGTGTTCAGCTTCCCGCCACTGAAGCAAACTGTCAAGGTAAATGATCTTCAAAATCGCTTGTAAATATGAAAGAAGTAAAGTGGAGGGTTAAAGTTTGTGATTAGATTCCTAATTAAGCATTCGTTTCAAAACTTTCATAACGATTGCTTTGAGTTGTTAATAATTTTATGTAAAAAAACTAACATTTTATTGCAGGTGTTAGATACGAGGTCCTGCTTCACATGCTTTAGAGTAGATACGAGCTACTGCTGCATAGAAAAATGTCTAGTCGAACGAGAAAAATCATGGTAATGGCCAGAATAGCGCAATGTAGTAACACCAATGAGGACAATCAACGTTTTTCTCTTCAAGAAATCACTGAAATGGATTTATCAAACAATATTCTTCTAAATGAAGCCTTATCATCCCAAGATATTTCTGATATTATCAGAGAAGCCGAGGTAGTCTTCGTCCCTAACGAAACTCGCAATACAACTGGTGTATTGTCGGAAATGACAAACCTAATTTGTTTCCAAAATGAAAAAGACGCCCATAATTGAAGCTACATATCAAGAGGTAATGATAATAAAGCAATAGAAGAACGAATGGAACAGGTAAATGAAGATAAGACACGGCCAACGTTTTGGATGATTTAGCAAGTATGGCGCATTTTATGCCAGAAGAGAATAATAACGTTCACGACAAAGACTACATTCCTGAAGCCGAAAGTGAATCAGAAAGCGTGGAAGAGGTGGGTGCAGATACAACACAGCTACAGGAACTTGAACAGGTAGATGAAATTGTTATAGAAAAGGAAAATGAGAATCAAGATACCAAAAGAAAGACACTTAAGAAAAAGCAAAATAAGAGGTTAATCAATAAGAATTTACGAATGAGGGGAGAACAATTTTTAGGGTTTAGAAAGCCACGGGATCAACGCAATACATTTCATGATGTACCGAGAATGAATAGAAAAATAGGTGAAAGGTGCAGCTGTGAACAAAAAATCAAAGAATCAAAAATAAAATGTTACAAAGTAACAGAAGAAATGCGTAAAAACATCTTTGAACAATTCTGGACTAACATGACATGGGATCAACGGAAAGTGTGCGTTAGTAACACTGCTAAAGTCACAGAAAAAGCCAGACCAAAGGTAACTGAAAATTCCCGACGAAATATAACCCTGAAATATTTTTTGATTTGTGGAAATGATGAAATACCTGTGTGCAAAACCATGTATTCGCATACTCTTTCTTTGGGAGAATGGTCCATAAGATCATGGTCAACTGGAAGCCAACATAGGATGAACAAAAGTACCGAAAAAGAATTAAGTCAACGAAATCAAAGAATTGATTTATTTAAGGAAGATCGAAGCTTTCTAAGACAGTGTTTAAATAATTTAAACAAACTCCCCTGGCATTACTGCAGGAGAGATACTGATAAGCTATATTTCGAGCAACAGTTTCAATAATTCGTTCAACTTCATAGGGTATACAAAACAGAATGCCAAGAAAACAACAAGACACCTCCTTTGTCTGTTGTAACGTTGACAAAAATGGCTGAAGAAATGAAATTATCCTTATTTCGTCCTAGAAAAGATCAGTGTGATACGTGTTTCAGATATAAAAACAACAATTTAATTGAACCGGAATACAGCGAACACATAAACAGAAAAAATCGAGCACAGAAGGAAAAAGAAGAAGATAAGGAAAAGGCCATAGGCGTTCAGTGCCACGTTATTGTGATGGATGTACAATCTGTGAAGTTAGCACCGCAACTACAAGCTAGCGCTTTATATTACAGGACAAAATTGTGTTGTCAGAACTTTACCATCTATAATTTGAGAAATAAACAAGGTACTTGTTACTGGTTCGACGAGACAAACGCGGACGGTCAAGCTTCTACCTATGCTTCGCTTCTTGTAGACTACTTAGAAGAAAAATTTTTGGATTTGTCTAACCTAAGTATTCCTATTATTATCTACTCAGATGGGTGCACTGCTCAGAATCGTAATTGTGTAATGGCCAACGCTTTGCTCCACGTTTCAGAAAAGTACAAAGTTTGTATTACACAAAAAAGTCACACTCAAAAGAAGTGTGACTCAGTTCACAGTGCCATCGAGTTTTCCCTCAAAAATAAGGAGATCTACTTGCCCAGTGATTATCATCGTATAACTAAGGAATCTCGCAATAAAAATCCTTACTTGGTCAAAAGCATGGACTTCAGCTTCTACAAAAATTATGCCCATAAAGACTACCTTAAATACAGTTCAATACGGCCTAGAAGAACGGGTAGTGGCAATAATGTTGTTGACATACGTGCGTTGTAGTACCATGAAGGTCAAATTAGGTACAAACTAAACTTTGAAGATGATTTTAAGGATCTACCAATCAGACCTAAAAACATAGCATTAGGGAATATCATATTTCCCCAACTATTCAAGGAGAAACTGCCTATTTCTAGCGTGAAATACTCACACCTTCAAGCAATTAAACAAGTTATTCCGAAAGACTGCTGGAGTTTTTACGACTCCCTTCCACACAAGTAGATTTTTCTAGAGATTTATTTCATTTTCGTTTTATTCTTTGACAAAGAAAATGCCATTATTTTTTATAAGTACCTATAATAATGATTATTTTATGTTATGTTATAATATTTTGTGTATTAAATGTGTTGTGTGTATAAAATGATGTTTAATAAAAGTATAATTTAATTTGCTTATTATGTATTAATAAGTTTGCTTATTCGCTTTTTATTTTATTACACAAATTACTAATGAAAAACAATCATGGTTTCCTGCTTTTCAGTTCATGAAAGAATTCTTCATTATTAACCAACAATGTGGCATTACCATGTAACTGACCGTATGTTGAAAAAAATAAATTGGTGTATTTTTAATATTATAGCAAATATTTTATTGTAATTTTTAAGCGAATAAATACTGCAAGTCCGAAAACTAGCGGCTATTTATAACTCAAAATAGTTTTTCTCGTTTCCTGAACATTTTACGTTATGCGGGTTACGAGGTCCTGCATTTTAGCCCTCGATTTGTAATAATACCGATTTTTGATTGTTGGTTAAAGACCACTTATCAGTGAATTTCTGGTAAAAATATACATCATGAACAAAATTTCTTAATTTTCTTTCTCAAATATTTTATTTAACATGTTCATCTTTTCCCGATGGCATCGTTTCTTATTTTCTTCTTTTTCTTTATGTATTTTTAAAAGAACATCTGTTAAATTCATAGGTTCATTTTTTTTAAGAAGATGGTTGTGGTTCTTGTCTTTGTTTATGATTTGTCGATGACCTAGGGGTAGAAGTGCAACTGTCTGTTTCCATATTATCAAAATCATGTGATGGTGAGTTTGTTGTGTTAATTGCTCTTGTGTTAATTATTTTACGCGCTAAGTCCATTTAAACTTCGGGCTGTAAACTGTCGTCAATTGATTTAATTCTGGCTATTTCATCTGCATATTCCACTGATACTTTTGTATATCCAGAAGTTCTATTGTGTTTGTCAGCTGATATTTTTCGCCGCATTGTGTCCTCAAAAGTCCTAACTGTTGTTGAATGTCGAATGAATTTTTTTTGTTCTTAAATTTTTTCATCGGACCTACTTGGGAAAGGTATTCATGGTATAAATCCAATAACTGTCGAGTTTCATTCCCCCCCCCCCATTCAGTTTTACCATTATGCTCAGATTTCTTAGTCTCTCCTTCTTTTTGGCTTACATTAAACAGTTCCTTATCTTGAATTGGAAGAGGAATTCCCAGAGAATTATAATTTTCAATACTTTTCTCGATGTAACAAATTTCCCTGCCACAAAATAAAAAAATATGAAGTTAAGGTTGTTTATATATATGAGATATTATTTGAATCTTACTGTGGACAACGGTATTGTTCTAATTTATAAAATATTCACCATTTCAGCGATAAAAGGCCAACTTACCAAATCTTCCATTTTAATGTGTTTAATACAAAACCGTTCCAGACGATAGCGATAGAGGTTACGTTTGATATTGGATGTTTAATTACTTCAAACTCTTCTTCTTCTTGTTTTATACCTATAGATTTTAAATGTGAAGTAAAAAAGCGCGAAGGATGTCCGGTTTCGTGCCCTGTATGACCCTTGACAGATCTGTGGTAGAGTCAGGGTACTTCCAGTCGCTCTGAGAGTAACCAATTCGAAAAAGCTGTTAGATTCTAGAACATTGCTAAAAACGCCTCGTAGACATGACCTAATAAAATATGCTGAACCTGGTTTTTAATTTCATTTTGGCTTCGAGAAATGTTTAACAAAGCTATTATTACAATGTCACCCTTCAAAGTTACTAAATATTAGTTGTATTGAATTGTTTATTAACATAGATGGTTTGCCATTAGCAAAAAGCTCTTCGAGTATGTATATTATGCTAGCGTAAGCCATTTTACAGGGCACCCTTCGGAAAAGGCTAATAATTTGTTGCTGATTTGTAACGCTGAGCTTGATTTTATTGCTGATGCCGTTTCCAAGAAAACGCAAACTATGCTAGCGTAATATTAAGCTAGCGTAGCCACACGCTCTGACTATAAAAATAAGTAATATTGAAAAAAACTATTAGCACATGAGTTTGTTGCTAAAAGATGACACTAACCGATACTGGAAAAAATCATCCCTTACCCCGATTTTCCCACCCCTCACTATTATTTGATATTAAGCTAGCGTAGCCACACGCTATAACTATAAAAATACGTAATATTGAAAAAAACTAAATGCACATGAATTTGTTGCTAAAAGATGACACTAACCGATACTGGAAAAAACCATCCCTTACCCCGATTTTCCCACCCCTCACTATTATTTGATATTAAGCTAGCGTAGCCACACGCTATAACTATAAAAATACGTAATATTGAAAAAACTAAATGCACATGAATTTGTTGCTAAAAGATGACACTAACCGATACTGGAAAAAATCATCCCTTGCCCCGATTTTCCCACCCCTCACTATTATTCGATATTAAGCTAGCGTAGCCACACGCTATAACTATAAAAATAAGTAATATTAAATAAAAATAAATGCACAGGAATTTGCTGCTAAAAGATGGCACTAACCGATACTGCGAAAAAATCATCCCTCATCTCACATTAATTGAAATTCATCGTGTTTTAGTAGCCATAGCCTAGCAACAAATTGCCCGACTGATTTTAAAGCGATATAGTTGATATTTGGACAGTAATACTCCAGTAACAAATTCCCCGACTGATTTTTAATTGAAATTCGTTGTGTTTTAGCCGCCACAGCCTAGCAACAAATAGCCTACTGATTTTAAAGCGATATAGTCTATATTTGCTCAGTAATACACCAGTAACAAATTCCCCGACTGATTTTTAATTGAAATCCGTTGTGTTTTAGCTGCAATAGCCTAGCAACAAATTGCCCTATTGATTTTAAAGCGATATAGTCCATATTTGGACAGTAATACACCAGCAACAAATTCCCCGACTGATTTTTAATTGAAATTCGTTGTGTTTTAGCCGCAATAGCCTAGCACCAAATTGCCCTATTGATTTTAAAGCGATATAGTCCATATTTGCGCAGTAATACACCAGCAACAAATTCCTCGAGTATTTTTTGATCGAAATTCATCGTGTTTTAGTAGCCATAGCCTAGTAACCAATTGCCTTATTGATTTTAAAGTGATATAGTTCATATTTGGTCAGTATTTTTTGATCGAAATTCATCGTGTTCTAGTAGTCATAGTGTAGCAACAAATTTCCCTACTGATCGGGGGAAAACCGGCGCGAGCCTAGGAAGGGGCGGCATAGCGGCATTTTTTATATTTGGTACTCGAGCTTGAACCTTTATTGTGTTGTATTTCAGTTATAGAATCCAGTTTTCAAATTAATTTTACTTTTACTTGTAATACTGCAATAATAATTTCTACAGAAGTTAAAGACAACAAACGCAGTCTAAAAGAAATGACATTTTTTATGTTTTTGACGGAGAATGGAGTAAACAAAGAAAAAATAATATTGAATTTTTCATACATGTTTAGTAATGTAATTATCTTCTTAAGTAGAGGTTTTTACCTAAATGAAGCTAAAATATATTTTTTCATACAACTTGTGCAAAGCTCTATTTTGAAACGATTGTCATTGGTCATCGTGCGGTAAATAATAGTATATTGCACTAGTGGAAAAAGTGTAACTTTATGGTGCAATCACATATTTAAATACGTGGTGGAGCCGAGTATTTAAATCGACCTCACCTTAGGAGACACTGTTTCTATATGTGGAATATACTAGATTTCTGTGCACAAGATTCGTGATAAGAGCATTTTTTATGCATTTAACAGCTGCAAAAACTTCGGCTGAGGTTATATTTGTGACGTCTCTTTTTACCAGTAGTGGCAAAAAATCCTCAGGGACTCGATTCTCGACTTCATGTGAAAAGATTCACATGTGAAATTATTCCACTACTTATTTTCACATGCTTGTTTAAAACCGTATTCTTGGTTATAGTGGAATGTACTTTCCAATGGAAACGGTCTTGACAGGTATGTCTAATATTAAACGGATATTGACCAATCACGTTTCATCAATTTGGAGTTGTTGTGTTGAGATCCCTGGACCAAATTTGACATCCACATTTTTTGTTCCACAGTAATCGTTTCGCTAGCTTTGGTTTTTTATTTGGATATTGTAGTTTTTTTTTATTTTGATTTTGTAGTTTTTTTTTTGATATTGTGTAAGCGCAGAAATAAAGAACGATGGCGGATGAACAGTCAAAGAATCGAAAGAAATGTGGGCATGTGTCTGATACACAAAAAAACATGTTAATAACATTTATTGAAAATGACCCACAATTGAGAACTGGGAAATTTACCAATAATTTTACATATAAGGAGTCGCAACAGCGATGGAAGGGTATAGCTGAGCTATTAAACAGCTCTCCTGGAACCAAGAAAGACTGTTCTTCCTGGAGGAGGGTAAGTAACTTTCCATATGTAGTTAGCTTATCATTTTAATGACAATATTTTTATAACAATGCACACTGTTGTAGACCTGGCAAGATCTTAAAAGGAATACCAGGAAGAAGTCTGCAGATCTCAACAAATACAAGACTGGAACAGGAGGACCCGCCCCAAAAGAATTGATTGATAATGAGGCAAATATTTTGAATGTACTTGATACATCCACAATAAATGGAAATGAATCAGTCGAGGAGTCAATTATAATAAATGTAAGTCTCAAAAATAGGATATAACCCTCTTAAAAGTCAAAGTATGTACAGAGTTCTAACAGATCAAATCCAACAATAATTTTGTGGGTTACTGAGTTTTGTCTCCTGACACATGTTCTGAAATAATTTTATTTGGATTAAGAGATTAAACTGACTGATAATGTTCGTTTTTCATTTGTTAGTGTTAAAACATATATTTGCAAAAATTCTGGGTTACAACTTGTCAGAATTCTGCCATCAATGTTAGATTTCAAAAATGTTCTTTGTGTCAATTTCTATTTCATTTAATTTTCTTGTGATTAATTGTGTTAACTTTAGGATTATGATTATTGGACAGAAAATTTGGGGAATGAACAAATGCTAATTAGCCAGGAGCCTTGTTCTAGTAATGTTGTTGAAATGTTACCTGAAGGCAGTACTGAAAATTCTACTCAAAATACAATCAGTCCATAAATTCTAAAAAGGAGAAGAATGGCTACAACGAGATTGAACGAAACAATTAAAGCGAGCCAAAACATCCAGGAAATGTTAGACAATAAAAAGACAAAAGACGAAATCTACAGAGTTGAGAAATTAGCTCTATTAGAAAGAGACATTGCCGTAAAAGAAAGGATAGCTTCTGCCTTAGAAAAATTATGTTAGTTAATGGGAATAATTTTAGTTGTTTTATTTTTTTGTGATATTTAATAGATACATTATATATTAATTACTACTGCGTTTTAATATATCCTTACACAACATATTATTCAGTGGAAGAACCATTTTAAAAGTAATACATGGGGCTAAACAATATCAATAAATTACCAATTAGTAGAAAAGTATATTTTATGTTTCTCAATATAATATATTATACAGGTAATAAAAAGGTTTTGTAGTTGATACACATTTTATAATTGAAAATAGTTTCTGATAATATGCTGTTGCAGTCGACGTCCATCTTCCAAATCTTGATTTATATGAGGATGCAGACCATCCTCCGCTTCAATATTATTTGGAACATCATACATCCCAAAGTCGATGTTCTCATCTCCTTCTGGTTCTGGTAAATTATTCTCGATGCATATGTTGTGTAATACACAGCACGCGTTAATAATTTTCTCTGACATTGTTGGGGTATAATGTAGTACTCTATGTTTGAGTAGGCATATAAAACGCATTTTGAGCAAACCATTACACCTCTCAATCAAGGACCGAGCTCTGCATAACTGGGTGTTATAGCGGGCGGCTGGAGTACCATCCACAACGTTGGGAACTGGAATTTGTAACCATTTCCTTAAAGGGTATCCAGAATCTGCTACAATTAAAAATATTGATATATTAAAATAATGTCCATAGTTGTAATAATTACCTGCCAATTAAATAATAAGTGAAATTATTATCATTACGACTGGCTTGTTCAAGTGATTGCTTGACGTTTGAATTCCTCCAAATAAAAGCGTGATGTACACTACCTTGATATCTCGCATTCACGTTTAGGATTTTTAAATTTATATCACACACCTGAAAGTATACAATTTCTATTCCATGAAATAATATTATTATCTACTTTAGTAGAACAAAAACTGTTTTAGTTATAAACTTACCAACTGAGTATTTATGGAATGGTATGATTTTCTATTTACGAATACATGCTCATTTCCAGATTGTGGAAAAATTGCTATATGAGTGCAATCCACTACAGTCCCATGTATATCATATGCTTGATAGAATCTAAAGTTATTGTTGAATATTTCATATTATAGAAATAAGTTCTATATTCACACATTATTTTACTTACTCTGTTCTCATCCGGTTCAAGTTTTCTGGATTGAATGAGAAATTAACCCACCTATTAAAAATCCTGGGATCATTTAAGGCATCAACAATTTGTTTGATGCATCGACTTGTGGTTGACTGGCTAACAGGGAGATGCTTATTCAATCAGTTTGGTAACTTCCCGTTGACAGAAATTTCAAGGTAATCAGAAGCTAAGAAAATAATGTTATTTAAAATATTTTAATTTTAATTAGGTGTACTAATTATTCTTAAGGTAATTACCTTCATTTCCAATGGTATCGCCGATACCCGTGATGGTGGCTCTAAAATGGTTTCAAGATCTGCTAGCAGCTCAAGCACTACCTCTTTAGACAATCTAAATAATTTTATAAAGTGCTGATCACTTATGTTTATGAAAGGATCTCCTGCTCTGTCCTTCCACCTAGACCAAAAATCTCTAGGTGGATTATTTTCTAACATTTCCAACTCTTCCAAAACTTCCAAATGATGCAGTAGAATAACTTCTTCCATAAGAAGTTTTAAAACAAAACGCCAAAGTTTAACAAAAACAAAGCACAAGATGTGATACTGCTGAGAAAGTCACTTTGGTTCTTTGCATAGATGGATATTTTTTGGTTATGTAATGTTTATAAACTTGAATAATAACATTGCGCAGAATCAAATTCAGTAATTCCATTGGAAATTATCAATTCACATGACATTTACTATGTGAAAATATTCGTAGTCTTTTTGTGTGAAAATATTCACATGGTTCTGTGGAGAATGCCGAATTTAATATTTCCATGTGAAAATTATTTCCACCCATGTGAATGAAAGTCGAGAATCGAGTCCCTGGAGTGCGTGAAAATGGATTTGGTAGCACGATGACAAAATACTTACGCCCACCGTAACTCGACTTCATGCAGCTGTTACATGCATGAAAAGCGCTCTTATCAAGGTGGAGTGCAAAAAACTTATTACACTCGGTGTGTTACAAATGTGATTTACGTGAGTTAATAGCGCTAATTCTTGTATTATGTAGGTACACATCAAGTTTATTTCTCATATCAAGAGATGCGTGATAATTATACAGCACTGTGCATATTTTAGAAGTAAACAATTGGAAAAGTAACATTATATAAAATATAAAAACGTGAGCGCGCTGCACGCATGTATAAGTGTGTAGGCATAGCGTTATGGGTACCGTCAGTGAAAACGATTTGGCGCGGGCATATTTTTTCGTGTTTGATTGTTATTAACTATTGAATCATTCATTTCGCCGTAATATGATATCGCACCCTTGCTTCAAAAGTGACACAACTCAAAATTCACATTTTTTGAGTTAACGCCTTGAATGAGATTATTAAACACTCCTACGTCGATCATCAAAAGTGTTTCAACTTGGCTTACCAGGGTGTGGGCTAGATGGTGCTTGAGTCATTTTTGAAGTTTCTAAACTGGAAATGTTATATCCAACAAAAGTGACATTGCTTCTCGAAGATCATTATGAGTTGTGTCGTTTTTAAAGATCGAAACTAAAAACCTACATTGAAAGAATTTGAGTTGATACAGTTTTGTAGACTGATATTTGCAGACGACAGTGGATTAATTTGAATTGTGTCATTTAAGAAAATTAAGGTAAGTGACTCTGTTATTTATATTTTAAGTTGCGTCACTTTTGACGAATTATTTGTTTGGGAAGTATCAAAAAGCTAAGCTTGGGATTTTCCGCCGCGGCGGTTATGCTTTGTTTGCGTGATTGCTGTACCACGATATCTAAATATTCAGACAATAAAGAAATCGTAGATTTTGAAAAAACATCTTCAATGGTAAGTGACCTACAACGTAGTGCCGTCGCTGAAAATGCCACAAAAGATAAGGAAACCTCAGAGTTTGCCATTCCATCACCAAATCAAATTTTGGTTGAGAATTTGATTGAAAACAGCAGTATTAACAAAACCTTAAGTGTCAATGTGTCGTGTAATTCTGAGTGCCCGACTCTCCTACGTTTTAAAAAACTCTGTAAAAACAACTATTACATCTCACCTAAACACAGTGGTGAAAACGACATAGACGATTCAGATGCTGATCCACATTACAGTAAGAGTCCTAGCAGTTCCTCTGACAGTGAAGTGGAACCCGTTGAGGATGAAAATTTAGTTGAGGAAGAAGACGGTACAGTTCAGCATGAAAATTTAGCAGATGAAGAAGGGCCAAAGAGTAAAAAAAGAAAAGCAAACCCCGACAAGTGGAATGTTAAGAAAAGTAAATATCGAAGGAATTGTGGGAAGGTTTCTGCTGAGCATCCGATAATCAGTTAAGGGGAGGAAAAACTTCTTCCTTCATGACTATCATGTCTCTTCTACTCTAAATAACCCTTCAATTTCTTGTACTTTACCTATCTTTCTTTCTTTTTTACTCTTCCAGATTTACATAATAGACTTTCTTTTCACTTTGGTTTGCATGTCTGTCTCTCTTCTTTCCTCTTGCCAACCAGGTCACGTAATTTCTTTCTTTCTTAATTTCTGCTTTCTTTTCCACCTACCATATTCTTCAACTTCGTCATGGAACATCTCGGTCTATCCCCCAGTATGATCAATTTAATTTCTAAGACCACACTTAGGGGAGGCAGCTAAGTGGGCCTACCCGTTGGCAAATCTGCGTCCGGAGGCAACCGTGAAAAAAGCCTAGAGGAGTAAACCTCGAAAAAAGAACCCGTAATCCTCGTTGTTAGCTACCGTGGCCATGGATGAATGGCTGCACGAAACGCAGTCAGAAACGGTGCCTCTGGGATACCTGGCGACCTCCCAGAGTAATTAGCCTTAGCGGGGTAAGGGCGCACTGCCCCGCCGGACCTACAGTCGTCTCGACTCGTGGGATTTGAATGGAAAATTTGAGCAATCAAAAGGACAAGGAGAAGAAGGAGGGTAAGGAAGAAGGTATGAGGAGCAACTCCTCGAAGGGCAGAAGACAAAGAAAAAATTAGAAAGGAGTGATAGTAGCAGAAAGGCTAGCATAGAGAGTAACACCGTGGAGAGGTTGGAGAATTGGGAGAGCGAGGATACGGAGGAAACTTTTAAGAATTTGGGAGAGAATTTACAATCAACGTAAATAAGCGTAAATGACGAGGGAGAGAACGAAAGCGAGGAAGACAGCTCGGAAGAGCGAGCAAACGAATTATTTGATCTCATAGGCGAGGCGAGGCGAACAAGAGGAAGAAGATGGAATATAGTGGAGAGGAAAAGCAAGAGAACAAGAAGGAGAAGAGGGAAGAAAGGAAAGAGATCAAAGAGGATAAGCAAGAACGCGATAGGGAGGAAACGGTAAAGGAGCTGCTTAAGCGCAAGATAGGGGAGGTAGAGGCCCTCAAAATAGAAGACAACAATCTGAGTAAATTGTTGTCTGAAATGAGAGAGGCGGTGGAAAAAATAAAAGAGCCATCCAGGTGTAATGAATGCCTGGAAATAGAAAGAAAACAAAAGAGGAGAGAGGCAATGGAAAAACTGATGGAACAACTGGAACAGGGGGGGGGGATACGCGGAATTTGCTCAACTGGAGGGTAACAAAGTGGGATAGTGATAGTGTAGAGGAGGCTTTAGCTAGAAGGGAGAGCTGTATAGTTATAGGCAGGGAAGAGGCAGAGGGGGGAACAAATGACAAAATTAAAAAAACAAGGGAGGAGGTATGGGTACTCATGAGAGAGTGCGAGGTGGGGGGTGTGATATGCTGGAAAATAGGGTAAAGAGTGCCAAGTATGAAAAAACTTGGCACGATTATGTAGCGAAAATCGGGAAAGAGGAAAACAAGGAGGAGTACTACAACATATGTAAACAGCTAGTTGATCTGATTAAACAAGTAGAGGGGGGAATCCAAATAATTATAGGGGAGCGGGTTAACAAAAGTAAGGAAAACCTTAGAATTTATAGGTCGGAAAGGGATACTGAACTTCGAAATAATAATGAGGGACGAGTTGGGTGCAAACGACGAAATGGGGATGGACAGGGAGACCCTTCACATTAAAACAGGCAGTAAAACATACACGGAGGTATTAAAGAATATGAAAACAAAAGTAAATGTGGAGGGCCTGGGGATAAATGTTCAAAACGTGGAAAAAACAAGTGGGGGTGACCTGATTGTTAAACTTAAATGGAGGGGATCGGCAGAAAGGCTGAAGGAAGAGCTCACGGGTAAAGTGGGGGGACTGGCCATGACGGTTAAAAATAAAGAATCCGTCTTTAATATTATGGACATAGACCCGTCTCCATAACTACACAGGAGTTAAAGAGGGCCGTGAGCAGCGGGACGGGTCTAGAAGAAGCAGACATACAAATAAGGAGTCTTAGGGAAAGCCGGGGAGGTAGTCAATTTGCGGTCGTGGCGGTACGGGCTGAGAAGGCAGGGAGAATGAGGGTACACGAAAAAATTAAAATAGACTGGCAATATTGTGCCATACGGGAGAGGTTCACCCCCGTACGCTGTTACAAATGCCTGGAATATGGGCATAATACGTATGCGTGCAAGGGCAAGGATAGAAGTCGGGAATGCTTCAGCTGTCTGGAGGAGGGTCACAGGGCACAGGAGTGCCCTGGGGAAGCGGTATGCCTCTCGTGCAGGGAAAAGGGGCATAGGATGGACACCATGAGGTGTCCAAAGTTTAGGGATATGGTGTACGGGAAAAATTAAGTATGGTCACACGCCCGCTCAGAGACCAAAATTAAGGCTAAGTAAAACTCCTGTGAAATGTGTAGTTTATTTATTTAAATGTTAATTTATGTATTTATTTACTGGTGTTTGTGTACGTCTTTTATTTTAACCAAATTTTATTTATACTGTTTTTTAATCTTTTATTCATACATTGTGTCGTCCATTCGTGTTTTTTTAAAATGTTCTTTTCTAGTCATTTTATACATATTTTATTTATACCCCATATTTTATTTATACCCTATATTTTATTTATATACCGTGTTTTGTGTCCCATTTTTATCTATTTAAGTGTTATTTATTTATTTATCATTTGTGTGTTTTTAGCCGTGACTGTCCTCTATTTATTTATTTATTTATATAACAGAAGTCATAATACTCAAGGGTCCGAGGGATAGGGAGAACATAAAATTAAAATGTGGTCAGATGGAGGTTAAACCACAGAAGACGGAAAAATACCTGGGTGTACTGTTCGACGATAAACTGACCTTCTCAAAACACGTGGAGGCAGCGGTCGCGAAAGCAGAAGACAGGACCTCGACCCTACAGAGAATAATGCCGAACATAGGGGGGCCCGGATCACAGAGGAGACTGGCATACGTGCAGATAGTAAACTCCATACTGCTTTACGGGGCCCCAGTATGGTACGAGGTCCTGGAAAAGAACAAATATAAAGAAATGTTGATGAAAGCTCAAAGAAAACCGCTGCTAAGAGCCTGCAGCGCGTATAGAACTACGTCGACAATCGCGTTGCAGGCAATATCGGGAGCAATCCCGATACATATACTAGCGAATGAGAGGGTCAGAATGCATAAAATGGGAGGAATCGACAGCGAAAGGAGAAGAAAGGAAAGAGAAAAAAGTCTGGAAAAGTGGCAGCAGGAGTGGGAGAGAGAGAAGTCCAAGGCGGTGTGGACGAGGGCTCTGATACCGAACGTTGCGGAGTGGTACCGACGTGCACATCGCCGCACGAATTACTTTTTTACGCAATTCCTAACGGGGCACGGATCATTTAGAAAATATACTTTTGGAATAAAAAAAGGCTTCGGATGATCTGTGTCCCGAGTGCGGTGTGCCTGACGACCCCCGGCACGTGGTATCGGAGTGCTCCGAATACCGTTTGGTACAACGAGAATTAAAAAAGGCAACAGGATCCTTGCTCCCTGGAAATATAATGGAGGCTGCCATTAGGAGGAAGGAAACATACACCCAGGTCATTGAAATAATTACAAAAATCATGAGGAGAAAGGAGGAGAGAGAAAGATATAGATTTTAAGGAGTGAGTGTGTTTTATCTGTAAAGGTCTGTGTCCGTGGGTTGTAAATGTTCTCTTTTGTGAAGTCCCCAAATTATGTATGCATGTTTATTTATTTATTTAATTTATTTAACTTAACCGTATATTTATTTTATTTATGTATTGTTTTCATTTATTTGTTTTTTCTTATGTAGGTAGCCTTATCTCCTTTTAGGAAACGAGGGAGTAGAAGGATATCAGCCGGCACGCACGACGAGATGTTCGCTAAGAACGGTACCGTGTGTGCCGGTGGAGAAAAGGGTGGGTTTTTAGCTGGTAGGCGATCGGGTGCGGCTCTCTTTAAGAGTGGGTGACCCGGTAACCTGATAGGTTCGGGTTTTAAACGCGCCCGGTTGAATTCGCACACCTGGGTCATCTTCCCGGGCGTCTTTGTCGAAGATTTTCCCACCCGCAAAAAAAAGGTCTATACTCTCTAAACAACGATACCCGGGAAATGTGTATCAACAATCGGTCATCCCTTAACATAAGGTGAAATATTCAATTATTTCATCCGAAAATGGTGACATAAATTCAACCATGTCCAGTATATTCACAGGCAAAATCAAAAACTCTCGTGACAAACCAGTCAGCCAATCAGAATGCTCTCGAGATGTCAAAGCTTCCAATAACCAATAAGAGCTGAGATATCCAACAAGTATATATCACAGAATAATATATGCATAGACACATCACGGAGAATCGCGTTACAAAGATATGTATCAGGGGTAGTGCGTTCGGAATAACACCACGGGGACATGCTCCACAAAAATAAAATAAATACTTGACGTATAGTTAATTAGGAAAGGTAATAATGTTTATGGCTGTACAATATTATAAATTATTCCCAATATAGATGCCACTGCATTTCCTAATATACATGGTAGGTCAAAATTATGTTAAATTGCATGACGAATTATATTTTCAAGTTCCTGTAACTTAATTTGCACAACCACAAAATTGAAACGTATCAATGTATCCTCTTCAAAAACTAAAAAAAAAATCCCAGCAAGAAGATTACGTCCTCCTTGTGGGGATAAATGCAGATTGAAGTGCAGCACAAAAATTGACGAGACAGCCAGAGAAAACCTGTTTTCTAGTTACTGGAAACTAGGAGATGTACAACGGCAAAGAGAATTCATCGTTGCCCACGCTGAAACTATAAAACCAAATTATAGGTATTCAAGTACGCAAGATTTTCGAAGCATGAACTTTTCTATTTTACCATCAACGATAATCGTATTAGAGTATGCAAGACATTTTTTAAGGCGACTCTGGATGTAAATGATGGACCGATTAGAACAGTTTTAATGAAGAAAACTGAAAGTGGCTTCTTGGACAATGACCAAAGGAGAAGACATGGAAACCAGCCTAAGGTTGATCCTGGAATCAAAGATGGTGTAAGAAATTTTATCAATGCTATACCGAGAATAGAATCACATTATTTAAGGGCCCAAACCACCCGTGAATATATTGAGGGTAGTAAAAGTTTAGCTGATCTGTACCGTGACTATAAAGAAGATTATGAAACGCGGCAGCTTCCTTCTGCGAATTCGGTGATGTTCAATCGCATATTCAATGGTGAGTTTAACATCTCTTTTTTTCTCCATAAAAGGATCAATGCGACGTCTGTGAATCCTTCAAAAATGCAGATGAACAAGGAAAAGCGAATATGGTAGATGCGTATGATCTTCACCTAAAAGAAAAAGAGCTTTCTCGGAAAGAAAAAGAAGCCGATAAAATAAATGCGAATGGTACCCATGTTGCAGTATATGATTTACAGGCCGTCATGCCAGTTCCTAGAGGTCAAGTGTCGTCGTTTTACTACAAAAGCAAACTTAACTGTTACAACTTCACCATAAGCGATCTAAATGCCAAAAATGTAAACTGTTATTTCTGGAATGAATCTGAAGGGAGAAGTGGTGCAGTAGAAATAGGTAGTTGTGTACTTAAATACATGCAGGCTGTGACGGAAACAGCCGAAACAACTTCAAATATTGTCTTTTATTCAGGCAATTGCTGCGGACAGCAGAAAAATGAGTATTTACTTGCTACATACTCATACGCAGTGACAATACTGAATATTGACACTATCACACACAAATATCTGATACATGGACATTCTCAAAACGAAGGAGATAATGTTCGTAGTGTAATCGAAAAGCAGGTAAAGAGGCATTTAAAATCGAATCCAATCTACGTGCCAGAGCAATATGCTACATTGATCTGAACAGCAAAAAAAATGGCCCTGCTTATCGCTTGCATGACATGATATTTGGAGATTTTTATGATCTAAAAACACTACAAGAAAAAATGGGTAACAATTTTTCAACAAACACTGAAAATATAAAAGTGAAGTGGCATGATATAAAAGTACTTAAAGTAGAAAAGCAAAGCCCTACAACAAAACGTCATATGAAGATGAAACTTTCAATGTGGCAAATATAAGAAAACAAAAGCAAACGAGGTCAAAACAAACTGGACAAACAATAGAATCTGAAACGCGTCTAGTGCGGGCTTATGTCAATAAATTACAACTAAGTGACAAAAACATAATTCCGAAGTTTTATTACAACTCTTACTTTCAAAATATTCTTGATTAAAAAATTAGAATATTTTATAGCATTGTTATAATACTTAAATCATTCATAATAATTATTACTGTTTAAGTTCAATCGATAACTTTAGGATACATTATTTTTATTTTCTTTTTAGTAAAAATTTGGTTTTTTCTGTTTAAGTCAATGAATACATTTTTTAGTTTGGACTATTGAACTTTGTTTTTTATTTGACAGATACTCAGTAGGTATAGGTACATACTGTTAAAAATATAGGTATTTAGTTTGGCTGTGCCGTACGGTTTAGTTTTCTCTGTACGTTTAAGATGAGCAATAAAACTATTTTTACTTTTGAATTAGCCACTTTGTTTACTATAAATCATATATTATTGGTATTTTATTTACGGTGTCTATTGGCAATGACTATGTCACAACTTAAAACGTTTTGTGTTTAATAGCCGAACCAAAACTTCAAAAATGTCACTTTTTTATAAAAATACGTTAAACGTGACACTACTCAAAATAATTCAGTTATTTATACGAATAAACATCATCAAAACCGTCACAACTCAACAAGGGTGGTTTCAAGGATTGTAGAATGGATTAAACAGAAAATTCAAGTAATTTTGCCACCTTTACACTGTTATTTAACTGGTTCCTTTTTGGATCGATTCAAAAATCTGTAACTATTCAAATACTAGTTTTTTGCGATTTCTGAAAATCTAAGTTTTTTGAGTTGTGTCACTTTTGAATCAAGGGTGCGATATGGTGTGCGTATTCTTGATAGGTATAACTGTCGAATGGTATTAATTAAAACGAATAAAATCGAAAAAAATCAAAAGAAATTGTAGGAAGCGAAATGCCAAAAGCTTGGCAGCGGTTTCTTTTTATTGAAATTTAGTCTTGGCCGATATATCGGTAACTACGATATTTCACCGGTGAATGTAAAATCACTGGTGCTACTGTTGATTCACTTCTCACAGATGCGGTGATTCGTTTTAACCGAATACCGCAATATCGGCATCATCCATCAACGACACTAACATTGGAAGAAATATTATGTGAAGGAAAAACGGTAATTTAAACCGAAATGATGTTATTATGGGTATTAGAAATATAGACTTTTGCTTTTATGGAATGAGAAGGTCGGTATCGGTATAGACAATATAAAGTATATTATTGATGAGATAAGAAGATACAAACATGCCGCCCGACCCGATACCGATCAAATCAATTTGGTGAACACCTAACAGGCATTATATAAAATAGATGCTTTTAATTTCTTTTAGCTTATCTATGCTGTTTGTGCTGTAAATAAAAGGAGCATGTATTTTTGCATGAGTTTTAGTTAGTGACTTGTGTTAAACTCTATTGCACTGTATACCTACACCTATTTATTTTGTAAGTCGTTGTGATACGAGTGTGAAGTGAAGATGTCATCTCGAGGGAGACCTGTTACAGTTTCACGTGAAAAACTAATCGAAACTGTTTTAAAATATTAAAAAAAAATTTGAGTAAATGGTCATATTGCATTCAAGCAAGATGAAGTGTGGCAAAGCATTTCCGATGATCTTGAAAATATTTTACAGCCAAAATCGTTGCATGCAATGATTTCTATTAATAGTCACGACATTTTCAAAAAGCTGAAAAATCAAAGTAGCTTCGAATCTGAAGATCAGAACTTGCAAGACATTTTGAATTGTAACGATAACAGTTTCGAACAATTGAATAGCAGCGAAATCGCTAGAATATTATATAATGTAGGGAAACTTGAAGTTGATTATATTTTAAATATAAAGAAACTTGCAGAACTAACTGTTGTCCATTAATATAACCGAGGTACGAGGCAAGCTTCTAGAACTAAAAGAAAATACAGGAAGTTTATACCTGGTGAATACCAACCATTCTTCAACAAAGTTATATGGCAAAATTCGCAACTAACGTGCGACTGGAATTACAATAACCGATATATCAATTTACCTGGCACGTATGGAAAAATAGATGGTAAGTAATACGCTTTTTTATTCTTATTTACAGTGAAAAATACTATTAAGTGCTTCAAAATTATACGCAATAATATTCGCAGTCTATCAAATAACCTCGATGAATTTCTGATCACTCTAGATGAGTTAGATGAAACCTTCGACTGTATTGTATTCACAGAAACACGTATCATTCCTGATATCACAATTTTCAACATTCCTGGATACAAAACAATCTATAATTCTGGACAATTAAATCAAAACGATGGGGTCGTAATGTTTGTTAGATCAGAGGCGTACGTATCTCATACCACAATCGATCTGAACGGTAGTTTCCTCCTGAGAGCCAAAATGACTGTGCATGACTCCACTATTATAGTAAATGGCATTTATAGATCACCAGCTACACACATCGGTCCCTTTGTTGACCAATTGAATACTATCTTGAGAAAGGAAGACGAAACATTTGACTATAATATAGTGATTGGTGATATGAATGTTGATTTGTTAAATACTTCTTGTGATACCGAATATTACCTGGATACCATGAGCGAGCACGGATATATATCTGCAATAAATACGCCTACAAGAGAACAAAAAAGATCCCGCACATGTTTAGATCACTTATTTATAAAATCAGGATATCATAACTATGACACAATCTTACCAATTACGTTCGAAACATCCATTACAGACCATTACACAATTTTAGCCCAAATAGTTCTTGAGAATAGTGAGAGTGTTGAAAAAAATAAGATACGATACTATAAACAAGTGAATGGAAAAAGTTTCATAGATTACATAAAAAAAGTAAACTGGGATGACATCTATCACTATGATGATCTTGACTCCGCCACAAATAAACTAATTAAAATTATAAAAACTAACTTAAATAAATGTACGAGTTTTATAAAAATCAACAACAAACAGAGAAAACGAAAAAAGTGGATGACTAAATCACTCGTCAATTCTGTGAATATAAAAAATTGTATGTACCATAGATTGAAAAATGACCCAAATAATACCGCCCTTTCTGAAGAATATAACACATATAAAAAAAATCTAAACAAAGTCATAAAAACTGCCAAAACTTCATATTATAGAGATCGTCTGAATGCAGGAACAAACGATTCTAAAAAACTTTGGCAAACTGAGAATCAAGTACTATCTAATGTAGAACCTTCACCAATAAATCGATCAGAACAAACAATAATGAACAAATCAATGAGAGTATCAAAATAGCAAACAATTTCAACGAATACTTTATATCAGTGGGTGAAAAACTAGCTGGAAATATAAGCAGAAATCTGGATTATGTGGAGAAGAAAAGTTTGTGTGACCACTCAATTTTCTTATACCCTGCAACCGAAAATGAATTGATAGAAATAATATCACAACTGAAAAAATTAAAAAGCCCCTGGCATTGATAATATCAAAGCAGAGACGCTCAAACTTATTTCTAACTACATAACAAAACCACTTACCTATGTAGTCAATTAATCACTGGAGCAGGGATATTTCCCCACAGCATTAAAAACGGCCATGGTGACACCAATTCATAAAAGTGGAATAAAGACTGATGTCTCAAATTTTAGACCTATTACATTGATAACATATCTAACTAAAGTATTGGAGAAGGTTGTTCAGAAGAGGTTGAATAAATTCCTCGAAAAGTACAATCTAATATCAAAGGCTCAGTATGGATTTAGAGAAAACATGTCTACCCAAGACCCGATAAAAATATTGACACAAAATATATACCAGTGTCTAGATGAGTCTAAACCTTCAATTGGTGTCTTCATAGACTTGAGAAAAGCCTTTGATACCGTGGACCACTCTATATTACTCGGGACTCTGGAGGATATGGGGATAAGAGGCGTACCACATAAACTTTTCAGTAGCTATCTACTAAATAGGCGACAAAGAGTGAAAATTGACGACAGTGTGAGTGATGAAAAAATTATCTTATGTGGTGTACCCCAAGGAACGGTCCTTGGACCAACACTATTCAATATTTACCTTAATAATCTCTTCTTATTGAATACCTACTAAAAAATTATCAGTTTTGCGGATGACACGGTCGTGTTCTGCGAGGACGATGACTGGTTCAATTTGAAACTTAAGCTAAAATACGACCTGAGTAAAATAAAGGAATGTTTCGACTATAGATTACTATCAATCAATTTCGAAAAAACGCACTACGTGCCTTTCAGTAGCTATGATGTTTCCCTTCCAGAATATGGCATAGCGGTATCCGACATAACTATCATCAGACCTGTCAAAAAGATAAAATACCTCGGCATAACTCTGGATAAGCATCTAAGATGGGACCAACATGTACTACATCTTGTGAAAAAACTACGATGCATTCTGTACAAATTCAAAAAGATAATAAGCATACTCAACCGTAAACAGAAAATAATTTTGTACAAAAGTTTGGTAGAACCACACTTGAACTACGGCATAATTGGTTGGGGAGGAGTCTCTAAAACACATCTGCATTCCCTTGAAGTCATCCAAAGACGCTTTTTAAGATGTATTATACAAAAATCATACGACTATTCCAGCAACCTCCTCTACTCTGAAACTGCAATATTCGACCCAATACAACTATTTTTCATAAATATAACTGCAGTTCAATATAAACACAAAAACGAATTAATCACCAACAGCCATAACTACAAGACCCCCCACGGAAGAAGTATTCAAATACCAGTTATGAACAAGTCAGTCGGTCAAAGGAGCTACCATTTTCTAGGCCCAAAACTCTTCAGCGATCTGCCAGAAGCACTAAAATGTGAGCCAAACCCTAGAAAATTTAAAAATAAACTGAAACTTTATGTTCAGCATACTTCCCGTGCAGAAGTACACGATAAAATTGAAAATTAAATAGAACATCTATACTTGAGATTATCATATAGGGTCGACCGGGGTAAATGTAAACCAGGGTAATAGTAAACGCTCCCAACAATTATTTTAAATTTGTCACCAAATCCCAAATTCCCGCCAATTCTTGAAGGTTATTCATTTAACTATTGACATACATGAAAATTAGTCCCTTTGATCAGTTGCTTCTGGTTATCAGCAGTGTAAACATCAACCTCTGCAAAAAGTTTGTAATTTCTTTTTACACAAGTGTTTGAATATTGATGGGAAATTTTTGTTATCAAGGTAAATATTAGCTGTACAGTATTTTTAGTAAATAAAAGGGTCAATCTTAGTTTTTAGACCAGTTTGAAATGGTTTTTTAATTGTAAAAGTTTTTATGGTGTGTTTACTTTTACCCCAACTATTTTTTAGATTGGGGTAAAAGTGAACAAGTTTTTGGGGTAAATGTAAACGCATATTTCATATTTTAGATGCCTAGAAATTATGTCCGAAAGACAAACGGGCCAGTCTATTCTAAAGAAGACTTAATTAACGCAGTCAATGATGTTCAAAACAGAAATAAAAGTTATCGAGAAGCGGAAAATTTCTACCATGTCCCAATATCAGTCATATCGCAAAGGATTAATGGTCGAAAGACATCTCTAGACTCTTCATGCAGGGGCCGTAAAACAGCACTTTCGGCAGACTTGGAATCAAAAATTGTGGAATGCTTAGTTGCTAGGGCAAGAGCTGGATATCCTTGTGACAAAGAGGAATTATTAAATCTTATCCAGGAATATGTGAAAGTCCAAAATTTAAAAACACCTTTTGTTGGAGATAGACCAGGGGAGGATTGGTACTATTTATTCCTCAAAAGACATGACAATGTCTTATCACTGAAAAAACCAGAACACCTACAGAAATGCAGAAAAGATGCCCGACAACCAGATGTAATATATCAATTTTATGATGATCTCAAGCGCACCCTATCTAATCTCGATATCGTATCTGAAGAAAAAGCCTCTTTTATTTATAATACTGACGAGTCAGGATTTAAAAGTGACCCTAGTCGGTTACGTGCAATTGGTGAAAAGGCCTTTGAGTAGAGTCTCTGGTGGGTCAGGGCGAGAATCAACCACCGTTTTAGCTTGTGTGGCAGCTGATGGTTCTTTCCTTCCGCCTTTAATTGTATTTAAAGGGGCGGGAATTCAAGCAAGGTGGGCCTCAGAAGAAGCATATCCAGGCACTTTGTACAGTGTATCGAATAATGGGTGGATGGAAGAACCACAGTTTTATACTTGGTTTACCCAAGGTTTCATATCCCATATAAAGAAACTTCGGGAGGCAAAACAGCTTCCAAACCAAGCAGCTGTCCTTTTATACGATGGCCATGCAAGTCACATAAGCGTTCGTATAATTGAAGAAGCAATAGCTAACAATATTACCTTAATCAAATTGCCAAGTCACCTTACCGATATGCTACAGCCTTTAGACAAATGTGTCTTTGGGCCAGTAAAAACCAGTTGGGAAAAAAAACTTATCGCCTTTGGCAAAAAGCAAATGGGTAAAGGGACTGGAAGGTTATCAAAATCTGGCTTCGTCAAAATGCTGGGTGAAGTTTGGTCAGATACCTTTAAACAATCTAACATTATTTCTGGATTCCGGAGTTGTGGAATATTTCCTGTGGATGAAACAAAATTTCCTAAGTATGCCTTTAATAAAGAAGATCTGGAGGCATACTTGCAAAGGCACACAAATTCAACTAAAACACCAAAACAATTAACAGCTGTATCCAACACAGTAAATAATTCTTTGCCACCAAAAGATAAGGTCACTTCAGATCTTCAAGATAAAAACAACGTATGCAGTCATCTTCCCAATGACGCCTGTTCTTCTAAGTGTACTGCTCTCGCCACTGGCCAAGAAACGAATTATGATGAGATAAATGTTCATCCATCTGCAACATCCTCTGACACATCAATTAAAAAATTATTTTTTCAATCTCCGGAAAAAAGCGAAAGCACTACTATAGTCGAAAACACAAATGCATCTACAGTAAAAAAAGAAGTTAAACCAAGATTGAGACAACTGAAGTATGGCGAAGTATTAACCACAGAAGATGTATAAAACAGATTAAATGAACCTCAAGAGAAAAAATCAAATAAAACCAAGCAAGAAAAATCAAAAATTGCCAGCTTACCAAATAAAAAGATTAAAGTTGACAGAAACAAAAATGTCAATAGGAAAAAACGTGTAAGCTCCAAAGATATTTCAAGTGAAGAAGAAAAATCATCATTCAAAAGTGATTCAGAGAGTCCACGGGAAGAAAGCTTCAGCAGCGATGAAGAACCCATAGATGTCAACAAGAAACCCATATCAGAACTAAAACATGGTGATTTTGTTTTGGTTCAATTTAAATCAGGCAAAAGAAATGCAACGGAGCATAAATATGTATGCGTTGTAGAAAATGTTGTAAAGAGCGATCAAGGAAATGAAGTTGAAGTAATAGGACTAAAATCTATTGATGATACAAAACAAGACTTTGTTATTAACTCGAATGATGTTAACTTTGCCTTTGAAGATCAAATACTAGAGGTTTTGCCATTCCCTGAAATCAAAATGAAAGGAGGAAGGATTTATTATCATTTTAATAAAAAGGTTTCTACTATGTCTTAATTAAAGTTTTGTTATCATTTTTGATTTTTTTTTAATTCCATTTACCTATTCTGACTGTTCTTAAGTTTAGTAGTATACTTTTTGTATTTTTATAAATTCGTAACCTAATAAATACTTTAATAGTAAGAAGTCACGATTCATTGTTTTTTTAATACCTACTAATTGGGGTAAATGTAAACAAGCCTTAAAAAATACTTAAAATTGTGTAGATGTTCTGAATGTCAAATGTTTACAATTAACCCATAAAAAAATATGCTATCTTCTATGGTTCTGATAAAGCTTGTTTACATTTACCCCGAATCAACTGAGGTAAATGTAAACACTGAGAGATATTTTTGTATTTTTTTTAACCAAAATTATATTTTTTTTGCAGAAATTTTCAACTATTTAGAGAAATATGATATCAAAATAATATAATAAAAAAATGACATACTAATTTAAAATAGGAAAGCGGCAATGGTCAAATAAAATAAAAAAAAAATCTAATTTGCAAAAATCGTTTACAATTACCCCGGCTGACCCTAGCTCACGTCTAGTCATAAGCATTTCAAACTACATAACTTTTCCGCTTTTCCAGATTCTCTTAAATTTTGAGTATTGTCCTGTGACAGTTATATGCTCTGATGTAATTTTCTATATCTTGTAATGTTCTATATCATATAATTTAAAGTATTCAATATTTTTCATTCTTACATATTTTATTGTATACCTTGGTTAAACCTATAACTATACATATTATATCATTCCTACTCATTACATTATATTACTCATCTCTCATACTCATACACACTTTACTTTTATACTATATGTCTTATTTTGTGGTGTTTGTTATATTACTGCAGATCTCTGTATCTTATGTTATATAGCATGGACCTTATATAGAATTAATTTGCTTATCACGTACCTACATCAGCTTCCGTGATTTTCTCTGTTTATTCATAAAATATTGTACACATTGTAAATTTTCCATTATTACTGAATAAACATTATTATAGTTATACAGTTATGTACTCTGATGTAATTCTCTATATTTTATAATGTATATTTTTTTAATTACATATTTTATTGTATATGCCTTGGTTAATCCTATAACTATACATATTCTATTATTCCTACTCATTATATTATATTACTCATCTCTCATACTCATACACATTTTACTTTTATACTATATGCCTTATTTTGTAGTGTTTCTTATATTACTGTAGATCTCTTTATCTTATATTATATTGCATGGACCTTATATATTAATATTAATATTAATTTGCTTATCATGCACAAGCTGTACCTACATCAGCTTCTGTGATTGTCTCTGTTTATTCATAAAATATTGTACACATTGTAAATTTCACATTATTACTGAATAAACATTATTATTATAATATAAAATGTATAGTTTATAGTTTATAACACCGCATCAAATTCGAGCTGATTGCTTAAATTCGGTACATTTACCTGTAAGTTCACCATGTAAAAAACTACAAAAGTCAAGTAACAGTATAGGGCACAGAAATTACGTTGTAAATAAGAGCTTATTACTATAGTAATTAACACTAACAAACAATTTATTAGTGTACTGTAGGTGCGGATATGTTTTAGTAGATATGATGAGGATCAAGATGTGCACGTACAAATTAGTATTATTCCTGGAGAAGGTGGAAAAAAATGTGGCCCTTCATATCTCCGACAAAATGAAAGAAAAGCAGTAATGAACGAGATTGGACATCATGGTTCAATATTTGTAATATCACATCTTCTTCTTTTTTCTATAAACATATATTAAGCCAATCACAAGTTAGGTTACTACTTGGTCTAGCCAAATATAACTACTAAACATCAGGTAGGCATAAAATGAAATGTAACTTCTGTCATTCTGACGATGATATTGATTTATCGAAACAATTGTCAATTTTTTAGAATTTGCAATAACTTGTATTATATTGTGGAAATAACTAGAGACCTTGAGTTTCATTTAAAAACACTAATATGAGCATATTCCACGAAGTAAGGGTCGAGACAGTCAATTTCATTTAAAAACACTATCATGGTTCTGTTGATCAATATCGGGCTTTTATTTCTAAAGAAATGGGGTTAAAAATAGGAATGTCAAAACCTAAAGTAATACGTGATCCCAACACGTTGCAAAAATTTTAGAGAAAAAGGCTTCCTATTTACATGAAGATCCAATTGAGGCTTTAAATGTTATGAAATACACAACGCATTTAAACAAAATTCATGATATTGGAAAAGATCCTTTCTTCGTTGATTTTTTTAGTAACGAACAAAAAATTAACGCTAAAGTTACAAAGAAAAACACAGGGCGTCCTGACTTATCAATGGACGCAACTAGTCGAAACATGACATCAATTAAAAGGTCATACTATTCAAAAACTAGAAAGATATTTTTCTATATTATAAGGTAATATATTTCTTTTAAATACAAGCTTTTTCGAAATATTAAATTTGTATATGGTATGCAACCAAATATGGCCCACGGAATGCCTAATATTTTTCTATAGTACTTGTTTGGATATTACGTCAGAATGACAGAAGTTACATTTTATGTGATGCCTATCCGATGTTTAATAATTATGTTGGGCTAGACCAAGAAGTGACCTTGTGATTGACTTAATATATATGAATAGAAAAAAGAAGATATAATATTACAAAAATTAAAGCTTAGATATTATTAGCCCTAAGGGAATATGGATATCTTTTTCCCATTTGAGATCAGTATAACTGTGCGATGATATAGGAATTATATGGTATAGTTGCATATCTTATTTATTCACACCTAGACACACTTTATCACAATATATAAGGGATAATAAATATTTCTAATTTATTCAAAATATTTTTATTAATTGTCAATATTTTAATCAATTCTATTTTAGTACAGTATCATCAGTTACAGCGGTAGATGCCATATACACACTGAAGCAGATAATGGAAAAAGCATACGAACATCAAATAGAACTGGAAATGTTATTTGTAGACTTTCGGCAAGCTTTCGATTCAATACATAGAGGCAAACTTTTATCTGCTTTGAAAGAACTAGGCATTAATGATAAATTAAGAAGGTTAATCAAGATGACTATGGAAAACTCAAGGGCTACGATAAAAACACAAGGAGGAGAAACTGATGAAATAAACATAAATAAGGGTGTAAGACAAGGTGATTCGCTATCTGCAACATTATTCAACCTAACACTTGAATATGCAATGAGATGAATACAAAAAAGCAATCTCAGGACGAGCGGAAGACAGATAATTGCTTATGCGGACGATATAGTAATCATATCGAAGACAAGGGAGATTCTGGAAAACATAATAAGGGAAATAACAAGTGAAGGAAGTAGGACGGGATTAGAAATAAATGCAGATAAAACAAAAATTATGATTTTTGGTAAAATAAATCAAATCAATGGAATAAAGATCCGAGATTTCGAATTTGAAAAAGTGGAGAAATTCAAATACTTAGGTGTCACAGTAACAAACACTGGAAACAGGAAAAAGGAAATAGAAGAAAAAATCATTAATGCAAATAGGGCTTACCATGCCAATAAAAAACTTTTAAAAAGCAAATAACTCTCAAGACAAACCAAAATCAATATTTATAAAGTGATAATAAGACCCGTCCTGTTGTATGCTGCTGAAACAATGACACTGACCAAAAAGGAAGATGAAGACTTGAGAATAATAGAAAGAAAGATAATGAGGACAATATTGGGACCAATTAAATTGAGAGATAACGAGTACAGACAAAGAATGAACTATGAAATTGAGCAAGAACTGGAAGGAGAGGACATAGTAAGGAAAATAAAAAGGCAAAGAATGAAATGGCTGGGACACATATATAGAGCAGAAGAACAAGAAATCACACTGCAAATGACTATGGGATCCTGGGGGAAAAAACGTAGGGGTAGACCTAGAATAAAATGGCTGGAACAGGTGAAGGAAGATATGACAAGAGCCGGAATTGGAGGATGGAAGGACAAAGTTAAGGATAGGAAACTATGGAGAGCATTGACAGAGAAACTCTAAAAGGAAAAACGGGGATTGATCCACCCCAAAAAAAATGGATCTAGAAAGCGTGAAGCGGCGAAACCCCAGCAGGGGTATCAAGCCATTATATATATATATATATATATATATATTAAATATATTAAATATATATATATATATATATATATATATATATATATATATATATATATCATCAGTTACTGTTATAAATCGTACATATCTGGCAGACAGAAACCAAATCTCTCCTCCGCTACCAATAAATACTGGGTTGTTGTCTCCAACATGTACTGATGCATCAACATCAAGCGCATTTACTTCAAGAAACTCCAAACAGATATCTTCAGACGACAGGACCGATGCAAAAGTATGTATTTTTTCTGAATCACAGAGTAATTACTTATTTGGTGGTTTTAGCCCTCGACTATGTCTCAAACTCAAAAACTTTTATATGGAGTCATAATCCTTAATGTAGTATAAATATATCTTTTTGCTTAGCATTTTTATTGTTTTGTCTTGTTATAGAAAAGAAAGAAGATCCAAATGTCTTGGAAAAAGAAATCGCCACAATTTTAAAAGATACCAAGCCCCCAGATCGAGTCAATGGGTTCCTAATACGATTGGAGGAGAGCCTTAGAAGAATACCATGTAGGGAAAGGTTTAAAGTTGGAGCTCAATATTCTGAACTTAGTTTAAGAGACAGAATGTAATTTGGATACTCAATAAAAGTTAATTTAATAATAAAAGATACCAAGCCCCCAGATGGAGTCGATGGGTTCCTAATACGATTGGGGGAGAGCCTTGGAAGAATACCATGTAGGGAACAGTTTAAGTTGGAGCTCAATATTATGAACTTAGTTTAAGAGACAGAATGTAATTTGGATACTCAATAAAAGTTAATTTAATAATAAAAGATACCAAGCCCCCAGATGGAGTCGATGGGTTCCTAATACGATTGGGGGAGAGCCTTGGAAGAATACCATGTAGGGAACAGTTTAAGTTGGAGCTCAATATTATGAACTTAGTTTAAGAGACAGAATGTAATGTGGATACTGAATAAAAGTTAATTTAATAATACAAGATACCAAGCCCCCAGATGGAGTTAGCATTTAAAAAGTAGTTGAGGTTAAGTGATGACGGTAGTGTTCAATATTTTTGCCTAACCAGTTCCCAATTTAGAACATGACGATATTCAATAAGATTATTTTTTAGTTATACCCTTTTACAAAACTATTTACTATCATGATTTTTGTGAATTATTTTAATATATATTTTATGAGTACATTATAGAAACATGGACAATAATAATTCGTCTGCAAAAACTTGGACCATTGTCCATTTTATTGATAATGACAGTGTGGAATCTGTTCCAACTAACTGGATCCAGAAAGATATGTGCTATTGGCTTCTTTGGACCAGAAAGAAATTAAAACTGAAGCAATAAAGAATAGTGAGGCTTTTATGGCCGTACCTATAGTCCCTACTCAATATCCTACTTAAGATGTGCTTCGACAAGTCTGACTTCGTCTCAAGTTTTGCCGCTGTACTATAGTCCCCACTTCGTGACTTCTCGGACAAGTCGAGATCCAGCTTGGTTGTTTTGGTAACTTTTGTTTTACTAACAAAATTCTAGCGATTTTAATGAATTCATGTTGCCAGCTTTTTAATAACTGTTCAAACGTTTCTTGTCTTTGATCCGTCATTTGCTTCGTTTCTTTGATTGAGTTTTATGTATGGTTTTGTGTAGTTTGTCGCGTTTTGGATTTTTGGTGTTTGGCGTGGGTTTTTATTTTTGTAGTTTGGACTTTTATAATATATATTTTGTGTGATTTACTTAAAATGAATACAGGTAAATAACATTTGTATTTCATGAATATGATATTGTTTACTTTGCTTTCATTTTTAGGAGATAGATGTGTAGCCTATACTGAAAAAGAAAAATGATTGTTGGCATCTTTAGTGGATTCTCACAAAAATGTTATAGAGAATAAAAGGACTGATGCTACTAGTGTTTTAAGAAAACAGCAAGCCTGGGAGGTTATATCCAGAGTATAACTGCCAGGCTAGTTTCATATATATGCTAAGAAGCGCAATACAACAATAAAAGTTATGGAGTAACTTAAAACAAAGGTATTTGAGTAATATATTTTTGAATCAAAAGATTACTGGTTATATATATACAGGGTGATTCATAACTATTGGGACATACGCTAAGGGTAGATTATTTGGACCAAAATATGGCGATAGGACCAAATATACTTCGATAAAATATTGCTGTGGAAAAAGATAAAGGGCGTTAAAGTTGAATTTTTTTTTCGTTTTTTGCTAATAATCTCACGATTGTTATCAAAAAAATCGGCACAGAGCCATAATTTTATACAGGCAATATGATTTTATGTATTATTTGACATTTTGTTACAGGGGAAGCCTCGTGAAGGATTTCTGATGATGAAGTTGACTGGTAACTTTTTTGACGAAACTTTTTAGTGATTTTTATTAAAAAATATGACATAAACATAATTTCTACGTAATATTGGTACTCTTGTTCAAACACGATATTCCCATTCGTTTCCGAGAAAAACTCCATTGAACAGTTCAGAGTATCGGAAGGGGATTTCAAATATTATTTCATTTATGAAAAGTGTTCTTTGGACTGTCAGATAATTGTTGCTGGTAAGTGACATTTCTTGTCAGTGAATATTTTTTTCTGCGAGTTTATAGTCAATTGTTGCATTTTTTAAAGCTATCATATACTTTTTCGATTGAAATGCCTCGTCACAATCATTTTACGAATAAAAAATGCGGGATATGATTTGTGTATACGCACAAGAACATTTTTGCGGGCGCTCTGCAGCCAGATGCTATGAATTGTTATATCCAGGCAAAAGGCAACCAAATCACAAAACTTTTTCAAATCTATTTCATCGTTTGGGTGAAACCGGGTCATTTCACAATAAAAATCAAGGTGGTCGTCCGAAACAAATTTCACCTAATCAAGAAGATGAAATTTTGGTTCGAATAGATGAAAATCCTACAGTTAGTTCACGTCATTTGTCATCAGCAACAGGAGTAAGTCAGTCGTCTATTATTAGAATTCTAAAAACAGAAAAGTTCCACCCGTATCACTTCACTCCTGTTCAAAATTTGCTTCCAAGAGATCTCCCACGACGGTTACAGTTCTGTCAACGTATTCTCAACAAGCATAATGGTGACCTAAATTTTATTAAGAATATTATGTTCACCGATGGAGCAACTTTTACCAGACGAGGGTATTTAATTGGAGAAACAGCCATTATTGGGAAGAAAAAAAATCGCATGCTCTGAAAGTAAAACATTTCCAGCATGAGTTTAAATTCAAATGGAAATTCTTATTAATTTTTTTTGCAAAATAATTTGAGCTATATTTTGGATAATCTGTCACTAGCTGTAACAAATAAAATGTGGTTTATGCAGGATGGAGCTCCACATCATTTTCCTTTAGTTGTTAGAAATTATCTAAATAACATATTTCGTCAACGATGGATTGGCAGAGGAAGTGATTTTGAATGGGCACCAAGAAGTCCTGAGTATAACCCGCTTGATTTTATGTTTGGGGACATATGAAGTCCCTAGTTTATGTGGGGACATATGAAGTCCCTAGTTTATGCCAATGAAATTAACTCGAGATACGAACTCTGGAGGAAAATACAAAATGCGGCTAACTTTATAAGGGGACAGCATAATATGTTCTTTGAAGTTCGAAAGTCCTTTATTATTATAGAATTAGAAAAGGCATAGAAGTCTGAGGAGGCCACGCAGAACATTTAATTTGAGTTTGCTATTTTTATGTTACATTGTTTTTAATTATGCTTTATCGTCGAAATAAAAGCCTTAAGATACAAGTTTTTTATTGTCCGTTACTTGAAATACCCTTCCGATACTTTGAGAATATCGTGTTTGAACAAGAGTACCAATATTACGTAGAAATTATGTTTATGTCATATTTTTTAATAAAAATCACTAAAAAGTTCCGTCAAAAAAAGTTACCAGTCAATTTCATCATCAGAAATCCCTCAAGAGGCTCCCCCTGTAACAAAATGTCAAATAATACATAAAATAATATTGCATCTATAAAAGTATGCCTCTGTGCAGAGACAGAGACATTATTAGCAAAAAATGAAAAAAAAAGTTCAACTTTAACGCCTTTTATCTTTTTCCACAGCAATATTTTATTGAGGTATATTTGGTCATATCGCCATATTTTGGTCCAAACAATCTACCCTTAGCGTATGTCCCAATAGTTATGAATCACCCTGTATTTGTAGAAAACGTAAAGCAGCCACAGAATCAAAATATAATCGATTGTTGATTGGTGGAGGTCCAGAAGAACCCGAAATCGTTGATCCTGTGATGGAAGCAGTAGATGTGGCTGCTCCATATGCTGATGTGACATTAAGTTGTCCATGGGATTTCACAGCAGCATTTGAGGATGTTGCTGCTAAAGAATGCACCCGTAAGTTGTTGAAATACCATATTTCTTTATATCATACAGTAATCAATTAATTTTAGGTAACATGGAGACTTATGCACGTTATTAAGATCATTCATACTCTAGAAATGGAACATCACATTCCTGTTCTGGTAATTTTTTGTTCTTTTTTATATTGGAATTATACTAAACTGTAGATTTTAGGTTCTGGAAAGATGTCCAAGATATCAAATAATTGCACACCGCAGAAAAAGTATTTGGAACCATCCACCCCATCATCTAGTAAATGTAACTATGGTTTATGTCTATTGTAGACGGTAACTTTTAATTTTTTATTGATAAAATGTCCCGATCAGTGATAGTGAGTATGTAAAGCCTAGTCCAGATACAACGTCTTATCGAATCAGACAAGTCGTATCAAGTAAAATGGCGCGTGTGGACCACAAAACGTACGTCTTGCATGATCGAAATAAGGTTGTACGATAAGTCGAAAATTTGATGTGCGAGGCATCATTGTATGAAAATTGATACGACAAGTTGGAGCGTGTGGACAAACTTTCGTTTTATTGGAAATTGTTTCAGTATATTTCCGTAGAACGTATTGCACTGCTTGTTGCTTTCTGTGTACGTATTGGCAACTATTTTGTAATTGAAATTTTAAAAGCAATATGTCAGATCTTCGTCAGTGCTCCCGAGAATTTTTAAGAGAATTTATTGAACTCTATCGTAGTTTTCCTTGCTTGTGGCAAGTTAAAAGTGCCGAGTATAGTGAACGAAATAAGAAGTAACAGGCATATGAAATAATGATTGAAAAATACGAGGAAATTGATAAAGCAGCAAACAAGGAGACAGTTACCAAAAAAATTAACTCTTTACGCACCGTTTACGAAAAAGAACGCTCCAAAATAATGAAATCCACTAAAAGTGGTGCTGGTGAAGATGATATCTACAAACCAACGTTATGGTACTTTGATTTGCTTGAGTTGCTAAGTGACCAAGATCAAATAAGACAGTCGACAAACACTATCGATGATGAGGCACATCAAGATGAAAGTGAAACAGGGGTAAGTAATATCTTTTATTAATAACAAAAGTAAGTTTTATAGGTATTAAAAGCATTCTATTGTCCAAAATTATTTGATTATCTTTTTATAACATGTAACACGAACTACTTAAAAACTAAATCATCCCGCCATGGGACTGAGCCCTCATTGTTAAAATAGCTACAGAACTTTTCTCTAACAATTTTTGCATTATTAAAAACTTGGCCTCTTCTTCCTCTTTGAAAGTCATGCATTAAAGTAGGGTCACACCTGTCTCCTAAGACAAGAGAATAATCTCCAGTAATATTTTCTCTATCCATACCTTCTGGAGATGAGTAATTTTGTGGAGATTTTTTGCGAAGGAAATTATGTAGTGCAAAACATGTCAAAACAGCCTTGTCAATGTTTTCTATCTTTAAATTTATAGCAGTGTGGAGGATTGGAAATCGAGACGCTAAAATGCCGAAAGTATTTTCAATAGTCCGTCTGGCTCTGGACAACCGGTAGTTAAAAATTCTTCGTTCTCTATTGAGTGTTTCCCTATTATATGGTTTGATAAGATCGGGACGCATTGCAAAGGCCTCATCACGAACAAACGTATATCCAAGAATTTCGTTAGAATTGGGCATAGATTCAGGATTAGGAAGTTTTAGATCATTATTGCATAGTTTTTCATAAAATGTGGTATTAGCAATTACTCCACCATCAGAGATTCTACCATTCGTGCCAACATCGCAGTATATAAATTCACAAATCGCATTAGCTATTGCCATAAGACCTATGTTGTGCGTTTTCTTGTAGTTAAAGTAATATGATCCGCTTCCCTTGGGAGGAACAATTCTGATATGTTTGCCATCAATACTACCCAAACAATGCGGAAATTGCCATTTTTTTTCAAAGTCGGCAGCTATTTCTAACCATTCCAGTTCGCTTTTTGGAAACTAAAACAAAAGAAATTACATTAATTTTTCCTATAGGTATAACTATTAAATACATGTTCTTATCGTTTACCTAGTTTTAGCGATAAAATTGAATAAAATTTAACTTTAAATGAGTCAATGGGATTTTATTCTGCATCAAACATGCTTTAGTTTTTTTATACATTTTCTCTACGGTTGTATTTTTATTTTCTTATAAAATTGTAATATTTTACTGTTTTAGGTTGACTTGGAATATCAGAGTTTTCCTGCCACACCATCTACCGGTCGACCATCTAATCCGACTAGCGATACCGCTACCAGTGCCCCGCTACCTACCCACACTTTTAATCGCAAAAAGAAGATGGCCTCAAATAATAATGAAACAACCGAAGTTATGTCTAAAATTAGTAAAAAATTGGAGTTATTGCAGGAAGATTCACATGACCGATTTGGAAAACATGTCGCTGATAGACTTAGAGCAGTCCATCCTGATCAACTCAAGTTTGCAATGAATCTTATATCTGATGTTTTATTTGAGGCAGACATATTATCCCTAAATAGATATTCCAAAATTATAACTGCAGACCAGCACCATCCTTCTCAACAGTCTCAACGAGAAACAGCAACACTTTAACCAATATGCACCACATTGTATCACCGATACCGAACCAAGTGGACAAATTCCAAGTCAAGGCTGGCATCAAGGGTATTACGCAGCGAAAATCCGCCATAAACAGCATGCCCAAGAGCTACAAATACCTCATGATACAACCACACCGGCGGAACATGCCAACAAAATTTTTATTTCTTCCAATATTGAACAAAATCCGCGCTTCTCGTCATTCTATAACCACCAGCAAACACCAAAAAAGAGCATATTTTTGCAAACAACAACAACATCGGCTAAGCAATTTTCACAACAAACGAACCAAGAACATCACTCACTACTTGAGATTGGCCAGCCTCAAGTCACTTCAAAGCAGATATCAGAAGACCCAACTCTACTTTTAGAAAAGAACACACATTGTAATCCAAAAAATATTGCTCAGTATGTTTTAAATTTTAAATGCAATGAGGGTGTTTAAATACGTGATAAACGTTTATAATTAAATTAATTATTATATGTAGTGTTCGTGTATTTATTATAGAAGACGTTTTCATTTTGTACAATTATTTTTCTTCTTCAATAATGTTTAAAATAAATATATTCTAAAACTCACCTTCAGGTAGTCTTTTTTTAAAACCCCGTAGATGGCGTCACAAGTTTCCGGTATTATTTTACTCAGTGATTGCTTGGACATAATGGTGGTGAATTCCAAATCTTTGTAGCTTCTGCCTATCGCAAGAAACCTTAACGTGGCACTAAGTCTCTCATGAACTGAAATGCAGGTGTTTTGCCTTCTAATGTAAAGAGTAACAGATTTTAACAAATGATTGTAAGTTTTAGTATCCATCCTCATGTAATTACTCCAATCATCTGCTTCAAGTTCACGTAATAATCTGACATGAGAAAATGCATGTCTTTTTAACAACCATTCCCTCGACCATCTCAATCTTCGTTTTTTTTAACCTTTTTGCTTTCTATTGCAATACAAATAGCATAGAGCGACCAAAGAAGCGCTTCTTCCATGACCGAAAACGTTTCGAAACTAAAATTTGACCGATTAGTTGGAAACGTATGGACGCGATATATTTTGTACTTTTTGTCGAACTTTTTGCATCAACATTTTATCGTTCGATAAGACGTTGTGTCTGGACCAGGCTTAAAATAAACCCAAATCGATTTTAGTTGCTAGTAATTGGTGCCGTATTAATTTATTAATAATAAGGACTGAAAAAAAAATATTAAGTTTTCGCTACACATTTATACAAATATCACTTATTTACAGGCAATAGAAAAATTATGGATGTAGTACATTCTGAGGCAGCCTTAAGAGTTGAAAAAATGGAAGATGCGGTACAACAACAAAAAGAATTACTTATAATAAGAATGAAAATTGAACAACGGCAAGAGGATATTAACAAAATAAAGCTAGAAAAAGAATCGGAACAATTAAAAGCCGCTATTGCTAAGAAAAAAAGCAGAAGTGGAATATCAAATTGCAACTTTGCAGTTAAAGCTATTAACTGAAAAAAACAATTCTATCTAATAAATAAATTTTTTCAAAACAACTGATCTTTATATACACCCTTATAATTCCATTCTTAGAAGTTAGTACATGTATATACTGTTTATACATTAATGATACATTTTAAACACTATATTATATAAAACGAAGTTTTACTTGCTTGACTCACTATATTTGTAACTAAGAAAAATATAACATGTAGCTTCGTCAAGTAATGAATGTTTTATTATCTGAAGAAGTTACAGTGTAGCAAAACATGTTGTATTTTTCTTAGATAAAAGTATAGTCGAGTTAAGCAAGTATAACTTTGTTTCATTCGTATAGTTGTAACGAAATTGGTACCGAAAATTATGAATAAATTGGAAATGCAAATAGATAAACTAACACAGAAAATCTAAGATAATCTAATAACAAAAATTTTAATAATAGCAGATTGTTCTAGGAGAACAAGAAAAATATAAAATTAGTGGCGAATATATTAACCAAATTAGAACAAAAATTACAGAAGAATAGTAAAATTAATAATAGATTTGAAGGTAAGCTGTGATAAAATGGATTTCACTGATTTATTTCGAATTCGCCAACAATAAAATAAATTCAGAACCGTGGTCAGTTATAATAAAAATTGTCAGTACTTTAAAACACAATGCGGTTTATAAAGCCGCGTACAAACCGGATTTCCAACGCTAGCCAACGGCACATGTGAATTATGTTGGAACGCGTTGGTTTTGGTGTGTACGGCGGCGACCAATCGAAGCTTCCCAACGGGAACGTTGGCCTTGGCTAGCGTTCGGTAGTCTAGCGGTAACATCAAAGAGATGCTTGTTTGTGTCGAATTTGGTTTGGACGCGATTTGGAGATTATTTTCTGACTTCAGTCGTTGGAAAACATTTGTTCCGTGCGTACGCTTTAATTATTAATATTTTGATATGGAGTGGACCGAAGATATGTGTTTGAAATTGATAGGGATAATCCTATTATATGAGACCCTACTAATTCGCAGTTTAAATTGGCGAAAAAGAAAATAGACATTTGGCAACGCATAACAACTGAAGTTAACTGCGAGATCTCAGAAGTTAAGAAAAAAATTGAAAGTTTGATGACCTCTTACCACCGAGAACTTCGCCGTGAAAATACGACGTTTTCTGGAATGGGAACAGAAGATGTATACCATTCGAAATGGTTTGCATTCAAAGCTATGCAGTTTCTCAATAGCAAGTTTCGACCTAGAAAAACTAAAAACACTGAAACTGTAAGTATACAAATTTATTTTTGAAACATATCCTAGTAAATAGTTTTATAAACATACAAAACCCCGAATCACGTAAACCCCCGAAAGATTATTGCATCCTTTCCGAGGAAGGTCTTTCGTCGAAGAAGGCACGTAAAACATACAAAAAAGTACAACATATTGAAAATACATCTATGGTACAATACAGTAGGGATACCTTTTCTATGCATAATCATTTTGCCAAGGTACAGATCCGATAGACGTAAAATATTCGGCAAACTCAGCTCGTATTTGTTCAGCACTTGTAGCCGATTTTCGAGCTACTTTTGGAAATGAGGTTAATCCAGTTTGACCGTCGGATTGTTGTCGCCATAATCCTTCTATTATTTGTCCATTTTTCTCGCTATCAAAACTTCCATTTGGACTATACACATGTTTCGAAGATTGATTTTTTCTCAAATAATTGTTCAAGTAAATGCATGCCATAACAATATTCTCTGCTTTATGTGGTTCTAACGACATTGGCTTCCTGAAAACTCGAAACACCGCAGATAATATACCGAATACATTTTCGACAATTCTTCTCGCTCGCGAAAGTCTATAATTGAATACTCGTTTAGGGGATCCTTTTTGATGAGAACCTGGGTATGGTTTTAAAATATTATCTTTTAAAGGGAAGGCTTCATCGGCAACGAAAACGTATGGGATACGGTTGTGTCCTCCCGCTAAAACATCTGGATTTGGCAAATTAAGAGAATTTTCTTCAAGTTTTTTTAACAAAGTCGTATTTCTGAAAACACCTCCGTCAGAAATTCTTCCCTGACATCCAATATCGGCATTTAGAAAGTTGTAATCAGCGTCGACAAGTGCAAAAAGGAGAATGCTGAATGTTGATTTATAATCAAAATGATTACTCCCACTACAAATTGGTGCTTGTATTTGCACATGTTTGCCATCCATGGCACCGAGGCAAATTCCAATTTTCTTCATATTGGCGAGCTACTGTAAGCCAATCCTCTGAGGTGTCCGGTAGCTGGAAAAAACGTTTTGATGTATTCAGGAAAGTAGCTAATAAAAAATGAAATAGGGAATACACAAGAACGGTACAAAAATTAAAGTTAATAACTGCTAACATATTGTTAAGTATGATGGCAAATTATTCGGTTCCGGGTTCCGGCTAGCGGATCAGTTCAAAAATATGGGTATCAGCCGAGAAACACAAATCGTATCTCAATTACACAAATCATAAACATAGGACCAATTAGACTACGTAATTAGTTCTCAATTATTTGTTTACAAGAGAACGATTTCGCCGGAAACACTGAATCAGAAGACATGTCGTCAGACTTACAGCAAGAAAATAATGAAAATGTACAGGAAGACGGAGATATTATCGAAGAAACACAAGTTGAATCAAATAATGCAATAAGTCAATCTAAACCACTGACACTTACCAAACCCAAAAAAATTAGAAGTGAGGATCCTCGAATAGACGAGACCTTCAGCATCTTGAAAAATATTGAAGCAAAGAAATTGAGGAGGACAGAGAAAACGGAATCTACTCTATACGGGGAGTATGTGGCTAGTCAGCTTGAAAAGTTTGATTCACGTACACGAGCTGTGGTTAAACACAAATTTTCCACCATTCTTTTCGAAGCGGAAATGGGAACATATGCAGCTCTGCTTCCTGCATCAGTGCATTCAAACCCCCGACCGCAATGGAGTAACCCTGGAAGTAACAGTTCGGCGGTATCATCGACGCCATTGCCACCACCTAATTATTGCCAGCAACCAGAACAGAGATACCAGGAAACACAAACATCTGGCTGGGATGGAACATCAGCAACCAACAGTGACTGTATACCAGCACATTTGCCCGCGCGTGGATCTGGTCCAGTACTTGTCGCACCCATTATGGCACGGATGTCTACCTCCACTAATGAGTCTTCACCTGATTTTGCTATACAATACACAGAACTGTTTTGCGTTTCGAAAGCAAATTGAAAAAATATACTCAAGTTATGTTTTTATACGCTAAAATTTTGTAAGCAGAACTAATAAAAATTTACCTTAATATATTTTTGTAGTGAGTCAACTAAAGCCGAGCAAACTTCTGGTATAATGGACGAGATTAATTGTTTCGATACTTTAAATGTGTATGCAAGACTAGTAAAGGAATTTCCAGTTGCTAGATAGTGCAGGGTAATGGTCAATCTTTCTTTAGCTGGAATAGCTTTTCGGTAATTGGTATCCTTTTTTCAATTATTAGAACCACTAAATTAAGTAGTTCATCAAAAATATCTGGGGTCATTCGGCAGAAGTTCCTAAAATGACCAGAGTCTTCATTCCGGAAACTTCTGTTTTTATACGGTGTTGTCATACACCAGCGTCTGCTCTTTCGTTTCTTACTTTTTTTGTTGAGTAACTTATGTAAAACGAGAAATCCTGCACTTGCACACAATAAATCATCATAACTTTCGCTCGATGACATCCCAAAACAATTAAAAACCACCGAACCGCAACCAACGGTCTCCAATGCAATACTAAAAATTCGGTATGGACGATGTTCTCAAATCCTTCCCAATGCTTTCCACTGCCAACGCCAACGATAGCACATGTGCCGTTGGCGTTGGTCTACGTTGGAAATCCGGTCTGTACGCGGCTTAAGGAAAATGTCACTATTGAAAGGGAAGAGAATGTTTGTAAATGATGACCTTACAAATGAAAATCATAAACTTAAAATGAATGCATGCAGAAATTTGACTCTAAGGTATAGTCATTAAATGGTAGAATTTATGCATGAATTTACAACAATGTTGAAAGAATAGAGGAATAATCTGACATTGCATAAATGAACTGAACCACTTTTCATCTGTACAAGAAACAAAAAGTGGATAATTTAATTAGTTTTATTTATTAGAAAAATATTTTATTTTTCTAAATATTCTTTCATACTTTTTTATTGTAATCTGGAAAACTTTATGATTAATTTTACTCGAATTTAAGCAATATTTATTCAATTTATATTTAGATCTGTTTGCTATTTGCTAATTAGGTTGTATTGAGTGAATACACACCCAAATCATAATATGTGTTAGCCAAACTTAATTTTTTTATATAGCATTAAGGATCTTTAATACTATTGTGGTTCTTTAGCTAGTTGTACTTGATATATTGTGATCATGGCAGGAACCTTTAATGTATACTGCGGTATCCTGGTAGGAACATTAAAACACTTCGTTCAAGTAGTAGTGGTATATTTATTAGCTAACAATTAACATCTTTAATACAATTAATAATTATACATAAATCTAATATAATAATATCTAACATCAACTGTACTGGCTCAAAGCTCAGGTAATCTATAGTGACTACTGATTGGATTATAATGTGAATCATCACACATTTATATGATGATGATAGTAGAACGTGGATACAAAGTGGTGTACAGGTTGGAGAAATTTTAGATACTGATACATACAATATTGAGATCAATAGAGATTCACATATAACAAAAAAGTACTGGGGGGAAGTATTAATTGCTTTAAAAAAAACATAAAATATTGCATGTTGCGAGAATTTGTGACCAATTTGAAACATTATATGTACGTATATGCTCTGGAAGTGTTTCTGCAATATATTCGGAAACTCGTTTAACTATTACCGAGACCGATTTCTGACATAATCCTCATAAATCACCGCTCACTAACTACAAACAAAGATGCTGACAAGTTTTTAGTTTTTTCAACACTATAAAATTATCTTACTTGAAAATTTCCTGTTGCATAATATCGTAGGGTCGTTAATAACTGAATTATTGGAGGGATCGGTAATCCCCTGTTGTTAAATGTTCTAAAATTGTGATGTACAATAGGAAAAATAACGTCTCTAATAATATTTTTTGAGAATCTATACCGAATTCTAAAATCTCCCTCACTATAGAATTCCATAGGATTTGCCGCATCTCGAATATACCGTTTTGGCAAGCGAATATCTTGCATTTCCTCAACAATGTCTATAAACTCTAAAAACTCTTCCAAATTTTCAATATCCATTTCGTCAAAGATTATATATAAATACAAATTTTTTATAAACCTAACCCTCTTTTCTATGTTTATAAAAGATGAACATAGAATAAGATCACAGACCAAGATGAAAAATAGTTGACAGATTTCTTAAACGAATGCCGTCGATAAAAACTTAGACTATGAAAGAGAAAGAGAGGGGACGCGTAACGTGTATTTCGAGCCGACGCAGAGAACTGCGTCCAGTTTTGGATCGGCGGCCATCTTTTTGGTGTATTTAAAGCATCGTAACGTTTTTATATTTATAACGTTTTTTATTGAAAAGTGAATTAAAGACAGTGTAATTAATCGGTGATCGAAATGGTTGTGTGTTCAGCGTAAAGTTGTAAAAGCAGGAGTGATAAAAATATGGAGGGAATATCATTTCACAGGTAAATTATATTTGACATCCAATACACGTTCTTGTAAAGATTGAAATAATCTGTAAACTGTGCTAGAAACAGGTAGATTGAGTTTCGATTATTACGATGGACCCACTGCTATGGAAATACTACAACAGTACTTTTGTTCGTGCACTGGCAAAAATGCTTGCGAAACTGACGTTTGCCCTTGTAGACAATCTAATTTGAAATGCTGTGATGTTTGTAGTTGTAATGATACATGTGTAAATAAAGAAGTGATTGTAAATACAGATGAAATAAATGAAGATTTTTAAGATATTTTAATGGTTTTTATTTTAATTGATATATTAAAACCGTATTTCGGACGCGTGTTAAGTTCCGACTCGGATAGTCGCTGTTCGTGCTATAGCGCGCCGTGCAGCCGCACGCTACGCTCGACTTTGAAATACTTTCCCACAAACTTCTTTAGGTATTGCATTTTAATACTGGATAATTAGTTTTTAGAAATTCGAAACTTCGTAACACAACTTTTGCATTTGTACGACAAAACTCGGAACACGTAAAAGTAAACAATTGTAAATTCACTGTTCAAGTATTAATTGTCGCAGAATTTTCGGAGTGGGCTTGTTGTTTAGATCTTTAGATACGCAATAGTCATAAAAAATTTCATAATGGTACATTGATAAATGTGGAAGATATAGCGAGATGAACACAGAAAAATGCCAAATTCAATTGTCTCAATTTTACCCGAAATTGCCGTTTTTTTCCATGTTCCCCCAATTTTATCGGAAAAATAATTTCATATTCGTATTCAGCGACTCCGAAAACATAAAGTAAAAGTGCTCTTAGCGATTAGTACTTCCGTGGTCACTGTAAGGTCAATTTGGGGGTGCGTCCCGCTCGCCTATATCGTTTCAAGTAGTTCTTTCTTGTACCGGGTAAATGTGGGGTACTTTTCTTGTAAGGGGGTTAAAGGTCTATATTCGAAATGCACGTGTTTTGCGAGCTCATAAATAAGTAAACAATATTTAGTTCCCAAATAATTAATTTCTATCGTTTTAAGTAGTTCTCTCTTGAACCGGGTAGATATGGGGTGGTTTTCTTGCAAAGGGGTTGGAGCTTGATATTTAAAATGCACGTATTTTGCAAGCTCATAAATCAGTAAACAATATTTAGTCGCCAAATAATTAATTTCTATTGTTTTAAGTATAGTTCTCTCTTGTGCCGTGGAGATGTGGGGTGGTTTTCTCGCGAAGGGGTTGTAACTCGATATTCGAGATAAACGTATTTTAAGAGCTTATCTTTTGCTTTTATATGCTATATTCGCAATACGACGTATTTTTACTCTTCTCAACATTCTTCTCTTGAGCTGCATCAAATAAGGGGTTGTTTGGGGATTGAGGGGGTGAGCTCAAAAATCGAAACTATACCACTTTGAAAGTTCATAAATAGCTCCTAATTTTGCCGTAAAGATCGATTAGATATGTCCATTTTTAAAAGGTGGGGGAACTGAGTCAATGTTGACTCAGCTCCTCCACAAGAAATATTAAATTTCTATTCAGCGTGACGAGCAAAAAAAATTTAATTTGCAGGATGTGAAAGCTCATAAATAGCTCGTAATTTTGCGTTACTTGATTTTTAATTTCTGCTTTCTTAAGATGATGTCACACGTTTGTGAGAATTCGGAAATGTGATTATATTAAAAAGGGAAATTTTTTATGAACAACATAGCCTCTGGAAAGTGTAGATATATTGCCTATCTCTAAATAATAACTTGAATTGTAATCCTGTAAAAGTGGATATATATATATATATATATATATATATATATATATATAGAAAAACTATTCGAGATATGAAACTAAAATAAATCGAACCAAAGAAATACATAGAAACTTTATAATGTACCTTGTACATATACACATAATAGAAATAAAATGAATTCCAACTATTTAAAAGAAAACTTTAAAACATCACCTGTTATCAATTGTAAGAATCCATTTTTCAAATGGGATAGTCAAAAGTTTATGAATTGTCTTAAATATTCTATTAGATACCGCAAAAAACTATTCAAAAACACTAGGAAATTATTTTATAATATATCAAGGGATAAAAGTCAGAATAATAAAACATTTGGGTTATAATGTCGGACATTTGATAAATTAATTGTCATCTTGAATAGAGCAAGGTAAAGGAAAATGTAGCTGTCAGCTTAAAATATTTAGGAATTAATATAAAGCAAAAGGAATGTATGAATTGACTATTTAGAAGTGTAAAATAGGATGTTCTATAATAAATAAATGAATAATTTGAAAAATGAAATGAAATCTACCAACTGAAAAATTATAACTTATTTGATTGGTAAATAATATTTATAATATTTGAATGAGCAGACGACTGATTCTTAGAAAAAATGAAAGAAAAAGTTTGTTGAAAATAGTGACTAGGGACTAGCAGAAAGAAATTTTTTTGATGGGGAGGAAGATTCGTTTTTGAACAAAAAAGATTGGGTATTAAAAAGAAAAAGTGTGAACGTAAATAGTAGAAATAAATTATTCTTTACGTAAATTAATAAGATTTGTGAAAGAAAATAATGAATTAAAGAAAAGAAGGAAATTGTAAGTAAGGGAATACTAACCTCTAAAATTTATCCTGGAAGAAAATAAAGCATCCTGTCGTGGAAATAATGTCTCCACGATCCCTCAGAAAGAATTAGACACTGGAAGCCCATCGATAATGTAATGATATAAATAGATTTTAAATCGTCTTTGGGTTCTCCTGAAGAAGAAGGAAGTTTTCTGTGATACATCCAGAAAGAAACCTAATATGAAATAAAACAAGGTGTATTGGACATAAGTGAATTATGAAAGGTATTTAGAACTATTTCATTTGAAAATTAAATAAACTCACTTGCATATATATAACGTTGAACATTGAAACTCATTTTGTAACTTAAATTTGATGAAACTTGAACGATTTGGTTTTGAGTGTATAATATGTTGCATACTTGTATATGTATTTAATATTAGTTCATTTGTGTGAATGTGTTTAAAGTGAAAGATCATTGTAGATAAGTATGTATTCAAATTTATAATCGAATGATGTATTCTTTTTGATAATTTTTATATTAAACAACGTTTCTCTATTTGAAGATTCAACAAAATTGTTAGTATCGTTTATTTATTTTTATCCGTTGGCAGAATTGGTGAAGTTTAACGTAATCCAAGAGGGGGTTTTGAACAGAATGTACAGGACCGTTCTGTGAAAATATAAGAAAACAAGAATTTCATTTCACATTTTATTTATTTTTTTTTAAAAGTTGAATATAAAAGATTTGGCGCTTATAGAAATAATTATAAAATTATTAAACTTTGTAAACCCAAGATCCTGAGGTTTTGAGTACTCATATTAAAAAATTAAGGATATAAAGACATACAAAGGTGAGTGTAGCATTATTGAGATCAGTAAAATGTTTTAAATATACCGGGCAGAGAAAAATTAACATAAATAAAATAGAATTCAAACTATAAATAAAAAATAAAAATTACAGCACATGAGTGTAAACCATAATTATATATATATATATATATATATATATATATATATATATATATATATATATATATATAACTAGAGAATTTATGAAAACAAATAAAGATCTTATTATTACTAGAGCCGACAAAACAAACAAAACGGTTATAATGGGGAAACAAGATTATTATTAAAAAATGAAAGAGTTAGTTAATGATAGAAATACATACAAACAGGAAAAATTCAACCCTACTGAGAAAATCAACAATAAACTCTATGAACTAATAAAAAGATGGTACACATTAGGGCATGTAAATAATGAACTCAAAAACAAATTATGCATACATAATGGACACCCATCTGCTATTTATGGATTACCCAAATTGCATAAACCAAATATACCTTTCGTAACCCACCGTAAGGGGGTGGTTACGGATTGCCTGGTAGGGTAGTACAGTCAAAGACAGGATTCCAAAATAAAATAAGTTTACTCTTATAAGGATATTTACATATGTGCAACAAGATCAATACCTGGCCTAAAATTAAATACTTATTGTATCGGTCCGCATAAGGTTGTGCGTCTAATTATTTCTCGTCGACCGGGGAGATATACCTACGGAATAGTGGTTTGGACGATGCAAACGCCGAGACTTCGATACATGGGTGTAAGCGGTGATACCTCGGGCGAGACTAAGTAACCTAAGTCAGTACTTCAGATGCGGGAAGTACAGGAATATGTGAGAGTCAATACCTCTCCCACGGGTGGCCGTCATTTGGTACGTCAATACCCTACCAAATGGAAAGAAGGATGCTCGGCAAGTCAATACCTTGCCGACGGAAGGGTAGAGTCTAACTAGTCAATACCTCGCCAGACTGGAGGAGAGGTCCTTTCGAGTCAATGCTTCGACTGGACTGCCCCATTGAAATTGTAGGTCAGTTTATATATACATCAGCTGTCGATAAAAACTGGATTGGTTCGAACCATAGACGTATCATCAACGGTGTTCACCGGAACATCGTTACACTTTAAGGCCAATAGTTAGTAACATTCAATGTGTAACATAGAATCTTTCAAAATTTCTTTCACAAATACTTCAAAATATAATAGGACAAAGTGAATATCACATAAAAAACTCCTGGTAATTTGTAAAATTTATTAGGGGTGTAACAATTCCTAGGAACCATGTAATAATTTCACTTGATATAATATCACTTTACACCCATATAGACGTCAATTTAGCTATAGACATAATAAATAAAAAATGAGATATGTTTAAAGAGCACACTTCTCTTAATTTAGAGGAATTTAAAAAAGCAATAGATATATGTCTTTCCTCTACATATTTTACATTTGATGATAAATATTATTCACAAATATATGGAGTTGCCATGGGATCTCCAATTGCTGCAACTATAGCAAATATTGTTATGGAATATGTCGAGGAGAACGTAATTAAATGACTAAGTTTTAAACCAATATTTTTCGAAAGGTATGTAGATGACTGTATAACATGTGTTCCTGAGAATAAGGTAAAAGAAATATTGGATAAATTCAACGCATTTAATCCTCGCTTTAAATTTACTATAGAAATGGAAAATAATAAAAGCTTGAATTTTCTGGATACAACCATTAATTACGATACAACGGGTAAAATTTTCACAAACTGGTATACAAAAGAAATTTCATCCAATAGATATACAAACTTTCTTTCAAATGCACCAATACAACACAAAACAAATGCTGTCAGAATGTTAACAGATAGAGCTATAAAACTAGCACATCCTAAATATCCAAAAGACATGTTAAGAAAAGTAAGAAAAATTTTAGAAGAAAATAACTATCCACAATCATTTTATGAGAAGATAATAAAAAAGAGAATTCACACGATTTATAATAATAATAATAATAAAAATATTAATTCTGATACCACAGTCAAATACATACCTTTACCATACACACATTCACTATCTGGAATAATTAATAATACCTTAAAAAACACAACATAGTAGTTGCTCATAAATTAGAAAATACAAACAATAGCCTCATCAGTAAATTAAAACCCAAAAATAAACAAACACATACTGTATATGAAATGGGGTGTGAAGATTGAAATGGTGTATATATAGGGCAAACGAAACAATATATACATAAAAGAATGCAAGCCCACTGCAACTCAAAAACTGATGTTACTGCGTTGACAAAGCACCAACAAGAACTAAATCATAATTTTAATTAAAAACGCAATTAATTTTAGAAGTGGGATCAATAACCTAAGTCATATATATATATATATAACGGTTTAATTTAGAATTAAAATTAAAAATAACAAATAGTATATAAAAAAATAGATATCGAAATAACTGTTGCATCTTGACAAATGTGTCCAATCTGTATAATACCTGAAATGAATTATTATATCTTCATACAGTATAAACCATTAAAACTTGTTAAATTAAAAAAACTGTAAGAAAACATAACATCAATTAAGTTCATACTAGATCATTTATTTTAGATACAAATTTTAAAATAACTTTTAAAATGTTTTGAGTTGTATAAAATCGCAGATTTTATGTAAGTATTTCATCACCTGTTAAATAATGTAAGATTGTAAATATTTGTGTAATTTTAGCAACATTGTTCAGAAGATGACACGTATGATGTCGAAAATTATAACTAAAGTAATGGAGACCTTTTATTCCAAGAATAGATGAAGAATATATGAAGGAGCCAGCTAGAATTATTTCAGTCAAAACTTTAATTGGCAGATCAACTAAACATCAACCTGTTTTGTCAATATAGTTCTCTGAAAAGGGAGCTACGTTAAAAAGAAATTAACCATTGATCAAATCATAATTAAAATCGTGGCTACCCAATGGTACAGGGGCTTATCAATCATATCTAAATTTATTTCATGGTAAAAGGAAATTTATCATTAATCAAATCTCAACTAAATTCTTGGCTACCTAATAATACGGAGGCATATCAACTATATCTAAGTTTACTTCCTAGTAAAAGGAAATTTAAGCTAATTTAAAAAATATATATGTAACTTGAATCACAAACAAAATTGTTAAAATTCTCTTGAACCAATTTAAGAGGATATCCAATTTTTTCAGATATATTTGTGAAATACTGTAATAAAGCAGCTATTTGATAAAAGTTAAATACTGCAGGAGCTAGTTTCCTCTCTACTATATTTGGGGAAATCTATTGACAGACAGCGATCACGGAGGCTCTAAAAAACAAAGTCAATGATATAAAGGCAAACTTGTTCGCGTGGCAAACTGGCATCAAGTCAATACGGAGTGAAAAGTCAAACGTCAAGCTAGAATTGACATCATGGGAAAACAAATCGCTGCCTACGTACTAAATCAAGGCAATGTTCGGGACGTGGATGAAACAGCTGAAAGCGAGGACAGAGACGAATATGAAAATTATTGTATGGATCTTCTAGCATTCCTACAGGAAATGGTAGATAAAATCAATGATGTAAAACCGGATGCTGCTTCATCCCAGGAACTGCACATAAAACTTCCAAATATACATTTACCAACGTTTGCAGGTAATAGTGTCGAGTATCCTTCCTTTATAAGTCTATTTAGAGCCCTCATCATAAATAATGCCAAACTGATATCTAACTCTGAAAAACTATATTATTTAAAATCGTATTTGCGAGGGGAACCCCTCAAAATCGTTGAAGCGCTGACAGGAACCGATGATAATTTGAGCATCGCACTGTATATTTAAGAAACAAGGTACAGCAATAAAAAGCAACTAGTGCTAGCCCATTATCAAACGTTATAGTCAATGCCCATCTATTTCAAAATGTAATGCACAGAATTTGAGACAATTTTCAGCTAACACAAAAGTAGTTCTAGACGCTCTAATAATCTAGGATTATCTGAAAGAGAACTGTTCGGTTTTCTGATAGTTTACTTGTTGGAGGAAAAACTCGATTATACCACTAAGAAAGCGTTTGAATAACAAGCTAAACCAAGTCAACTATCAGACACTAATGAATTGTTTGAATTTTTAAGCAAACGCCGCGTTATTCTAGAAAACTTGTATCAAGATTCACTTCCTGACAGTAAATTTTCTAAACTCCCAGGCTCAAACGCTAGGACTTCTTACATATCTCAATCTCACAATCAAGTCTCTCAAATTCAAATTCACACCAAAGGCCCTCTTCTTCCAACAGTGGGATCAATCAAAGCTCCCATCAATCGAATCATCTAAATTAAACCAGCCATAATAACTTAAATCAAAACATGGGCACTAGATTTCTATTAAAGAAATGTACGCATTGCAAAAACGATGGTCATCGCATCTAACAATGCCAATCTTTCCTATCCCTTCCTATATAAGATCGCATCAACTTTGTCAAACAGATTCAACTCTGTTATAAATGTCTATGAGCCAATCGCTCTATTCAAGAGTGTTTATCTACAGCTACATGTTCCGCGTGTAACAAAAAAACACCACTCTCTTCTACATTTGCACAATAGACACAATACGTCTAGTGCTGCAGTGTACATCTCTTCAACAGATTATTGATTCCATAACGCGTCTCAAGATACTGAACCCCTTGATCAGTCACACTCAACTCCAACTAGCTCTAATCAATCTCAACGTCTCAACTCAAGTCAAACCCACCACTCATCTTCTCTCAGCCTTGAACACTACAGGATCTCATATCCTATTAGCCACTGCCAAAGTACATCCGGCAAACGAGCGACCAGTCACAGCCAGAGCTTCTGGACTCCGATAGCCAGAGTTCATTTATCACAGATTCTCTGGCAACTACCATAGGTGGCACAAAAAAGCCAACTAAATTACATATCTCGGGCATTTTAAATGACGATAACTCAGTACATGAAATGCAAGAGCTCAAAATATTCTCTCATAGAACATCTTCTAAAGGATATTCCGTCAATTGTGCAGTAGTATCACAAATAACCTCACAGCTACCTTAAGTAGCAGTCAAAGCATCTAATTTGAACATACCTTCCCACCTCCAAGGACAGTTAGCCGACGAGGACTTACACGCTTCTGTAGATATCGATTTACTTCTGGGTGCAGACATCTACTACGAACTCCTACAGCCGGGCCTACACTCCTTAGGCAAAAAAATTCCAACTCTAGTTCAAACCAAATTGGGATGGATTATATCCAGGACAGGCCTGGACTTTACTTGACATTTTCTTGAAACAGGAAGCCTGTCCTCCAGAACCTATATTATATGAAGAAGACGAATTAGCCGAAACTATATACAAAAATATAACTCGAATCTTACCCAATGGACGGTATCAAGTGGACCTTCTTCTCATTTCTGCAAACGTTCACAAAGAGCTAGGTGACTCATTTGTTCCAGCAAAAAATCGATTTCTTTCATTGGAACAAAAACTAGACAAATTCCCTCAACTCAAACAGGAGTACAAAGCAGTCTTTGACGAATACCTTCAACTAGGCAACGGAACGAGAGTACCTCTTACCCTGCAAAATTCTCTCGCAAAAAACAAATACTTTGTCCCACACCTAAGAGTAGTACGTGAGCAGAGTCTCAGCACCAAAATGCGAGTCGTTTTCGACTTTTCTGCAAAATCAACTTCTCTATCTTTGAATGACATCTCTTTGAGAGGCCCATTAGTTCAGTATCCACTCTTTGACATACTGCTCCGATTTTGAACTTTCAAATTTGCCCTTACTGCCGACATTACAAAAATGTACAGACAAGTATCTCGAAATTCCAAACTTCGCTCTCTACAAAATGTATTTTGGAGAGACAACAAAGATGAAGACTTATCCTGTATCTATTAAATACAGTTTCATTCGGCCAAAAAACGCACCTTATCTAGCCTGCAGAGTGCTAAATAACATAGCCCTTAAGCATCCTCATCTACCTCTCGCACACAGCTCGATACTATCACAGACTCACGTAGACGACATTCTTTCAGGCACTAACTCAGAAAACGAGTTATCCACCATACATGCATATCTCGTACAAATGTTATCAGAAGCCCACTTCGAATTACATAAACTCCGATCTAACTCATCAACTTTCTTACAGTCAATTCTTAAAAGTGATTCTACCCTAAAGGATATGGATTTGAATGACACACCTTGTAAAGTTTTAGCCTGAACTGGAATCCTTCATCTGACAGCTTCCAAATACATACCCCAAGTTCTGTCGAAACACATCCCCTCACGAAGCGCAAAGCTTTGTCTTTAATCGCCCAATGTTATGACCCTCTCGGACCAGTTAATCAAATTATAGTAGCAGGTAAACTTATCATGCAAAAACTATGGGCACAAAAGCTAACATGCGATCAATCCATAAAAGACTCTGACATTCTCAATGAATGGTCATTGTTCAAAAATCATATCTCTCAATTATCAAATTTTACGGTCCTTCGATGTATCAAAACCAGCCAACCAGCAGTGAAATATTATTTACACGGCTTCTGTGATGCTAACACTTCAGCATATGGGTGTTGTATCTACCTACGAATATTTTATTCTAATAAAACAGCATCTTCTAACCTCTTGGCGGCAAAGTCAAAGGTAGCCCCTATTAAGAAACCACTAACCATCCCGAAATTCCACCTTATAATAAGAAACTTCGAAAAAGTGTTTCAATATCATGAAATATCATCATCAAATGTAACTTCTGTCATTCTGACGATTATATTTTACAATATCGAAACAATTGTCAATTTTTTTTGAATTTTCTTATAACGTGGAATTATTTAGAAATAGTAGTTTCATTTATAACATAATTATATATGTTTACTGTAATTGTAATAAATATGACAAAAAATATAGTTTTATGAGTATTTATTGTAATTCATTATTGAAATGTATAACATACAATACCTACATCATGTGAAGTGCTAGGAAAAGGTGTTACTTCCACTGATGGACCTCGATTTCTTCTTGATTTTTAACACATGTGTGTGTATAAAATAAACTAAAAAAAACCTGATATATCTAAATATTGTACCTGTGCACCATCACAATCAAAGTGATTAGAGTCCACCTCTAACTACAAGGGAATCATTTCTGCAATTTCTATTGCCTCTGGAGATGGAGAGGGTGGTTTGGGACCGCCTCCAGTTTTATTTTTTTCTCTTCTCGCCAAAGACATCTTTTTTACAGTTCAGTTTGGTCAGTTTCCATTGGTTCATCAACTGTTTCTTATCTCTACATCTCACATTTGCAGCATTGAACCTGAAGAATAAAATAAGTTTTCAAGTTAACTGGTGACCAGTTAAGAATAAGAATAAGAAATATTGAGGAATGCAGTAACAGGGAAAAAAGATAATTCTTTATTGGTTTTTATCCAAGCTATCGAAAACGTTCGTTTTCATCATCAGGGACGATACAATGTGAAATTATTTTCCTTTATGTAAAACATCAGTTAGGGAAAATTGACATTCAAATTAGCAGTAATATTAACAACATTGAGGCTATTATAGAATAATATGATAATAAAAACAATAAAAACACAAAACGTGCACGAGATTAATATCGTAAAATCATTTTTAAACAAACACAGCCGAAAAGGACGCTACTAAGCTGCCTGGTAGCTTCGCGGTAAAAAGGGACGAAATTTATAGTCCTTCACTCGCATGAAATAATATGTATTAGTGAAGTATTGTTTCACCGAAACGATGATAAAGTTAATCCTGAAAACCGTATGTGTTTGGTTTACCAGGCACTAAACCATTTAAGTACTTGTCGCCGAGTATTTTATTAAAAAAAATTAATTTGCTCATAGTGCAGAGCTTGATTTTCCAGAGCGTATATTTGCTACGAGCATTCGTAAGAATTTAGCAACAAAAACAACAGACTTAGAACTCAATTCTGACGAAAGTGAACATATAATGACAGCCAGATGTGAGAAAAGATATACTAGTAATGCCATAAGTTCTTAACTTTGTGCCAGGAAAATCTAAAGTAGACATAAAAAGTTAATTCATCGCTAAATACGACAAAATTATTTTATAATGGAAGTTTAAATGAAAAAAATTATGAAAATGTTGTTGAAGATCCAGATTTTCATCCCAATGATTCATACTCAAAAGTGTCAGAAAAATCTGGAAGTGAAAACAACTCAAATTTTTATCCCAATAGTTCGGCTGATGGGTAAGAAAATGTATATAATTAATTTGCTTTCATTTACTTGTGCTGATTGTTTATTATAGGGCGACACTATCTAGCCAGAGCACAAAAGTTCATGATTATAGTTAATTAAAGCACATAGCAAATAGTTCCACTTCCGCACTCTGTGTAATGCAAAATTTTACAATAGTTAGATGGCTTTGGTCAAAACCAATGGGCCAGATTATTTTTTACACAAATACATGACTTTACTTCTTTATTCTATACGGTTTAGAAAACACGCTGAAAACGTAAAATATATTATTGTATCTATCTACAATGTATTAATTACATACTTTGTATATTGTTGGTGCATAGAATATAGTGTGAGAAGATCGAAGTGGAGACAAAGTATCCGTATATGCATGTATTTGATGTGCCTTATTTAAAAACAAATTTCTTCATCTATTTGCTAGGTATAATGCAATTTGTTTCCTAGTTATTTCTATTAAATATTTCAATGATCATCATTTTTATGCTATTGTGCTATAATGAAAAATAATAACAGTATATTACTATTAGTAGAAGTGGTTATTATGTGTTCAGCTCAAAACAGTCGAGCAGTGGCGTAGCTAGGCGTGGGCGAAGTGGGCCCTCGCCCACGGCCACGCACTTAAAGGGGCCTCACGGAGCCTCTTCAAATACGATGCCTTCAGACTTAAAATCCCCGTTTATTTTTAAATTAAATAAAAGTTTAAAAAATATTGGCCACGCTCGTCACCGATTGACAACACAGCTTAGCTTTGCAAAACGTTTCTTTACACGCATAAAGGCTGGTAAAAGCAAATCGCGAATTGCGAATGCGAAATTCGCAAAAAAATGTCTTTATTTTATTTCAATTCATGTACCTGCGAATGTTTTGACAGGATTCTGGCATATTTATTATTTTCACTAAATAAGCAGTAGTAATACTGAGTGTCACGCCAATGAATATATAACCCCAGATTTCCTAACAGTGTAATTTTGTAGTTAACTTTTTGAAGAAAATGAATAAAGATTACGAAAACTTAGATTTGTTTTATTGGCGAAGAAGGCGAGCAATAGCTGCATATTTATTATTAAAAAAGCGACGGAATAGAATTCACAGGACAGTAGACGTATGTGAAATATTTAAATACAGGAAACAACAAGGGGCATATTACAATCTAGTACAGGAAATGCGCCGTAAAGATGAAAAAAAGTTTCGAAATTATCATAGAATGTCAATAGAAGATTTCGATTTTCTGTTAGAAAAAGTATGTCCTAAAATCAGAAAGATATACTATGCAAGGGAACCAATTTCACCGGGAGAAATGTTATCGCCTACACTCAGGTATATAGTTAATAATTTTAGTACATTTAAGAACTATATTTAATAATTTATGAAAGGAGAATATCATCCATAACACAAATGTGACTGACAGTGATACTGTGAATAAAACTCAAAGTCAGTGTCACAGAATTATTTAATAGTTAGACAATAAAAGCTACTAGTTTCGGCCTACAAACGGCCATCTTCAGGCTGACACATAAGAAACAAATTAGTGAATTAACTGAAAAAAAGAAAAAAGAGAACAGTACAATTTAATAAAATAGTACTGTTCAAGTTATAGAAACATAAGACATGATTAAAATTGACTAGTTACACAAAATTATCACAAAAATTCTGTGATATTCGCCAAAATATTAAAACCATTTCAAGATTCCCGCCCCCCAGATTTTGAATAATGCGAATTCGCAAAAAATTAAACTTGACATGTGTAAAAATTTCTACAGTGCCATTATTTTGATATCAACCAATAGGAGTGGTCTTCGCTTTTCGCAATTCGCGATTCGCATTTACTTGAACTAGGCTTTAGTATTTCATACAAAACCGTTGGTAGACATTTTGGAAAAAAGGGAGGATTTCAAAAATCCTAGAAATAGGTAGTTCAGAACAAAATAGTTTATTCGTCTGCTTCCAATGGTATATCAATAAAACTTGTAGTATTTTTTTTATTAAAGTATTAAAAAAATTTGTCTTCTTAAAAGCCGTGTTTGTTTGAGGTCTGTAATTATTATTTTATAAATAATGGGGTAAACGTTTTCTTTAGATGATTGTGGCAGATCTTTATAAAAAATTCCAAAAAGGTTTATTTTGAACCTTTGCTCAAGAATATGAAATAATTTTGTTGCGGATAGTTTTTCCCTTTGAGATATTTATAATTAAAGTTATTAAATATTGACTACATCATGCTTATTACAATTCGAATGTGGATCGAATGTTCCATAGGATTGCATGCATGCATATATGAACTACGAAGTTTTATGAAGAAGATGGAAGATATTATAAGACGTATATTTATCATATGTCTTCATAAAGTTTTCCAAAAGAAGGAATATGTAAAATATATTCCTTTTTCTAATTCTTTAGATATTTATTACATTTTGTACTACATCTTATGCAAATTTCTTGTTAAAAGTACCGTTGATAGCCCTGCGAATAACCTAATTGATTAGCATTATAATCTTTTTTTTGTTAAAAATAGTATCACCAGCTGAAGCCAACCTAATATTTCCTGGTGAATTATTAAATCATAATTTTTATTATATCAAAGGGTAAATTTTGCCGCTACAAAATTATTTCATATTCTTGTTGAGGGAGTATACACCTTGTATAGGGGAGAAGTCAACTTTTTGGAATTTTTATAAAGATCCGTTACATTCAGCTAAAGTAAACTTTTACCAATAATGACAACATTGAAAATAAAATACAGTTTTTCCTGAACCTAAAATAGATAATACAAAAGATAACTCCCAGTTTTACACTTCATAAAGACACGGTAGCTTTTCGCTTATTTAAACTTGGCGCATGTAACTCGAGTGAGTGAGTCGCTTATGAGAAAGTTTGTGTATGAACTAGGGATTCTCCGATCTTTGTTTAAGTCTCACTGCTATACAATATTCGTTAAGTGTACATTTGACATTATCTCAACCATTTTTATTTATTTTTTATTACTATAAGTTATTGTTTTAGTTCAGGTCCTATATTTTAAGAGCACTGGAGTGATAACCCTAAAAAATTTGTAGTTTTGAAAAGAGCGTTCTTTAATAAATTAATTGCACAAACCAGCTGGCTAGGGCATAGTCGTGGCGACAGGAAAAATTTCCAACTTAGCAACCTGAAATTAATTGCTGTCATTAAAGGTACACGTCCTTTAACTATAGAGTGTTGAAAACGAACACATTTACCTTTGAACAGTTTAGTTGAGAAAAACGTGTTTTGTCGTTTTTCAATGAAACCAACAGAAATCATAAAAAAATACTTTCATATGCTGTAAATACTGACATATACAGAGAAGGAATTTGAGAAAATTGCTGCCGACTGGACCCGTCAAGGGAAGCAGCGCAAACAAAAAGAACGGAAAAATAATGAATAATTTTAAGTGACAGGTTTTATTATATTTAATAAAAAATTTGCAAGAATGTTTATATTTGATTTGTTCAGGAAACCTACCAAATAATACTAGTTTCCTCAACTTTGCATTATTGTAGGTTATATTTTATTTTATAATGCTACTGTCAATTATACATTTACAACGTCAAGTAAAAATATTATCTAAAATAATTTAAAAAGTTTAAAAATCAGTTTTATTGTCAATATTTTTCTCGGTGTAGCATTTCCGTAGAACGTTTACCTCCTCTAGAGACGTAGTTGACACAAAACTTGAACATCTCTAAGACATAGCTGTGACAGATAAGAGACATCATTTGGCGCTTAAGAAAAGAGTTTCGCTCCTTAACTGCGAGATATAAGCGACATCATTTGGCGTTTAGAAAATAGAAAATATATCTGGAACGTAGCTGCTCTGTAAAATGGTCACTTGGGAAGGGTTTAGTATAATTTCTGCAACTATATCCATTTGTTTATCATTACCAATATTTGGTCTACCCGATCGTTTGGCATCAGAAACACTACTTGTTTGTTGAAATTTATGAAAAAGCTCCCTCAAATAAGTCTTCGATATAAGGCGATCGGGGTACTTCTCATTAAAAATATGTTCCGCCGAATAAAAATTATTTCCACTTTCACCAATAATTAAGATATAACTGTTACTTTCTCAGCTAGAGCATTTGTTTTTGTAGGTACTTAAACGTGTCATTATACAATAATTAAACTAAAAATTCGAGATATTATCGCATGTAAAAACGTCAATTAAAAAAACTCCCAACTTTTTTGACATTTAACGATAAGCGGACTTTTATTAATTAAAAGCGAAACTCAAATTATAGTGTTTATTTATTTTAACCATCAAAAACATCGTAAGTCCTAAAACATTAGTATGATTGTATAGGTATTCTAAATACATTACATACTAGGTGTTACTTGCCATAAGGTCCCATTCATTATTATTGGTTTCAATTGCCTGGTGACGTCACCGATGCCTATTACGTCACCTGTTACCACTAGTAGAGATGCTTACAATAGTTCATATTCCCGCTCCAAATTTCATCAGTCTAAAGTGCCCCATTCACGTTGAGATCGGTATCGATACATGTTTCAAGTATCAGTATCTTGATACAAATCTCACAGTGTATTTGTCTGTCTCAGTATCACTGTATCGGTATCACTGTGGTGAAACCTCGATACCGAACGCATGCAACTTGTTGCAACATGTATGTTGACGTTTATTATGTATCGCGCTACCAAAACATAAACAGCGTTGTTTCCAACATGGAAGATCGTGTGTTTTGGGAAGATTTTCTCAATTTATACAAATTACATCCGTGTTTATGGGACTCCAAATGTAAGGAGTATTCAAACAGACAACTGAGAGAGTCGGCAATGATAGTTTTAGTGAACAAGTGCACGGAAACGTATGCTAATACTGATCGCAGTTTTGTGACGAAAAAAATACACAGCTTTCGTTGTGCTTTTCGACGAGAACTTAAAAAAGTCGTTTCGTCCTTAAAAAGTGGAATATCTACAGACGAGGTATAGGTACCAAACTTGTAGTACTATGACATTTTGAGCTTTATTGCCGACTCTGAAATGCCTAGAGAGGGAAAATCAAATTTAGGTGACAATTTGGAGGACGCATCTGAACTGAAGGTAATTGTCAACAAAAGTGCTTGCTTGCCAAATTTACCGGTGGTTGTATTATGACCGGCAAGCACTTTTGTTTGACGATTAGTATATTATATGTTATGTTCTAATTTAACCCTTTTACTTCGGGTTAATTAGAGGGAATGTATTTTTGGTTTTGCGAAGGACCACTACGGCCGTTTGTCACTGAAGTAACGATGAACCGTAGAATGAAATTAAAACACTGATATCACGTTATGATTTATATTGTCATGAAATATAAGTTATTTACTGTTGCTTCGACAATTAAGAATTCACTTGACTTTTCGCGATAACTGAAAGTATTGTGCACATACTATGTTGGTTTATGAAAAGAATAAAGATTATGGACACATGGTGGTTCCCGGGTTAAAAACGCCGGCTGGTTTTGCGAAGTTGTAGCACGTTATATGATGAAAGAGGGTGTCTGAGAAGTGTGAAAGCTATCTGGGAAGTGAGTAAAAATGAGGCTATTTTCGTATTTATATGTTTGATGACGTAGGTGCGAGGAACGAACAAAATAGTAGAAACTAGCCAATGGGATACGAGTATTTTAAAATGTAACGTTCGAACAACAAGTGAATGTTGCAGATATGAAGATGTTTTTTGTGGGGTTTTCAACGGTTTCGTAGATACAGATAACAGAGTTTGGAAGAGAGTTTTTATGAAGAGATAAGATGTCGGGGACTTTGATATGTTCAGTAGAATTTCAGAAAACGATATTTATCTGTTTTTCTTAGGTGTTAGTAAATTTAAATGACTTTTTTAGTGAAGTAAAGAAATATTAACTGTTGAAAATAAGGATATATTTAGTTATGTATTTTGAGCATAATATTCGACTTGTATTATACAGGGGAAATTGAAATAGAATCACGGGAGAATTTGGTAATTAAAACCAAATTCGAACATATTGGGGGCGCGGGAAGAATGGAAGAGAGGTGAGAGATGGCTGCTCTCAGACATCGAATGCTGATGTTAGTGAAAGGGTATGGAGCGTGAGTGTGTGTACAGTGTTGATGCAGGTTTGTGAATGAAAGTGAATAATTTTGAGAGTAACTATGTAAATATGTGTAGGGGTTGTAAAGTTATCTAATGTGTGTCAGAGTGTTGTAAGGACTCTGACGTCATGAATGTAATGAATGAATAAGATTTGAGGTTAGAGTGTTGTAAGGACTCTAGCGTCATGAATGTAACGAATGAATAAGAGTCGAGGTTAGAGTGTTGTAAGGACTCTAACGTCATGAATGTAACGACTGAATAAATGTTGAGGTTAGAGTGTTGTAAGGACTCTAACATCATTAATGTAACGAATGAATAAGAGTTGAGGTTAGAGTGTTGTAAGGACTCTAACGTCATGTATGTAACGAATGAATAAGATTTGAGGTTAGAGTGTTGTAAGGACTCTAACGTCATGAGTGAATGAATGAATAAGATTTGAGGTTAGAGTGTTGTAAGGACTCTAATGTCATGAATGTAACTAATGAATAAGATTTGAGGTTAGAGTGTTGTAAGGACTCTAACGTCATGAGTGAATGAATGAATAAGATTTGAGGTTAGAGTGTTGTAAGGACTCTAACGTCATGAATGTAACGAATAAATAAGATTTGAGGTTAGAGTGTTGTGAGGACTCTAACTTCATGAGTGTAATGAATGAATAAGATTTGAGGTTAGAGTGTTGTAAGGACTCTAACGTCATGAATGTAACGAATAAACAAGAGGCCTAGATGTATGCTAGTTCTTGTTTGGTAAGGGCACGAATGTAAGCAATATACTCTAGAAATGGACTAGAGTTGTAAACGATAAGAGTGTAAGCAATATACTCTAGAAATGGACTAGAGTTGTAAACGATAAGAATGTAAGCAATATACTCTAGAAATGGACTAGAGTTGTAAACGATAAGAATGTAGCAATATACTCTAGAAATGGACTAGAGTTGTAAACGATAAGAGTGTAAGCAATATACTCTAGAAATGGACTAGAGTTGTAAACGATAAGAGTGTAAGCAATATACTCTAGAAATGGACTAGAGTTGTAAACGATAAGAGTGTAAGCAATATACTCTAGAAATGGACTAGAGTTGTAAACGATAAGAATGTAAGCAATATACTCTAGAAATGGACTAGAGTTGTAAACGATAAGAATGTAGCAATATACTCTAGAAATGGACTAGAGTTGTAAACGATAAGAGTGTAAGCAATATACTCTAGAAATGGACTAGAGTTGTAAACGATAAGAGTGTAAGCAATATACTCTAGAATTGGACTAGAGTTGTAAACGATAAGAATGTAAGCAATATACTCTAGAAATGGACTAGAGTTGTAGACGATAAGAAGATAAGCAATATACTCTAGAAATGGACTAGAGTTGTAAACGATAAGAATGTAAGCAATATACTCTAGAATTGGACTAGAGTTGTAAACGATAAGAATGTAAGCAATATACTCTAGAAATGGACTAGAGTTGTAAACGATAAGAATGTAATAATACCTTTGTCCAGGTATTCACATAAAAGAATAATATCTTTGTCCAGGTATTCACATAAAAGAATAATACCTTTGTCCAGGTATTCACATGAAAGAATAATAAATGCAGTAAAGAACGAGAATGTTTACGTCGATTCTAGTTCGACAAGTGTGGTACCAGTTTGTTTTACGAGTAACGGTCCAGGAACCTCGGACTTCCCAGTGTTTAATGAGATAATGAGAAACGAAAGAGAATGTTTAAGTCGATTCTATTCCGACAAGTGTGGTACCAGTTTGTTTTACGAGTAACGGTCCAGGAACCTCGGACAAATATAAACAAAAAGGGGGGCCAAGTTGTGAAGGGGTGTGAAATTCCATGAGAGAGCATGGAAAGCTCATGTGGGTGTTTTTTCCGGGTTGTTATTGTATCAGAATGAATGGTGCTGGGTAAGAAAGGGAACGTTTTTCTTCGGAGAACGTGAAAACTCCAATGTAGCTTGCGCTACTCCCTTTCTACGCGGAGGAGTGACTTGTATAGTGAGGGTGATTGTAAGAGTGTATGCTCATGAGACTAGAGCAAGTACGAATGCGTGCAACAACAAGTGAGTAAGAGTAAGTATGAATGAATGTGAATGCAAATGTAAATACGAGTATGTACGAATAAGTGTAAAAGTATTATGAATGTGAGCTTTGAGTGCCAATATGAGTATGAGTATAAGTATGATTAAGGTGCAATTGTATGCTAGTGCAAGTAATAATGTAAGTGTGAGTTAGCATAAAAGTAAAAATGTAAGGTAGTGACCACGAGTGTTTAAGTATGATGAAAGAGTTTTTTCTAACTCTTTTGAGATTGTTTTTGTATATGTTTTCATGATTAATGTTTGTGTTAAGGGGACCCGACTCTTTTGCGGGTAAGAATGAGTTTTTAAAATGTTTTAATTAATGTAAAGGAGTTATTTCTGTTCTCGCCAAGAAAAGGAGGGTAAGATATGTATATAATGTGTTTGTCAAGTTTTTTTTAACTTCAACGTATCGTCAATGTGATTGTTTAAGTAACATATGAGTAAGGGGGGATGCCGTTTTCTTCTAAACGTCACCCAAGTGTTTATATTATCCAAGTGTCATCTTCTTCAACCATGCATCTTCTTCAACCAAGTATCTTCATCTTTTCAACCAAGTTTCTTCATCTTTTCAACCAAGTATCTTCTTTTTCAACCAAGTATCTTCATATTTAACCAAGTATATTCATCTTTTCAACCAAGTATCTTCATTTTCAACCAAGTTTCTTCATCTTTTCAACCAAGTTTCTTCATCTTTTCAACCAAGTATCTTCATCTTTTCAACCAAGTATCTTCATATTTTCAACCAAGTTTCTTCATCTTTTCAACCAAGTATCTTCATCTTTTCAACCAAGTATCTTCATCTTTTCAACCAAGTATCTCCTTTTTCAACCAAGTATATTCTTCTTCATTTCAATACCTTTATCCAGGTATTCACATAAGAGTAATGTTCATGTCAAAGTGTCTAAGTTTTTTTTTTTGTTAATCGTCCAGGGTTTTAAGTGTTAAAGTATTTGTTTCTCAATGTTCAAGTATAAGTTTAAGTTTTTCACATAGTTTTTTTGTTTTTCTTAAGTGTCTAGTATATAAGTATCACTGTCCTCTTCGAGAGGACTAAAGGATTGTTTTCTTGACGAGAAAGAGTTTAAGCAATGATGAGTGAGTGCTATTCTGCACTGTAAGGGCGTTGAGTACAAGTGAATCGTTTATTCGAGTGTAAGTGTTAGTTTGATTCATTTATTTATGAGCTAAGAGTGTTTTGTGAATTAAGAATGTTTTTGAGGGTAAGTTGTGATTTGAAACTGGTGTGGTCACACCAAAAGAATGAGTATAATGAGTATGAGAGAGGTTATCCATAAGGTATTGTGAATGAGTTGTCCAGAACACTATGTTTCCTGACGATAATATTCTGGAGATTGTTGCATTGATGGTGAATGGTTAGGGTTTGGGATCTTGGGTTAACAAGTTTTCCAAGACTGTACATTTTTTTTCAAGAAATCAAAAAAAATATCACTAGCAATTAAATTTTGATCAGTCTCTTTTTCTTCAAGAGATCTTTTTGTATTATAATCTAACTTTGTTTTTAATATGTGAACGATTAGTGCATCAAATACTCTTCCTTATTGATATTTAAATTTAACAATGACTTTACGATAGATCTAGCTTCGGACGTGAATGTTCTTAATTGTTGGGCAGTACATTTTGAAATGTTATTACAATCTGTCAAACGGTTAACATGGGCAGTAACAATCTGCCGTGTATTATTATATTTAACATGAAATGTAAATTAATGGCTATGTTTGAACAATGCTTATTTTGTATCAGCGTAATATATTTGTTTTATATTTTTGCTACCAGCCGTGCCTGTTCAGTTTTCTACGACTCGTTGCAAGTTAAAATGATACTGTACATTTAATGCATGTTATATACAAAATATCAATTCACTTTGTCCATTAGTGTAACGGTTTTATTATTAATACATAAAAAATATCAAATAATGTTATTATAGTTCCAAATCAATGTTACTGTGCAATTCTTTAAATCACCCTGTATAATATTTTATTTTACACAACCAATATCAAAGAATGTTATTATAAATCCATAGCAATGTTAATTATTTTGAAAGTGTTTGAGTGCAGACTTTCGTCTACCACTGTATGTTAAATTTATGAGATTTTTCCATCGTTTGATACGCAAATATATGAAAATATTCATCAGTTTTAACTATCTTATCTTATAATATTAATATACATGACTGTAATTTTAAATTGTAAAATGTGATAAATGTTTTTGCATTGTTAGATTACTGAATTTCGTATCACACTATATTCTATGTTTACAAAATTTTACGTTGGTTGATAAGCAAATATACAAAATCTTTTATTATCGATAAATACCTTATCTAATGTCTGTTTTCTGCTTACTGAAATTCTCGAAGAGTTCTCGGGAACGCTGAGGGTCTATATTCTCTGGACTCCAAGGGTTGTTTCACTGCTCTCGCTAGGACTGTGCTTCACTATTTTCTGGTTCTATCCGGTCTCGAATCAGGACCATGTTCTAATTTAACCCTTTTACTTCGGGTTAATTAGAGGGAATGTATTTTTGGTTTTGCGAAGGACCACTACGGCCGTTTGTCACTGAAGTAACGATGAACCGTAGAATGAAATTAAAACACTGATATCACGTTATGATTTATATTGTCATGAAATATAAGTTATTTACTGTTGCTTCGACAATTAAGAATTCACTTGACTTTTCGCGATAACTGAAAGTATTGTGCACATACTATGTTGGTTTATGAAAAGAATAAAGATTATGGACACATGGTGGTTCCCGGGTTAAAAACGCCGGCTGGTTTTGCGAAGTTGTAGCACGTTATATGATGAAAGAGGGTGTCTGAGAATTGTGAAAGCTATCTGGGAAGTGAGTAAAAATGAGGCTATTTTCGTATTTATATGTTTGATGACGTAGGTGCGAGGAACGAACAAAATAGTAGAAACTAGCCAATGGGATACGAGTATTTTAAAATGTAACGTTCGAACAACAAGTGAATGTTGCAGATATGAAGATGTTTTTTGTGGGGTTTTCAACGGTTTCGTAGATACAGATAACAGAGTTTGGAAGAGAGTTTTTATGAAGAGATAAGATGTCGGGGACTTTGATATGTTCAGTAGAATTTCAGAAAACGATATTTATCTGTTTTTCTTAGGTGTTAGTAAATTTAAATGACTTTTTTAGTGAAGTAAAGAAATATTAACTGTTGAAAATAAGGATATATTTAGTTATGTATTATACAGGGGAAATTGAAATAGAATCACGGGAGAATTTGGTAATTAAAACCAAATTCGAACATGTTATTTGTAGGTACATACATTGTACATATTTCACGTAATGCCTATGCATATAAGATAAGGTTAAAATAAGCTTTAATTAAAAAATTGACTGTCTCGACCCTTACTTCGTGGAATATGCTCATATTAGTAACTTCTGTCATTCTGACGATGATATTGATTTATCGAAACAATTGTCAATTTCTTAGAATTTTCAATAACTTGTATTATATTGTGGAATTAACTAGAGACCTTGAGTTTCATTTAAAAACACTAATAAGCTTTAATTATTTATCCAAAGATTTTATCTTGAAAGGCCACTCTTCCTTCTGCGTTGAAATATTATTTGTAAGAATTTCTTGCTCGCTTGTCTGCAGCTGCATTTGCTTGAGGTGTACGTTCTAAGGGATATCGGATAAGTATTCTTCGGAGTGTCGTCTTAAGTAATTATGAAGGACACACGCAGCCAAAACAATGTGATCAATGTTTTTAACATCGATAGCAATGTCCGTGTGAAAAATTCGAAAACGAGAAGCTAATAGTCGAAATGCATTTTCGACTACACGGCGTGCACGGCTCAGCCTGTAGTTAAAAATTGTCTCTTCATTTGTTAGCCCCCTTTGAGGATAAGGTTTTAGCAAGTTTTCCTATAAGGCAAAAGCTTCATCTGCAACAAATGTGAAAGGCAAAGAATATGCAGTTCCCTCCGGTACGACGGACGATGGCAAGTTCAATGAATCTGCCATAAGTAGCTCAAAAAATTGAGTTCCATTCAGGAAGCCTCCATCTGATACTTTACCATTGGTTTCAGTTTGGACCATAATAAATTCATAGTTAGCATTCACGATGGCCATTAAAACAGTACTAAACTTTTCTTTGTAATTATAGAAGTAGGATCCACTATTAGGTTTTACAATATTCACATGCTTGCCATCTATAGTGCCACAACAAGTATTAAGATTCAATTTTTTTCTGAACTCTTCGGCTATTGCTCTCCATTGCTCTTCTGTTCTAGAAAACTGAAAAATAATATATATGTATTATTTACAGAATTTAGATAAGAGTGAACAAGCTGTATCAAACATTCAAGAGGACATAATTATTTCGCCACTACAATCACCTGAACCAGAATCATCTCGGCCAGGATCATCGCTATCATCGTCATCTGCAAAGCGTCCTAGCTATTCACAAACACCCAAATATGGTCGTTCAAAAGGAAACGATATAAAGAAAGATGACCTTCTTGCGCTTGCCAGCGAAACAATGAGAAAGTATTGCTCTGCTTCTGCCGAAGTTACTGAAACATCTGAACAAAGTCTTATGCTCTAGTTTTGGCATCACTGGATCCAATACAACGAAGTTACGATGAAAAAATAGTTGCAGACTCTATTTTTTATGCAAGATTTGGAAAATTAACAGAACGTTCCAAAGTTCAACACTCTATTAGTGCCCCAGGGCATCTCCCATGCTATAACACCAACAGTAACTACCTCCAACCAAGTATTTCCAACAGCGGCTTTACACCAATCATTCACCGGCATTCTGTTAATTCATTTCCTCATATCGCAAGCAATTCAAGTGAAAGTATTGAAATCGAAAATGTTCAGTCTCAGGCGAATAACGTTATGACTAAAATGTCAGAGTACCTTAGATTTAATGACAATCGTTAAGATACATATACTTATTTGTTATATTTTAGATATTAATATTAATGAAAAAACAAATATAAACTTACCTGCATATACTCATTAACGAGCCCTTCATAAATTGCTTGGCATGTTTCAGGGATAATCTTCCCAAGTAATTGAGGAGAAATTGCCGTAGAAAATTTCAATTCCTCGTAACTATTTCCTGTAGCCAAATATCTTAAGGTTACAATAAGTCTTTCTTCGGCACTCACTGAATCTCTCATAACAGTATTTTTTTTTCAATTCTTGGTTTTACTATATCCCGTAACTTATTAAATAACATGTCATTTATTCGTAAATAGTTTTTGAAATCATTTGGTTCGTCGTCCTTTAATTGTTGCAGTAAATTCACCACTCTATATTTGTTACTCTCACGTAACCATTTTTTTGCCCATATACTTTTCTGTCTTTTTTTCTTCCTCGAAATGTCTGATAATGCCACTGATATAAGTACGGCTATGACAGACGGCACCATTTTTGTTTTAAATGTGAATTGAACTGAACCGGTGACTAAACTGATGTTTCCTGAGTTCATCTCAACGTGTAGGGAACAGCTAAACATGGATACACATCTCAGATACATGTATCGCCGCCTGTCGCGCTACACGTATAGGCGGGTATCCATTTGTTGCCAAATCACGTATCGTGTCATCGTTGCGTATCAGTGGAGACAGGAAACCGTTGCATAGTAACGTATCAAAATGGATAAATAGAAACGCAACGGACTTGATCGCTCAATTTTCGGTTTTTCGCCGACACATCAAAGAAATGATACGATACGAGACAGTCACAGTGTGGACGGACGTTTTTTTGACACAACCAGTCGTTGCATATTCGCTTTAAAAATGATAAAACAAAATATATTTTGTGTGCAGTCACTAGTCAGTAGTCGTCTGAATTCCACTGGGGATGGTACTATTGTTTTAAATATTTTCCTTCGGGCGAACAGAGGTTATTATAATAACAGAGTAAGCGTTTTACCGGACCATGTACACTATACCAACCCACCTACTTCTCACACATACACTTCTCCGCACTCTTCTTTATCCAGCTCCTCCTCTCAGTCTCCATGGCAATCATCAAATCATTCGCAGTCTCAAAATCAATACCAATTTCAAGATCAATCGCAAAAATCAAATCAATCCACCCACACACATCAAGCCTCGAATGACTATGGCGAAGAATCTGGTATTCAAAGCCCAACAACATCGGCGTTTTTAATTAATACTCCTTCATATACATTGCCACTTGATGAAGCATTACAACAGTTGTAAAGTCGCTTGTAAATAAAAATAAATTCAACTTACCTGAATGTAGTCTTTCAATACTTCCACAATAGCCCCGCACACCTCTGGAACAATCTTACTGATGGTTTGCTTTGCGATTTTAAATAGATACTGAAGGCTGGAGTAGGAATCGCCAGTGGCCAAAAAGCGTAAAGTTAGAGCCAATCTTTCTTGAGCGGGAATTGCTTTTCGAAATGTAGTATCTTGTTTAGCAATTATTGGCTCAATCGATGACAACAAAAATTCAAAATCAGTAGGATGCATTCTAGTGAAGTTCTTGTACATGCCGCTAACAGCTTGGAACTTCAGGTCAGCCATTAAACTTGTTCCACTATATTGCTCCCTGCTGGCGTACAACTTTGACATCCACCAACGCGGTGGTTTGCGTCTTTTCTTCTCTTGCTGCAGAGCATAGTGAATAAAAATATACGCGGCTGCCGCTTGCTGAGGTCCATTCATTGCAGAGATGCTGAGAGAACTATTTTGTAGTTATCAACCTGAGATGCTTCCACCAAATAAGTCAAACTAGCAACACGTCCGCACGACGTATCCCTCCCGTTCGCGCAATTGATACACAGATACGCAGTGAATCTGGGCTGAAAAAAAAACTGACTCGTTGCAGCGTATCGTACCAAAATGAAACTATACGCTGATACGATACGTTGATACGATACGTGATTTGGCAACAAATGGATACCCGCCTTATCGATACCGATCTCAACGTGAATGGAGCCCTTAAGTATCACCGTTCAAAATAAAAAAAAAGAGGGGAGAGGACTTTTGAGGAGCACTGTATACATAAATATAACATTAAGAAAACGTTATTTTGCAGTATATTTTTATCGTTGTTACCTTTACAAATAACATCATTAATTAATTAATAACTGAGTGATATTTTATTTAGTTGCAACTAAATTTGTCAGCCTCCTAAAATTTTTAACTTTTGTGAGATTATATTTTTTAATCTTTCATTAGAAGAGTGTTTTTAAATGAAACTCAAGGTCTCTAGTTAATTCCACAATATAATACAAGTTATTGAAAATTCTAAAAAATTGACAATTGTTTCGATAAATCAATATCATTAGAAGAGTCACGTCTTGTTGTGATTATTATCTCTGTTGGCAGTGAACCGGATACTGTATTTTTCCAATTGAATTCATAAAATATTTCAACTTTCCTGCTCTGTAATTTGTTAATAATCAATATTTCACTTGGATCAAATTTGGTCAATCTAATATATCTGACATAAGAACTCTACATTGCTCCATGTACAATTAATTACTTGCATTACGTCTCAGCTAATTTTATTCTAATAAATTCAATTGAATTGTAATGGAATTAATTTGAGAATATTCTATTAAAATTTATTTAAATATACTCAGATCGTGAAATATGTTTGACGCCAATAAAAACAAACAAAATGAGGTTATATATTGCCGAATTGTAACTACTCGTGATAAAGCATAGTTTGAAATGAAATGTTAACATCAATGATTTATATATTCTCTAAGGACAGATAAACTCTAGTTTTTGTAGCATATTTCTGAACTTCGGTTACATGTATTTGGAGACACCAAACTGTTACGGCCGTTTTACCATAACACAGTTTGGAGAAACGCGGAAGTGAAACCGTCTTGAGAGGCGTAACTCTCGACTTGGAACTTACTAAAGTGTTGGAGACGGTGTTGTCGGAATAAATAGTTCTCAAATATAAATAGGAACCATAAGCTCGCTCGCTGCTATCAGCAAAGCCATAAATTTGAACCATTATTATTGATTTATCGGAAAACAGACATCTAGGAATTTTCAAACATCTTAAGGAGCCAATAGAGTATATGAATTTTTTCCATTCTTGGGCTAGTTCAGGACTTAGAGGTACGTCCCAGGAAAGCTTTGATAGCCACAATCTTTGCATGAAAATCTTTCCTACGATTATGAATGGGCTCAAGTATCCGCTCAGATCAAACACTTTAGCTAGGAGGGATAACACCTTGAGCTTAGAAGGAGTTTCTGAAGGAATGAGTTTAGATAAGGAGATGGCAAATTCGTCCGAGTACGGATTCCAACATGACCCCAAAACCTTGTTGGGAGAGTCTTCCATTTCTATTTCATGTTGGATTGGGTTCGAGGAGTCACAATATTTTTGACGAAATTGTGAGCAATTGGATGGCTATTTATGCAGTCGGAAACTCGCGGAATATAATAATGTATTGAGTTGGTAATAGGATTCTACTACACTAGTTTAGTGGTTTCACTGGAATGTTTGATCACACAGTGATATATATATATATATACATGTGCAAACGTACGTGCCAGGTAGTGACCGTGTTATGTAAACAAACTGTAAACTGTATTAAGACAGAATTGCACAATGTTTCACCTAATGATATTTTATTTGAATTTGAAAATAGACAATTGAAGAGATATAACAATATTTTTAACAAGATTAGGGGACATCAAAGTTTGATAGAATTAAGACTGATCTATTTAACAACATTAAATATGACGAAAAATGGTTCAAAAATTTGACAGATATTGAGTTTCCATACAATATAAAAAAGTTTCTTTCGTTGGGTCCTAGATTTTGTGTGGAGTCTTCAATGGGTGATATCAAAGTATAAAAATTTTGGCTGATTTGGAAAATATTATTTAAAATTTGGATGATAATAGTAAATATTTGGCGAGGTCTAGTTTCACTAATATTCTTACTAATTTTTCACACAAACATAAGAATAACAACAGGCATTTCATGAAGAAGTATTTTTTTGAGTGTAGAGAGTTTCTTAGATATCATCCAAATCTATTGAAATTGACTGTCTCGACCCTTACTTCGTGGAATATGCTCATATTAGTGTTTTTAAATGAAACTCACGGTCTCTAGTTAATTCCACAATAAAAATAAAAGTTATTGAAAATGTAAAAAAAATTGACAATTGTTTCTATAAATCAATATCATCGTCAGAATGTCATTCTGACTTTTATTACATTTTGGAATTAACTAGAGACCGTGAGTTTCATTTAAAAACACTAAACCAAATTTATATATTGTTGGAAGTGAAAAAGGTAATGTCACTGTTGCTAAGTATAGAGAGGATTACGTAACTCGTTCTGAACAACTTTTATCGGACACCAAATATTATAAAAACATTCCTAGGAATCCAGTCTGTACATTGCAGCAGAAGGCAAACTAAATGATTACCTCATTTGAGAAATCAAAATTGATACCTGAGGAGTTGGCTTAGAAACTTAGATTTTACAATTCAACAATTCCTAGATTTTATGCACTGCCTAAGATTCATAAGCATAATTTAGCATTGAAACCTATAATATCTCCGTTGGATTCTCCTGACGGACATATTGCACAATATTTAACTGATATTTTGACTAAAACATAATTTTGAAAATGATTATAACATCAAAGTTTCTTTTGTATTCAGTAGTTTTATAAACAATCTCTCTATTCCAGATGGTTTAGTTCTTGTCAGCTTTGATGTGGTCTCACTGTTCACAAATTTACCTTCAAGTGTAGTTTTGGATAGCACTTCAGCACATTGGGATGATGTTCAACCTCATTGTCCATTGACTTTGTCAGCTTTTAAAGAGGCACTTCAATTTGTTTTTGACTCCAACGTTTTTGTTTTCAATGATCAATTTTATAAATAAATTTTTGGCACCCCAATGGGATCTACTGTATCGTCAATTTTGGTAAATTTTGTTTTGGACGACCTCATTAAGCATTCTACTGATTCTTTGAGCTTTCCAATTCCTTTCATCAAGAGATATGTGGATGATCTGGTTCTCGCTCTTCCTAAGATAGGGTGCAGTTCACATTCAATTTGTTCAACTCTTATAACGAACACATATAGTTTACAGTTGAGAAGGAAGGAGATGGTGTGTTACCTTTCCTAGACATGAAGTTGCATAGAGGTGAGGACAATGTTATAAGAACTTCTTAGTACAGAAAATCGATATGTAGTAATAGGTTTACTAGTTATTGGTCATGTCATCCACCAAAAATGAGAACCAATTCAATTCTCGCCCTTAAGGATAGGGTGAGGAAGTTATCTCATCCAGATTTTCTTAACAATGACCTAATTTTATTGAAGGAGATTCTGATTCAGAACTCATATCCTACAGGTATGGTGAACACTCCGACAATTTTCAGGAAATTTGAAGATGTTGTATCGGATTCAGTCCATAGTGCAGATTTGGGGTATTGTTCATTACCGTACATACCAGGTTTAACACCAGACCTCCTTAAAGTTTTGAAGGGTACCACTACTGTTAAGGTTGCAACCTATAATATACTTACAATCAACAACCTTTACACTAAAATCAAGTCAAGGTTGGGCATGGGCGAGGTTTCGAACCTTATTTATAGCATTCCTTGTAGTGAATGCTATAAAATATATATAGGCCAGATGTTTATCTGGGAGATTGACCTCACATAAGAATGACTGAAATACTGCAAAGTTGTCTTGTGCTTTGGCAGAGCATGTTATAGTTGATAAACACAGTATGAAGTTTGATAATGTTAAAGTTATAATAAAAGACTTTTTCTCGAGATGTGTCATATACACAAAAATTTAAATAACTGTTTAAACAGAAAGTGTGATCTTGATGGACTTAGTAAAATTTACACCTATCTGTTGTCTTTGTAGAATGGCAGAGTTTTTGAAATCATTTTTCATTTTTCACATTCATATTTATACATCACTCTCATATTCTTTTATAATACAAATTTATATCCTTACTGTATAAATATAATTGATACTCCAGTTGCTGTTAATTCATTAGATGATGGGGTCTTCTTTTTGTTTCTTGATAAAAAACCGATATGGACTTAAAATAGATGCCTTTCTCCTTGGTTAATGTATTGAAAATTCGTTTTAATTATGTTTGGATTGTAGTGGTTGTTAATAATTATTACATTTCTGCTTGATATTGCAGTTTTAATGTTTTTTTAAATGTTTTTGACTTTCAACGTGATATTTCGGTTATTCGTTCAAAGAATTTTAATGCTCCTGTAAATCTTGATATACTTGATGCATACATGTTAAACTTATTTTGATGAGTAATTTTGTATTCTAAGCAGATTTTCAGTTTCGTTAATTCAAATTTTGTCCATTTGTAGATGTTCTGATGAAGGAAATAAATTATTTCCAAAAGCTAAACTAGTCAAAAAAATAGTTGTTTAATTAGGCCTATATTGACCGCATCCCAACTACTGCTTTGTTTACAGTTTATATATATATATATATATATATGCACAGACTACAGTTTGGGTACGAAAACATCAACCCACACGACAGTTTGAGGACAAGTGGTCAGTTTCGGGACGGTCCCGAAACTTCTACCGTTCATCTTCCATACAGTTTGGGTACAATGTCCCCAAATTACAGTGTGGATAATTTAGAGATTAGTTATCGTACATTTTCAGCCCAAATGTAACAGTGAATTTTAAGAAAATATATATGAACCACTGGATGTTGGTTCCCATCAAATATATCATAAAAAATATAATGTTATAGTTGGAGTAGGGCTCTTGGGTCTAGCATACTTCCATATTTGATAAAAAAAATTTAAGGGCGGGAGTGGGGGTGACTTTGTGAAATACTTTGATTTGATATTTTTTCACGGGAATGTATTGATGGATGATTATCTTTCATTTTATCCTAAATCAGTCATCCCCCACCCAACCACTAAGGGCGGGGGTGGGGATGACTTTGTAAAATAGTAATAAAAATAAATTATTGAATTTGGAATCAAATTGTACGTAGTTTTTTACGTATACACCTGGAATTTCATTTTGATGGCTTTTTTTTATAAAGTTATGCAAAAAAAATGTTATCAAAAAATTGATTATTCAATGGTGTAGAGCTCTCGGGTCTAGCATACTTCCATTTCCAATTTCACAGCAATGTATTGATGGATGATTATCTTCCATTTTAAACTGAATCAGTCATCCCCCACCCACCCCCTAAGGACGGGGGTGGGGGTGATTTTGTAAAATAGTCGTAAAAATAATTTTTGAATTTGGAATCAAATTCTACGTAACCTTTTACGTATACGCCTAAAATTTCATCTTGATAAATTTTTTTTATAAAGGTATTCAAAAAAATTGTTATCAAAAAATTGATTATTCAATGGTGTAGGGCTCTCGGGTCTAGCATACTTCCATATTTGATAAAAGAAAATGTTTTACGGGAATGTATTGATGGATGATTATCTTTCATTTTAACCTAAATCAGTCATCCCCACCCACCCCCTAAGGGCGGGGGTGGAGGTGATTTTGTAAAATAATCGTAAAAATGCTTTTTTGAATTTGGTATCAAATTCTACGTAACCTTTTACGTATACGCCTAAAATTTCATCTTGATAAATTTTTTTTATAAAGGTATTCAAAAAAAATGTTACCAAAAAATTGATTATTCAATGGTGTAGAGCTCTCGGGTCTAGCATACTTCCATATTTGATAAAAGAAAATGTTTTACGGGAATGTATTGATGGATGATTATCTTTCATTTTAACCTAAATCAGTCATCCCCCACCCACCCCCTAAGGGCGGGGGTGGAGGTGATTTTGTAAAATAATCGTAAAAATTCTTTTTTGAATTTGGAATTAAATTCTACGTAATCTTTTACGTATACACCTAAAATTTAATTTCGACAACTTTTGTTTATAAAGATATGCAAGAAAAATGTTACCAAAAAATTGATTATTCAATGGTGTAGGGCTCTCGGGTCTAGCATACTTCCATATTTGATAAAAGAAAATGTTTTACGGGAATGTATTGATGGATGATTATCTTTCATTTTAACCTAAATCAATCATCCCCCACCCACCCCCTAAGGGCGGGGGTGGAGGTGATTTTGTAAAATAATCGTAAAAATGCTTTTTTGAATTTGGAATTAAATTCTACGTAATCTTTTACGTATACACCTAAAATTTCATTTTGACAACTTTTGTTTATAAAGATATGCAAGAAAAATGTTATCAAAAAATTGATTATTCAATGGTGTAGAGCTCTCGGGTCTAGCATACGTCCATATTTGATAAAAAAAATTTCACGGAAATGTATTGTTGGATGATTATCTTCCATTTTAACCTAAATCAGTCATCCTCCACCCACCCCCTAAGGGCGGCGGTGGGGGTGACTTTGTAAATTAGTCGTAAAAATCGATTATTTTAAAAAAAAATGAAATCCCAACAACGTCATCGTTTTCATAGAATTTTTTTATATACGGTCCTAAATTTTCATAATTTGATCTTGAACTTGAATTTTTTCTCAGGTATTGACAAAATTTCAGAGAAAATGCGATGATTCTGGATATGAGGACACTCTGTGATATAAGAAACGGGAAGACATGAAGACATCATTTTCGGGATGCGTGAAATCTCAAAAAAAACAGATTCAAAAAAAAATTCTCCCTCAGGGGTGGTCTTTTTGGGTATTTTTGGCAAAATGAAATTCCAACGACGTCATCGTTTTCCTTGAATTTTTTTATGTAGAAAAATTTCAAATTCAAGATAAGATTATGAAATTTCAGGACCGTACATAAAAAAATTCTATGAAAACGATGGCGTCGTTGGAATTTCATTTTTTCGAAAGATAATCAATTTTTACGACTATTTTACAAAGTCACCCCCACCCTCGCCCTTAGGGGGTGGGTCGAGGATAACTCATTTAGGAAGTTTGCTAGACCCGAGAGCTCTACACCATTGAATATTCAATTTTTTGATAAAATTTTTTTGCATAACTTTGCATAACAAGATGAAATTTTAGGTCTATACGTAAAAAATTTTTACGACTATTTTACATATTCACCCCCACCCCCGCCCTTAGGGATTGGGTGGGGGATGACTGATTTAGGTTAAAATGGAAGATAATCATCCATCAATACATTGCCGTGACTTTTTTTATCAAATATGGAAGTATGCTAGACCCAAGAGCCCTACTCCAACCTGCAAAGTTGTATATATAAGAGTTTATCTAAATGCTTTATGGGAAATTGCTGTTTAGAGTGCTAAGAATAAATTTTTCAAATGTCCCTGAATAAGATTTTCTAGAAACACTATTACAAAAATCAAAAAATCGCTAACTTCAAAAATAGTGAAATTAAACAAAATGTGTCATTTAACTTCTTAATTGTAATGCTTGTAAATAAAAATAAAATTAAGAAACAATATAGATTTAATATTATGATGTAACATTTAAAATATCAACAGGATAAACTAAAGAAAAAATGGAATACTATATAATTATTGTATACAATACAGCCAAGTCAAATTGTTTTGTATATCAATCAATAATGTAAACCCTTCTCACAGAAAACAATAATCGTAAAATTGCATAATCTTCGCTTCAATTCAAAGTTAAATTATATACGAAATTATATAGGTACATTAAGATATTATATTCATAGTAGGTATAAACCAACTACAAATTAGAATAAATCGTGGGATAAATTAAAAAATATTACCACAATTTTTTGTCCCTGACTTTATTTTTGTACGACTACCAAAATTTTAAGAAAGAAATCGGTGAAGTACCAGATTTGCTATGATATTTCTCGAATTTCCACACTCTGCATACTCATTTATTTCCTGACATTACACACACTTTATTAAACATTTTATACTTAAATTGGCTTATAAGGGACTGATTAACCAAATAAAAAACGGCCACTTGTCATGTTAAATTTTGGACTACAAAAAGTCGTGGCCTTGTTCTTGCGTCCAACCTTCTGCAGAATACACGGAAGCGCATTTCGCTTTTACTTCGATTTTCGAATGCATTGAGTCGCACTCCATTTCCGTTAGACCAGTTTTATAAAACTTTGGCTTAGAGTAGGATAACTTGAGACAATTTGAAGGCACATAGCAGCGAAAATGGAATTTTTTGTTGGCCACCTCGCCCATCGGACATCATTCGAACCTCTTTAATATTTTGATGTGCTAGAATGTAACCGTGAATATAGGAAGATATTTCAACTGATCCTCTTTTTCCTTGAGTTTCCTCGCAAACAACAGAGAATATCTTGGTTTGCAAAGCTGTAAACTGAAAAATTGTAGATGGTTCATATGCTCAAATAAAGGTTTTAAACTGCTGGATCTTTGGGTGTTGTAACAACTGCCTGTAGATCGAAATTTGAAGATAAAACTTCCGTATTTTCCTTTACAATTTTTTTGTCGTCATCCTGGACGTTCGAGCTAATGGTTTTCTTTCTAAATATTCTCGACATTTTTTTTTCTCCTTTTATTATTTCAATTTCTATCATTGTTTTTTGCTCTAATCACAAGACAACACTGATCTTGCAACGTGGAATACAGGACAGTGCAATGTTTTCTGGCATTTATGAAATAATTTGCAGTTACAAAAGCGCGAAAATGTTACATTCACGATTATTTATAAAGTTCATCGAAAAAGATAATCGCGATACCGACAAATTCGCAAGCATCTAAATAATTGTTTGCAACGTCAGACACGCGAAAGTGGTACATTCAGATATTTTGAATAATTGTTCGCAAAGCCAATAACGCAAAATTGTGAGTTTGTCATGGATAATATGGTTCATTTTAAGACTTATGGTGCACTTAGGTCAAAACGGCCAATTTTGCACATTCATGGTTTTGGCATTGGACCGACGATATTTGAAAGATAAACATGTGTAAGAAATAAAACATTTCTAATGTCTACCATTTATTTGTTTTAAGTTCTTCAAATATATTTAGTGTAACCCCTTTTGTTTATTTAATCCAGTATTAGCCCAATTGCGGTACATCAGTAAGGAACTGGCTTAAGCATTGGTGGTACTCAACGTGTTAAATCAGATATATTTTCACAAATTATTTATGTATCAAGCAGAGCTTTGTTAATATTTTTTGCTAAAGGAAATAAGGCATTTTATACAAAGCCGTTTTAATTCCCAGTAAGCAAAATAATTACTTGTTTTCCTCTCGAGCACAGCGCATTTATAAGACACAATTCAGTTAATTGTCGGCCTAACCGCATTAAACGACATCGTGAGTGTCGGACCACGGTTCATCTAAATAAACATATTTCTATTACTTTCCCTATAATTTAAAATCTGACTGAAACAATTATGACATGACGAAGTACCACAATACGGGGCGATTCCATAACACGCATTCGACTATCTAATTTTTTATACTTATCGTAAAACCACGCTCTATTAAAATTGGTCGAAGTGTTTCTAATGATGTATATTTAAAATATTCAAAACTCTTGCATTTTATTAAAAATAATTTTTAATGTTGAGACTTGATTTTCTTTGTACGTATTGTAAACCGTTCGTTGAATCACATCTTTAGATGAACTGTCTACCCGACGACTGACGATAAGCTTTCGTTTTATATCGTGTTCAGTCACAACACCTCGTTTAATTACTAAATAAATTGTGGAATAAGTAATTTTCGTTAACTTGCTTATTCTTTTAATTATTTCATCTTGAGTTGAATTGACATACTTAGCTTTTAAGCTTGATTACATATTTAAAATTACTTGTTGAAAATGAATATGCAAATCTCGATTTTCAAATTCCCGAAATTGTGTCTCATTGTTATTAATTAGAATTGCATTACTAAGATGTATTTCATCATTAACTTGGATAATATCATAACTTTGAATTACATTATTAGCAGGAATTTCATTGTTAATGTGAATTACCCCAGAAGGTCTCCAGAAAACCATTGCACAAAACAAATCAAAGACAACTGTATATAAAATAATTAAACCGCATTCAATAAAAATCTCCTGAAGAATATTGAGATATTAATCTGAAAACGGCGCGCGCTGTTGCTCTTTAAAAAAAATGTTATCTTCTTTTTCATAAAGTAATTACGACCTATACTCCAACACCTCTGCCGACGACCGGCGATTTGAAGAATGCTTTTTAGCTACGTTGATATTCAAAAGTAAGATGAGCTTTCCGTAGCTTGTAAAAACTGACCACCGATATGTATTGATAAATTTATCGGTATTACTTAGTATCTACTTAAAGCGCTTATTAACGAAATATCGCAGTGCCCTGGTAAAATGATATTTTTTATACTGACTTTGGAAGAGGTATAAGTATTTTTCTAAAAAAGTCAATTAAAATTTGTTGTTCAAATCCACGCCACATAAACATTATTTCTGAAGGTACAGATCATCCCACCCAATTATTTCTTGCCATCATCGATAGATTATGATTTTTGGTCGAGTTATAACAATGCCAAGCGAGTCAAAAATTTTAGAAATCAAACCTAATATTTGTGTTTTAGTGAAAATAACTTAATTATGTTTATCACGGGTAACTACATACTCAAGGTCTTCTCCTATTGTATTCCAGAATATTCTCAATGTTTTAGAACTATCATTTTCAATAAAAACGATCCCAGATTGATAGAAGAACTACCCTCCAAATTTTGTACCACACAATTCGAATTTCATTTTCTCAAATTAAAACTTAATGTTTGAGAAATTTTCTTTGCTAAAATAATCAGTTCAGATTCCGACCTATACTTTTACATCTGGTTTATCCCAATTATTACTCGATATTTCTTTTAAAACAACGGGTCGCTATGAATGAGGCCGGACCTGCTCGGTATGTTACTAAAATTCTCTTATCTGTACGATTCTCGACCTTCTAAAGTCTCGCAAAAAAGGGTGCTTTTTGTTAGAGAAAAAAAGTTTAGTTTTCAAGCATGAAGATGTTTCTAGTTATTAATGTATAATTCGTTTGTGTACACAAATACACTGTAGTTTTTAGTTTATTAATTCAGTATTTTTCCTATATTAAATCAAACAGTAGTTAGTGCCCGACGTTGCGTTATATAAATGCTAAAAATTAGTCTCCAAACTATTTGGGATGTATAAGAATCAGCTGGAACTGTTATACAAAAACAGTGTACCTATAATAAAGCTACATAGCATGATAAGGAGTTTTGAAATAGGTGATATTTTATAATCGAGCACTGTTCCAACAGTTTCAACCCATACTTTCTGGAATCTATTCAAGCTGTTTTGAAATAACACTATTTATGGATTTCGATTAAAAATTGCTGAACAACTGTTTATTTTATAGAAAATTCGATCTCACATTTGAGAATGTTGACTTTACTGAATACTGTGCTTATCTATTATAAAAAAGTTCCTAGTATGTAGGTATGCATTTACTATAGATGAAGAGGGCCTTGCCAAAGTTTAAAATCGTGTTTGTTTACTATTTACGTTAACTAACTTAGAATTTTGAATACTATTGAAATTAATAATTAAATTCAATTAACTGTCTTGACTCTTACTTCGTGGAATCTACTCATATTACTGTTTTAAATGAAACTTCTGTTTCTAGATAATTCCACAATATATTGAAAAAATGTTAAAAATTCTAACAATTGTCAAATTTCTTAGAATTACGAATCTTCAGCTATATACAATAATAATATGACTTGGGTGTAGAATGTTAAAAGTTATAAATGATTAGATTGGAATCGCTCTATTCTAAAATTATCAATCGACTGTTGAAGCTCCTGTGAAAGTACTCTTGTTCTTATAGATAATGCTAGGATTATTTTAAATATTCCGCTAAGGAAACCAGCAGATCAGTATCGGTTTGTAATAATTATATCTGTGAGATAACTGAACGATCCCAATAATAGTATATTATTTTATATGGAGGAAAAGTGATACTTTTCATGACGCGCTCGTGTTCAACAGTCGAACGGAGTGAGGCTGGTAATAGAGAGCAACTCATGAAAAGTAGCTTTTCCCCCAAATAAAATATGCTGTTTTTTCTTCAAATGTCGACAAATTAATGCAAAAACGTCTCTTTTTGATAGTAATAATTTTTCAACATAATTGGGTTCGCAAGGCGGTTTAGACCGGTGTCGGTGAGTAGGAACAGGTTGTTGCTATAGTGATGTAACATAAAGCTGTCAGTGGACACTGTCAACAATATTAATTTATTTTTTACAATTATTGCGTCTACGGCTGCTTTTCTATCTATGTTGCTATGATAACACTTTTCCCTCCGCTGGCGGGAAAGTGAAAACTAAAGCTCCGGCCGAGGAAAAATGAAACGCCTACACAGTCGAAAACTGACAGATTTACTGACGTTTGAAGAAAAAATAAGTTTTCTTAGACTCTCTCAGAAAGTTTAACTACACATAGTTACTTAAAAGTGTCCTCTAAATGTAGATTTTTTTCATTTCTTGCAGCACTAAATAGACTGTTAAAGATTGTATATAACATGTGATCCTATTGTGGCCAACATTGAAGCGATCGTTTCTTATTAGATAACAGCAGCAATTTTCTTAAAATTGTCTTAAAAAACTGGAAATCATTAATGAAGAGTATAACAATTCCCGCGAGGTTTTGGTCAGTATATAACTCGAAAACTATTTGAAGTAGAAAATTAAAATTAGGCAGTTATAAACCGTAGTATTACACATTTCAAGCAAGCAGTTACTTTGCTGCAACGTCATGTTTCGGGTCACGTGGTATCATTTTTAAAAAACTTAATGAGACAACCTGAATATTGTTCCACTGCTGTAAAGGTATCTCTCATACTAATTCGGCGATACCTATTTTTGTGTGTCAGGTACTTAGAAACGAAAAACAAATTTTTATAAGGTTTTTTATTTGAAAAACAAAGAGAGCTGAGAAACAAAAAACATATTCTAGTAACAGCTATTCTAGTTGTCAAAAGCTGTTAGCGTCAGTGAACAATCGGTCACTGTATTATTGTTGTTAAAAGTTTTGTGACTTGAAACTTACCATGCCTTTACGTTTCACTTATGACGAGTATGTCGATATGCTGATGATCTATGAAGAATGTGGAAAAAATACCAGACGAGCTAGAGATTTATATAGAAATCGTTTCCCCGACCGAACAACTCCAGGAAAAAATAATTTTACTTATGTAGAACAAAAATTAAGACACGGTTCATTTCCAACCGGAAAACATCAAAATTCTCCACGTTAGCCTATTCTTACGGAAGATAATATTATTAACATTCTTGCTTATATCCAAGTCAATCCCCAAATTTCAACTCGATGTCTGCAATAAGAATTAGGAATAAGTAAATCTACTATTCAGAGGGTGTTCAAGCAATACAAATATCATCTTTTAAAAATACATTTAACGCAAGGTCTAACTCCTGCAGATCCAGAAAGAAGTGTCAATTAAAATCGTAGAGGACCCTTTTTTCTTAAATAAAATATTGTGGAGCGACGAAAGCCGTTTTCACAATAACGGTGTAGGTATCGTTAATAGATATAATTGTCACTACTGGTCGGCTGAAAATCCCAGCTGGACGCGAGAAACGTATTTCCAAACTATTTTGGGAATAAATGTTTGGTGCGGTTTGTTTAATGGACGCTTGATTGGGCCGTATTTTTATGAGGAGAATTTGACAGGCGAAAGATATTTAGATTTTCTCCAGAATATTCTTCAACATTTGCTTGAGAACAATCCACTAAAAGAGAGAGCGACTATGTGGTGGCAACAGGATGGTGCAACTCCTCATTTTGCTCAGCGAGTAACGTCACATCTGAATGTGTATTTCCAAGACAGCTTGATTGGGAGAAATGATACAATACATTGGCCGGCTCGTTCACCACATATAACCCTGTTAGATTTTTTTCTTTGGGGATATTTAAAAGGATTCATTTCTGTTACAGCTCCTACCGATGTAGATAATTTAAAAAACAGAATCAGAGCAGCTTGCCAATCTCTTACACCAGAAAGTATTGAAGCAGCATGCACAAGAAATTTACTTAGATTTGAATGCTGCATTAATGAAGGTGGACATAAATTTGAGCATAAACTGTAGTAAAAGTGTTATTGTTTTCCAATTCTTTTTGTTTTTCAAATAAAAAACTTTATGAACATTTGTTTGTCGTTTGTATATACCTAACACACAAAAAATAGGTGTCGCCGAATTAGTATAAGAGAGACCTATACAGCAGTGGAACAATATACAGGGTGTGTCATTAACTTTTCTAAAAATTATACCACGTGACCCGAAACGTGACATTGTAGCAAAGTAGCTGATTGCTTAAAATGTGTAATACTACCCACAGTTTATAACTGCCAAATTTCAATATTGTAGTTCAAACAGTTTTCGAGATATATACTCGCCAGAACCTCGTGGGACACCCGTATATAAAAAAACTATGACAAGCGGTATTTGTTTAATTAAAAAAATTAAAAACGTAAAAAGTTCTTTTTTTAATAAATTAACACGTTGAGTGCCGTATGTATCCAACACGGATACACGAGATACGGTGCTTCCATCGCCGTATGTATCCGCGGCTGATACACAACTATTTCTGTTATTTCAGCCGCATGTATCGACGTTGGCTGCATGCCTTGCATATATCTCTATGGGGACTATCGCACTACGGCCTGGCATACCCAAAACCTTATTTGGCCTGTATATTTTATCCTTAGTTTTTTCAGGACACCATTTTTTCAGTTAGTGGGTTAGTGGGCCATACACATGAAAAACGGAATGAATTTTCCGCTTCCACGGTAGCACTCAACGTGTTAAATATTAATTAATTAATATTTAATCTTAATAAATATAAGAAACGTCGTACATTATATTCTTTGAAAAAAATGTAGGTCATCAGTAATCCAATTTCGAAGAAGTTTTTATTTTTCAGTGAATCTCAACCTTATTCAGTTATTGTTATTTATATTAAGATACACTTTTAATAGGTTAAGCACTCTTGGGAATGCCCTTAAAATTTATGGTTAGTAATGTTTATTGATAGAGGTAACAGTATTTACTCACGACAATTAAGAAGATTTATATTTAATTTACGTTTCAGAAAAACAAGAGTACAAATCTATATGACCGAAGATGATAATATAATATACAGTTTGAAATTTGATGGACGTGTTTTTGTGTGTCTTCTCGAAACTAGACTCGCGTTAAATTGTTATTTGTCAGTTTGTTCTAGTCTTCAGCATTCTGATTTTAAAATATTATTGAGTTTCCACTTTTAATAATAATGGCACAGTTTACTGAAAATACAACAAACAGTACTTTAAAGAATAATAAATTATTACTCTGAACAAGTTGTTAGGACTGAATAATCCTGGAAACATTATTACTGATACCTAGTAATGTTCTTTTATTCCTGTAACTTATACCATATCTAAACGATTTTGTAAATATTATTTTCCACGGACCTTACATAGGTACTTCACCAAAAGGGATCTCAAATTATGCCCTAATTTTCTAAGAATTGATAATTTTTTTTGTAATAGCTTCATATAGTGCAATGAACAAAAGCCGTACCAAAAAAGATACAATACACAGATGCCACATTATAACGGCTTGATGTAATCGCTTATTGATACCTATACTCTGTTTCATGTTTATCGTTGGTAGTTTATTAGTATTACTTTGAAAGGTCTTCAAAAAGGCGTCCGTATTCTTAATTATCAATGACTAATTAAATATGAAATATGTAACGGGTGCCCCAATAAGAATGGCTTTTGGCCATATATCAGAAACCGTTCATGGTACAGCTGCGAGTACAAAAAATGTAACAAAAGAGATAAAAAACTTGAGAAGCCAAATTTTTCAAAAGGCGGCATAACAAAAGCAATCATTGCATTCTTCAAAAAATTCTGCATATATGTACTTGATATTTAAAGTTTCAGTCTATCTACTTAAATAAGATGTGGGGGAGAATGGGAACTGTTATGAAAAAAACACCCATAACTCCGGTTCTTAACCGATTATTGGAAACTTAGTCATCTTGAAAACAGCTCTTTTCGACTAACATAAGAGTGAAAATTTGGACATAACCTAATGAGTAACTTTCAAGCGAGGGGCGCTAATTTTTTTAAAATCAAGTTATCTTTGGAAATTATTAAATAGGAGCATGCAATTTTACTCGGGATTATAAAAGTAGGCTTAATTTGTAACATAATGGCGAATACCGCATGCTGATATCTTTTCCGGTCCCGACATATCTTAAAAATTTATGAGTCAGTTGAAAACTAACAGCTTTAGAAGTGAAACTTATTATGTTACGCAAAAACTGTGAATGAGTGTACAAAAACTATTTACAATAAAAGACAAACAAAAGTAAATATTCTTTTTAAGAAATTATTTTATTAAATGTTCAAACAAACCACAATCTTGATCCAAACTTTATTTTAATTCCATTGCTTCGAGTAAATGCATGAATATTTTAGAAATAATCAGATATACTTCTGTTCAACATTACCGACATTGTTGAATACATTAGCAGAATGGATTTATAGATGAAAGAAAAATTAAATAGTTTACTGACGAAACCAGGTATCCAACCAACGACCTTTAGGTTTTCAGTCTAACGCTCTGCCGACGAGTCTATTTCGCTTAGTAATATCATGGAGTCTACTGATGTAACAGAAGGGGAGAACAGCATTGCGTCTCTCTCACTGAGCTTAATTAAATAATAATTAGATAAGGACAAGGAGTTTAACAAATTTGTTAGTTTTACGAGTTTACTTTTACGCCAAAAATCCTGTAGTGTCCCATAAATTGTTTCACTTCATAAAGCGTAAATTTTAAGCATTCACCTATGAATATAGATTACCTACTATGGGGTAGTACGGAAAGGATTTTAACAATTTTGAAATAATTACAATTGACATTCCTTGCCCTAATAATAATAATTTCAATATTACTTTTAATCTGACTGTGAAACGGCGTTAAGGAAGTTAAAGTAGAAATATATGTATGTTTTTTTCCATGGCCCACTACTTCTTTTTATATATTTCCACTTTAACTTCCTGATCGCCGTTTCCCAATAACATCGAAATATTAATTGAAATTACCATTAATCAACTTTAATTCGTTCCAAATTATTAAAATATGTTCGGAACCTATAGCCACAGTAGGTAATCTATATTTAAAGGAAAATAATCAAAATGTATACGTTTTTTACGATATGTCGGGATAGGAAAAAGATATCGACATGCGGTAATCGGTATTCTGTTACTAATTAAGTCTACTTTTACAATTCTCGATTAAAATTGTATACTCCTATTTAATATTTTCCAAAGATAACTAGATTTAAAAAACAAAGTCAATAGCGCCCTCTAGTGTGCATGCTACTCATTAGGTTATGTCGAAATTATTAAACTTATGTTGATGGAAAACAGATGTTTTCAAGAAGACTAAATTTGCAACAATCGGTTAAGTTGAACCCGAGTTAAGGGCGTTTTCTCATATCAATCTCCCCGTACACATTATTTGAGTACATAGACTGAAAGTTTAATATCAAATATACGCAGAATTTTTTGAAGAATGCGATGATTGTTTTTGTTATGCCCTTTAATTGAGTTAATTTTATGAAAGTTGGCTTTTTAATGTTTTTATCCAATTACGCCCTCTCGCGGTATACCGAAACTTTTGTTATATTTTTTCCCGCAGTTGTACTATTAACGATTTCTGAAATCAATCAAACTTTAACAATTCGGTAGGTAGTGGAATGAATGGCAAAAGGTCAAAGGGAGAGCTATCTGTTATTTTTTTTAAATGAATTAAGGGTTATGATGTTGGTTGATTAAAATTTATATCCTCATGAAAAGTTTATTTGGATTAGACCGCAGGGCTGCCAGTTAGATTTTCATTTCATCAGTAAAAATCTTGTCAAAAATTGAGTAATTTCAATAGATTTATTTTATGCTATAGAAATTTCAAAAAAGTATAATGAACTAAACTTATGACCTCGAAAAAATATGTATTATTTGAAAACAAACTTTTCATTTAAAAACAAATAAAGTAAACATACAGTGTCCACCATGTTCGCTACATATGGGAACAATTTTTAGTTGTTGTATATAGGAAAATTTAATATATACGATCGATTCTGCATGGTCGATAATCCAAAATTACATCTTGACATCAGTTACATGAACACTTCATGGCCACAAATTGGAAAAATTCGACGTGGAAATGCGAAAAGTGAGGTTAGATGCCAAAATACCGAAAATTGTTATTTAGAAAAAGTGATTAAAATGATATTTTAGGAGTACGTACATAATTTGAAGCAAAAACAACAAAAAATAAGAATTTTCTTATTTTTCTCCATTACGGTCTTCTGAAATGATATTGCCTCAATTTCTTTTTTGAAAGAGTTCCATTAGCACCGTATGTAATTTATAAACGTGAAACTATTCAAAATTGGTCATTAAAATCATTCCTAGAGAATTAAATGGAAATATTAGTTGAGCATTTGAAACTTTCCTGTAACAATACCTTGTCCAATGTTGTCAGTTTGTGAAGTTTAAAATAATTTAGTACTGATACCACAATTGAAAAGAAACGTTTTTGATATTTTCAATAAATATTTCATTAAATTATTAAAACTCATTAACTAGTCATAATAATAAATTGAATTAGTTTACCAACGTATTACTATTAGTGTTTTAAATGAAACTCACGGTTTCTAGTTAATACCACAATATAATAAAAATTGTTGAAAATTCTAAAAAATTGTCAATTGTCAACAATTGTCAACCGTGAGTTTCATTTAAAACACTAATATGAGTAGATTCCGCGAAGTAAGGGTCGAGACAGTTAATTTCATTAAGTTATTACTATTTTTTGGAACAATATTCAACAGATTACCCACTAACTCATTACTAATAAATAAGTTAATATTTCAAAACACAAATTCAAAATGTCCTCCATCTCGTTCCATACATTTCACCGTCCCGGAATTCGTTTCTCTTTGAATATTTCGGAGCGTACCTTGGTTAATAGCATATACGCAATCCCATATGCATTGTTCTAAATGTGCGACGTCTCTGAAGGGTGTTACTCGATAAATTTTGTTATTTGAATAGCCCCATAATAAAATGTCCAGAGGGCATAGGTCCGGGGACCGTCTTGTTGGAAATGAAGATTGGCTCGCTTAGCCAGTGGGATACCATCCAAAAATTTGGTTAATTCATTTTCCAACAAAGTTGAATAACGCCTGGCATTCAGGTTTTTTCTAAAGAAAAATGAACCAATAATTTGACAATTCCAAATTCCGCACCATACATTAACCTTGAGTGGGAGTTTGTGTCTGCCCATCAACGACAGTTTTGTGAGCTTACTGTTCCATTTGATGTGAAAGTAGATTCGTCGGAAAATAAAACATTTTCTGTGAAATTTGGATTATCTTCTATAATTCAAAAACCAAACCGGACGTCAAAATATTTTTCTTCAGAACTTGAATAAATTTAGGCTTGCACGGGTGAAGTTTGTTTGTCGCATTGTTTTGATTAAGATGCATATAGTTAATGTCGTATCAGTCATGTGATGGAAAAGACTTAGCGTTTCTACTTGTAGTTACCTTAAACTTCTTTAATAATTTTGCTACATTTCTAAAATGGACGTTTTTGCCAGGATATTTTTGGTTAAAAATATTAGCAGCTTCTCTTGAACATTGATAATTTTCTCCGCAAATTAGAACCAACTCTATTTTTTCTTCACGTGACAGTATAGAAGGCATTTTTAGTTATAGATAGATAGATAGATATGAAAATATCTTTGCAGAATGTGTAAATAGAAGTAAACTTAACGAAAACGGAGAATTACGGATCAAATGCAACAATGATGTTAAACGAGTATTCGTTTATGATTTTAAAGCCCACTTAGTTAATTTAAAACTTTGTATTGCGGCAAAGTATTTGAGAAAAATGGGTTCTAGGATGATGAAAGTATAATACTAGGAATCGTTGTGAAATGTATGCAGACCTTTCAAAGATAATAAATTATCTTGTATTCATATTATCGCATTGTTTTTTTATAAATATTGTCCAAACATGAATCATTACGCTTATTAAATAATAATTATTAATGTAAGTTGTCATGTTCTGGAACTTTGATGAAATATTACATAAAAAAAATTAATATCGGCCCTTTTCAATTGTAATATCACAATTAAATTGTTTGAAACTGCACAAACTGACAAGATACAAAAAAATTTCACGCGTTCAACGAATATTTTCATTTTATTATATATGAATGACCTCAATCAATATTTCTGAATTGTTTTACCCTCACACATTAAACATGGCGAAAAGTACGGATTTTTTTATTTTTTTGTTTTTTTTGCTCGAAATTTCATAAATGGCCCTAAAATATCATTCTAATCACTTTTTCCAAACAACTTTTTCGATATTTTGCCTCCATCACAGTGGCATCGTGAGTGACGTCAGAATGTCTTTTCAGATTAGCGACCATGCAGGATCGATGGCATACATTAAATTTTCCTATATCCTACAACTAAAAATGTTTGCCATATGTAGCGAACATTAAGGGGGATACGATATATTATACCTACCTACTGCTTCATTTTAAAAATAGTAATCACAAAATAAAGTTACGTAGATACTCATCAGGTACGAGTATATAAAAAAATAGAACGAATAGTAATGAACAACAAAAATACAAAACAAATAAAAAAACAAATGTAAGAAAATAACTGTTATAGGTATATAAAAAATCGTTTTAAATCTGAATCTGATAAAGTATTATCCTTTTTTGGTATATACATATCATTAGTATGTAAATGTATTACTTCTTTTGTAAAGTTAGCATTAGTACAATTTGCTTTTCTCGACTGCAAATACATAATTTTGTGTGTGTAGATGTCTCACATACTAGTTGTGGCTAGTTTGTTTCTTTCGTTAGTTTTCATTAGATAGGTAGGTAATAAGAGAAATCTCTTAAATTAATTTAAACAGAGCGTTTGGAAATATCATGCGAGATATGATTAATTAAAAATTAATAATAATAATAATCAAGTGTCATAATTTTTTTCATCAATATGCAAATCAGTAGATCTCTTGAAAATATAGTAAAACCGGCAACCATGTAAGACCGTTTCTATTTCAGATTTTATGAAAGACTAAAATATGTTATCTAAGTATGTTTTTATAATGTCTGCTGTGGAATCGCCGCCTTAATGTTTTTGCTAATAGCGGCGTTCTTATAGTTTTTTTTATTATTTCCAACATGCAGTTGTTGGGTTAAAAATATTTATACATATAGATTATTTTCTATAGAAACCACATAAATGCAATATACCTTGAAAATAATATATTGAATTGAATTGTGATGGTGGAGCAAAATGTAAAAAATTCTTGTTTTTTACATTTTTCTCTTGGAATATTGAATTATATAGATACGTTATTTATAATCATTTAATGCAATAAAACGTATTTTAAAAAAATAGCAGATAGTGTACACTTTGCCATTTCACTACCGAATTTTCAGAGCACACTCTGATAGATTACAGAAATCATCAGAAATGTATTCTGGACTGAGAAAGATGTGTCATATTTGCTGTACCTATGTTTGTACAGGAGCAATATTAATATTATCTAATACCTATGCACTATTTAGAATCAGTTGTCTTAGCGACGGGCCTGGCTCAGTGGCGGATCTAGGGGCGAGTGGGCCTCAGGACATTTCTTACAGGTACACTGAGTAACACGTAAAAAGTAAGAAAATTAAAACGTTTTCCATTCAGGACAAAAACTAATACAAAACGAAAACTTAAATTTTTTTGTATCATAAAGTGTCAAAACAAAAATATGTTTTATTCAGCTACTTAATTCCAAACCAATATCTAGATTGGTATTTTCCGTATTACATTGAAAGGAAATAAATGAAATACTTTATATAAAATATAAAAACTAATAATAAACTAAAATCTAGAACTACGTTCTTTTTCTGACTTTAGTATTGGCAAAGTAATCTATCAGATCTTTTAAATCTAACTTCGCTGCGATATTATATTCTACATTTAAAATAGATTGATCACGATCATTGTTGACCTAATGCAATTTCTTAACATTTTCAATTTACTAAAGGATCTTTCCAATTGCGCAACAGTTACGCACAGGTAGGGTAAAAAATAGAAGAAACATAACATAAACTTCAGGAAAATCAAGTTTCATATACGAATACTATTTGGAAAAGTTTCCTCTTCATATCTTTTTTGAAGTCATCTCTTTAACTAGTTCAAGTAACATATCAATATTGATTGACAACACCGTTAGTAAAAATTTCCCGATGTTTTCGAAATTAGTATTGTTGCAACAAATAATATTCATTTGATTGATTGCATAGCAGAAAACCTCTATTCAATTTGATTGGTATTGGTATCAATTGAATAGTAATATACCCGGACTTTGAAGTAATCTTCTCTATTATCAAATTGCTATTCCAAAGCAAGCTCAACAATTTGTTTTGGTACTTTTCGTTGCCTTTTAAATTGAAATACTAGCTCTATATTGCATTTAATTGCAAGAGTTATTGGTTCAGATATTCAATCATTATACGCTTCTTGAGCTCTTAAAGCAGAAATGTAGGTCAATGTATTTCTTAAGACTGTTGCGCCGCCGATATAAATATCAATTCTTTGTAAAAATCTTGATACGTGGTTTACTTGAGATAAAGTTTTGAAGATAAAAATATTAATAAAAACAAATTCAAAGTTGGCCATTTTCTTTTTCAGATTTTTAGCTTCCATGGTTGCTTCCTTTTTCTGCGATTTCGATTCAATATCTGAAGAGCTTTTAGAATATCGAACAATCGAATTTTTATTGCCATAATTGATTGAATACTTCCTGACCAACATGTAGGGTTAAGTAATTTCTGATTCCCCAGTAAAAGAAGACGAAAGCTCCCATCGTTTGATAATAGATCCAAAAAACGACGATCGACGAAAATATGATAAATGAAATCCCCAATTTCCGCATATTTCATAAATTTGCAAAAAATGAATTTTTTGATTATATCGCAGTATTACATAGAAACATAATTGTTATTATATTTGGAATAAATTGTAGCGACATAAAAGTCAATGACATTCAATGATATATTTAAAAAAAATTCCAAAATGTTTCGTTTACGCAACGTTGGGGACTAATGGGTTAATTAGAAAATTTATTACAATAACATACCATTAAAGCCATTCTGATTACATGAATGCAAACATTCTTCCATGTTTCTGGTGTGACTCTAGCAAATGTGTCATCTGTCAACTTTAACACGTCACCTACCTTAAAAGTTGTATTACGCACTCCAACTTCATTTTATAATAGCCCACATCTTTTCTATTGGATTCAATTTTGGATCAGGTGGTGGCAAACGTAACACGGAAGGACCGTGTTCAGCTAACAACTTATAAACAACATAATTTTTAAATATTGGTTTATTTAGCTGTATTTTCCTGTAAAGTTCCGGCTTAATATCAGTATAATCAAAATGAATACTTCTTTCCCGTAACCATATTTGCATATCTGCCTTTTTCCAAGTAGACGTTGGGTTACGTTCCACAGATCGTTATATGATTCATTATTAATAACTATTACAAAGTATTTACTATCTCGACCCATACTTCGTGGAATCTACCCATATTACTGTTTTAAATGAAGCTTACTGTTTCTAGATAATTCCACAATATATTGAAAAAATGTTAGAAATTTTAAGAAATTTGACAATTGTTTCGATATTAAATGTCATCGTCAGAATGACAGAATATACATTCCATTTGATGCCTACCTGATGATTAATAATTATTTTTGGCTAGACTTAATATATGTTAATAGAAAAAAGAAGAATATATGATATTACAATTATTAAAGCGTAGATATTATTAGCCCTATGGGGATATCCTGGATATCTTTTTTCCCAATTAAGATAAGTATAACTGTGCAATGATATAGAAAACCAGGAAAACTATATCTGCTGATTTTCAAAATTATCACTTAAGAAGACAGTTTAAAAGTGGAGAACTCCCTAGATTTATCTGTTCATTGACAACTTGATATTATGGGTTTCTTAAGTGTCTTCTAATTTCCAATTCTTCATGGAAATCCAGTTCTTGTGTCTGATTTGTGAATACAATTTCAAAAAAAATTACAATATTGCTAACCTGAAATTGACAATATTGTTTAATCAATTTATTTTTCTCGAGATTCTATATTCTACTCACATTACAGCTAGAACTTGCTATCAGAGCCTTTAAAAAGACATTTTTACGATAATGTTCAGAAATACAGCATAAAAGCAACTACAAAAATATAACAATATACGAAAAACGATGTTTTGTTGTTGTTCAATGCCGTCAGCCCTGTCATCGTCCATAAATTCCAATTGGAATTTATGGACGATGGCCCTGTTATAAGAGGCGGTTCGTTTTCATTTTCGTCGTTTGTGCATCGGATATTACGAGATAGTCAATCCCCAAACTTATATTATTTGGGTTGCATACTTGGTCTAATGGTCTTGCATTCGGTACGTCAAACTTTATACCATGGAATAATTTCTTTGCTTCAAACAGCTGTGTTTATATCAAAATCAAACAAAATAACGTTAAGTTTAAAAGTTTTTTTCAAAATGAATGAGAAATCAGTGTGTACTGAGTGCAAGTCATCTTTCAAGCGAATATATGGGTTGCGGAAACAAGTAAAAATATTTCATGAGGGAAGACTTGATGATCTAGCTCCACTTAAAAAGTGTATGAAGACTTACAACTTCAGTTGTGATATCTACAAGAAAAATTTCAACCACAAGAATCATCTCCATAAAAAGACTCATGGCATTTTATCAGTAGATTCCTCAGAATCATCTCCAAAAAATGCAAAGAAGTGCCCTCTCTGTAGTTTCAAAAATTCGGCTAAAATACAATTACACAGTCACTTTAAGGAGAACCACGACATTGAAACGTCTACTGAAAACTTTGTTTTTGCGACAAAGGACGATTTTGAATCACGGAAAAATGAAATTGTATGATCTTTTTTTAATAAACTTGCACATGCTTTTCTTATTCAAACTGTGAACCTGTTAGTAATAAAAACTGTCTATGGTTTTTAAAATTAGTTTTAGAATATGATTATGATTGATGTTAAGTATTATACTTTTTTAAATTAAGTATTACATTGTTCCCACTTTTTTCATATTCTACACATGGATGCATTTTTATTTTATTAACATCAAACTAACATACTTCCATATTTGATGAAAAAGAATTTTTCACGGGAATGTATTGATGAATGATTATTTTTCATTTTAATCTAAATCAGTCATCCCCCACCTACCCCTTAAGGGCGGGGGTGGGAGTGACTTTGTAAAATAATCGTAAAAAAAAATTTTTAAATTTGGAATCAAATTCTACGTAATTTTTTACGTATACACCTAAAATTTCACTTTGAAATCTTTTTTTTATAATGTTATGCAAAAAATTGATTATACAATGGTGTAGGACTCTCGGGTCTAGCATACTTCCATATTTGATAGAAAACAATTTTTCACGGGAATGTATTGATGAATGATTATCCTTTATTTTAACTTAAATCAGTTATCCCCCACCCAACCCCCTAAAGGTGGGGTTGGGGGTGACTTTGTAAAATAGTTGTAAAAATAAATTAGAATTGGAATCAAATTCCACGTAATATATTACGTATACACCTAAAATTTCATATTGGTAACTATTTTTTATTAAGTTATGCAAATAAAATGTTATCAAAAAATTGATTATTCAATGGTGCAGGACTCTCGGGAAGTATATATTTGATAAAAACATTTTTTTCACGGGAATGTATTGATGAATGATTATTTTTCATTTTATCCCAAATCAGTCAAAATGTTTCACGGAAATGTATTGATGAATGATTATCCTTCATTTTAACGTAAATCAGTCATACCCCCCCCCCCAACCCCTAAGGGCCTGGGATGGTGACACGTTTTATTGAATATCTTTGGCAATAATGAAGAAAAAATATGAAAATTGGTATACATACTCAAAAAAGGGTTTATGATTCGATGACACACTCAAAATCACCCCAACCCTAATATTTCCCAAACACCCGCCCCCTCTACCCTTATGGTATGAAATAAGCGTGTAATCATTTTTTAATTTGAATTTTATTTTATTAAATATACATATGCCAAATAGTAAATTTTAATTCTTATTCGTAAAGCCGCAATAGCGATTTTTATTTTCATTAAAAAATCAATTTTTTTATTACATTTTTTTTGCATAACTTCATAAAAAAAAGTAATCGAAATGAAATTTTAGGTGTATACATAAAATATTACGTGAAATTTGATTCCAAATTCAAAAATTTATTTTTACCACCATTTAACAAAGTCACCCTCGCCCCCGCCCTTAGGGGATGGGTGGGGGATGACTGATTTGGGATAAAATGAAAAATAATCATTCATTAACACATTCCCGTGAAAAATTTTGTTTAGTAAATATGGAAGTATGCTAGACCCGATAGTGGTGCACCATTGAATAATCAATTTTTTAATAACATATTATTTGCATAACTTTATAAAGAAAAGTTATAAAAATGATATTTTAGCTGTATACGTGAAACATTACGTATAATTTGATTCCAAATTTACAAAGTGATTTTTACGACTATTTTACACCCCCGCCCTTTGCGGGTGGGCGGGGGATGACTGAGTTAGGTTAAAATGGAGGTAATTCATTCATCAAAACATTCCCGTGAATTTTTTTTATCAAATATGGAAGTATGCTAGACCCCATTTTTCTTGCATAACTTTATAAAAAAAATAGTTACAAAAATGAAATTTTAGGAGTATACGTAAAAAATTACGTGAAATTTGATTCCAAATTAAAAAAATTCATTTTTACGACTATTTTACAAAGTCACCCCCAACCCCGCCTTATGGGGGTGGGTGGGAGATGACTGATTAAGGTTGAAATGAAAAATAATCATTCATCAATACATTCCCGTTAAATTTTTTTTTACCAAATATGGAAGTATGCTATACCCGAGACTCTTACACCATTGAATAATCAATTTTTTGATAACATTTTTTGTGTATAAATTTATAAAAAAAAGTTATCAATATGAAATTTTAGGTGTATAAGTAAACAATTACGTGTAATTTGATTCCAAATTAAGACATTTATTTTTACGACTATTTCACAAAGTCACCCCCACCCCCGCCTTTAGGGGATGGGTGAGCTCTGACTGATTTAGGTTAAAATGAGAAATAATCATCCATCAATACTTTCCCGTGAAAAATTTTTTTCTATCAAATATGGAACTATGCTAGTCCCGGGAGTCCTACACCATTGAATAATCAATTTTTTTATAACATTTTTTTGCATAACTTTATAAAAAAAGTTATCAAAATGAAATTTTAGTAGTATACTTAAAAAATTACGTGTAATTTGATTCTAAATTAAAACATTTATTTTTACGACAATTTTACCAAGTCACCCCCACCCCCGCCTTTAGGGGATGGGTGAGCTCCGACTGATTTAGGTTAAAATGAGAAATAATCATCCATCAATACTTTCCCGTGAAAAAAATTTTTCTATCAAATATGGAACTATGCTAGACCCGAGAGTCCTACACCATTGAATAATCAATTTTTTGATAACATTTTTTTTGCATTACTTTATAAAAAAAAGTTATCAAAATGAAATTTCAGTAGTATACGTAAAAAATTACGTGTAATTTGATTCTAAATTAAAACATTTATTTTTACGACTATTTTACAAAGTCACCCCCACCCCCACCTTTACGGGGTGGGTGAGGGATGACTGAATTAGGTTAATATGAAAAATAATCATTCATCAATACATTCCCGTGAAAAATTTTTTTCTATCAAATATGGAAGTATGCTAGATCCGAGAGTCCCACACCATTGAATAATCAATTTTTTGATAACATTTTTTTTGCATAACTTTATAAAAAAAAGTTATCAAAATGAAATTTCAGTAGTATACGTAAAAAATTACGTGTAATTTGATTCTAAATCAAAACATTTATTTTTACGACTATTTCACAAAGTCACCCCCACTCCCACCTTTACGGGGTGGGTGAGGGATGAATGAATTAGGTTAATATGAAAAATAATCATTCATCAATACATTCCCGTGAAATTTTTTTTCTATCAGATATGGAAGTATGCTAGATCCGAGAGTCCCACACCATTGAATAATCAATTTTTTGATAACATTTTTTTTGCATAACTTTATAATAAAAAGTTATTAAAATGAAATTTCAGTAGTATACGTAAACAATTACGTGTAATTTGATTCTAAATTAAAACATGTATTTTTACGACAATTTTACAAAGTAACCCCCACCCCCACCTTTACGGGCTGGGTGAGGGATGACTGAATTAGGTTAATATGAAAAATAATCATTCATCAATACATTCCCGTGAAAGTTTTTTTCTATCAAATATGGAAGTATGCTAGATCCGGGAGTCCCACACCATTGAATAATCAATTTTTTGATAACATTTTTTTTGCATAACTTTATAATAAAAAGTTATCAAAATGAAATTTCAGTAGTATACGTAAAAAATTACGTGTAATTTGATTCTAAATTAAAACATTTATTTTTACGACAATTTTACAAAGTAACCCCCACCCCCACCTTTACGGTGTGGGTGAGGGATGATTGAATTAGGTTAATATGAGAAATAATCATTCATCAATACATTCCCGTGAAAATTTTTTTCTATCAAATTTGGAAGTATGCTAGATCCGGGAGTCCCACACCATTGAATAATCAATTTTTTGATAACATTTTTTTTGCATAACTTTATAAAAAAATTATGAAAATGAAATTTTAGTAGTATATGTAAAAAATTACGTGTAATTTGATTCTAAATTAAAACATTTATTTTTACGACTATTTTACAAAGTCACCCCCACCCCCGCCTTTAGGGGGTGGGTGTAAGGGATGACCTATTTAGGGTTAAATGAAAAATAATCATTCATCAATACATTCCCGTGAAAAATTTTTTTATCAAATATGTTAGTATGCTAGATCCGAGAGTACACTTCGAGGACAACTTATACAGTATAAGTTATACTCAGTATAAGATATACTCGTCCTCAAACTGAAGTCTGTGCATACATATATATATATATATATATATATATATATATATATATATATATATATGGGTTATAATCGTTTAAGAGGCTCAAAACAGAATGTTTTAAAATGATGGATGGACAATCCACTATTTGAAATGAAATCTTTCAAATAAGAATTTTGATAACCAATTTTGATTGGTGGAATGCATTTAAGATATTTTTATCAGCGACAAGTAGATTGCTAATAATAAAAAAATTGAATGGGAACAGTTTGTTGATTATACAGTCTATTGACTAGGTACTTTTCTTTTTGGGTAGAAATTTTTAAGAAGCAAAATTTATTGAGAAAATTTTTTTAAACTTTTGAAAAAACAACAATTTGGCATTAAAAATTAGTGAAATGAATACATTATACTTGAAAGCTAGTCAGTAATATATTTAAGCAAGCAGAAGTACACATTATAAGAGGAAAATTGGTAATTATATTTGAATACTAACCATAAAACTTATAGATGTAATTAAGTGAATTATTGTATGGTGGAACGGTGTCTCCACCATACCTTTTAGAAAGCCTTGGATTATGTGATTTGATTAAAATGTATTGATGTAGACGAAATGTAGCACCGTTTCTGGATATTATGCAAGCTGGATAAATTGTATGGTATTTTCCAAGAGGTAACCTAAAACAAAATAAGAACCATTTATTGATGTGAATTAATTGAACTATACAGTGAAAAAAGGTATTTAAAACTATTTTAATTATATATAAAGAAGGTAGAGTAAACTTACCGATTTAGTGCAAAGAATTGAACTTTCGATATTAAACAGACGCTTATAAGTTTTATCTTCCGCCATCTTTCTATCATAGACTTTTATATAACGGATTTCGTGTTATAAGATTTGTGTTAAAAGTTGCCTATTTTGAATTATATATAGACATTGTACTTCATTCGAGTGGATGACTTTATTTGAATGAATGATCATAATAGATAATAGGTTTTCACTAATTTATGTCCTGTAAAAGAATAATGTATTTGTTTCTACAGCATTAAATAACGTTTTTCTATTTGAAGAACATTGTGAAATTATTTTCTTGAGATTTTTCATTTCTCTATGGTGATTGCTCCATCTAGCTTAAACAGTTGGTAGTTTTAAACTGACATCTATGAATCGTGGAGAAGTTCAACATTAAACACAGGACCGTCTTTAGAGTTTATTTGGAAATAATGATAAAGCAAGTATATTTTGATTAACAAAATTTTTATTGAAAGATAGGAATATTATTTGAATTTCGGCGCTCATATTAGAAATTTGAAATTGTTTTGTTTTTCTACATCTGAACCCTACTCTGAGATCAGAGAGTTTCTCATGCAAAGGAATAATTATTTTACAAATAAATTTTAAATATTACAATATACCGGGCAAAACTAAGTATCAACTCAACTAAACTAAAATTAATAATTCATAGTATTTAAACTTCTTAAATATTCTCTCACCCTATTCTATCCGCTATAATAATATATATATATATATATTATTATATATATATATATATATATATATATATATATATATACGATGAAGGCTAATGAGCCAGAAACATGCATGTCTACGGTTACCACTCATTCTCTGTAACCTCTTTTGCGTGATATGCCCGCTAATTCTGTTTTTGTTTCATATTCCACGCGTTATCTTTAATCTTTTCATTGATTATTTATATATATATATCTTTCAATATCTTAGGGATTCCGTCGTCAGTAGGGCTGAATTAAACTCTTATTTACTACCCAACGTTTCGAAAAAATTTATTTTTTTTTCAAGGCTGAAATATGGACATGTAGGAACATTTTATTTATTTATTTATTTATTTACAGAAGCAAACAGGTTTCCCTCATTCTATGCAACTGTGATTACAAATTAGTACTAATACTGCAACGCTCGCATATAATTTATAGTTTATGCGACAAAAACGACTGAATGAACACATAAGGTTAATTCTCTAATATTAGATCTGCAATATTTTAAATTTACACAGTTTAATTCCTAGCATTAATTAACTAATTTTTATACTTACGTGTAAAGTGAGTTAATAATTATTAAAACAGTTCAAACTCGGAACAACAAAGAAATATATTTCATGTATAGACTTAAGAGACAGTCTTCATTATTAGTACCATGACTTGTCACTTAATCATGATCCTATGAACAAATGAAGTCCTAATTATCATATATTCTCCTTTCTACCGTCAAGAATACCCTTTTGGTTCATTTAATTCTTATGGGGTTTTACCACAGAATTCACCTTGAGTATAGATTAGAAACAGTGAGAAATCTAAAATTTTGGGCAAAAACGAACACCAAACTAGCTTCTATGATATTAACAACTCAATAAAAAATGTAAAAGGACTTTTTGATGTAAATGAAGGACATACACGAGAAAAAATCTACAGATGTCATAAAAGGTTAGAAAACAAGATTTTGAATTTAGAAATTAGTAATACACATTTAACCGTAAAAAAACTTGAAGAGTCTCTTATCCAATTTGAAAATGTATTAATAAAATTACCTAAAATAATTTTCAATGAATTTTTGGATAGACAAAATTAACATATGAATATCATTTCCAAAGGATAAAAAACACAAATATACAAAAAATAAAACCGTTAAATAATCAATGTAACTCTTTCATCAAAACACAACCAAGTTGGATAAAAAACATTTCAAGCGTTGAAATTCCATCAGAAATTCAACAGTTCTCAGCACTTGGAAATAAGTTTAATATTTCACCTAATGTCAAAGATATTCCTATCAAAAAACTTCTGACTGATGTTGAAACTATTATTGAACAATGTAATTCAAAAAAAACAAAATATTTATAGATCTCAAATAACAAATATATTAACCAACACTATTTAGACAAAGTAGTGTTTTTTAAAAAAATAATCCTTCAATAATGGTTACCAGATCAGACAAAGGCAACGTAACAGTGATTAATGAATAAATCTGAATATATAACCTTATCCTATAACATATTAAATGATAAAAAATATTATAAACAACTCAAAAATGATCCCACTTCTACGTTACAGCAAAAAGTAAACAAATTAGTATCATCACTCAAAAACAAAAATTTATTTCTGAACAACAAGCCAAAAATTTAACAACTTATAATCAGACATCTCCTAAATTTTATGGGCTTCCCAAGATACACAAGCTCACCCTTTCTTTAAGAGCTATTGTTTTATCGATTATTGCATCAAACAGTAATATTACCAAATTCATAACGGATATCCTTACAAATGCATACAATTGTAATAATGACTATTATGTTGAAGATTCTTTTCATTTTTCATCCTTTATAAATGACAAACAATTACCAAAAGGTTATGTACTTATTAGTCTTGATGTGGCTTCCTTGTTTAGTAATATTCCTATACAACTTTTTGAACATAGTGTTGAAAAAAGATGGGATCGTATAAAAAATTACACCAATATTCCAAAAAATGTCTTTGTTAATTTATTAGACTTTATTTTTGATTTCACTTATTGTAACTTTGAAGGAAAATATTTTAAACAAATTTTAGGTACGCCAATAGTACAATTTATAAGTCCAATAACTGCACAGTACGTTATGGATGATCTACTTGATTCTTGCATAGCGAAACTCAAATTCCAACTTCCTTATTTTAAAAACTTTGTTGATGATATTATCTGTGCAATGCTTGATAACAAACATGAACATATTTTAAACATTTTTAATACATACAATAAATCCATACAATTTACTATTGAACATGAGGCAGAAAATAGCATTCTTTTTGACACCAGATTGATAAGAAATAGAGTTAGACTGGTATAGAAAACCAATGAGTTCTGGGAGGTACATCAATTATTTTTCAAATCGCACAGAAAAGATTAAGATCAATTTAGTACTGACTATGAAAAATAGAATTCAAAAAATCTACCATCCAACATTACAACAAAAAAACTTAAAAAAATTCTTATCCACCACAACTATTAAAAAAATTAATTTTCAACACCAGAATACAAGAAGAAAGAATCACAAAGAATAATAATTATGATAACCAAGAAACTGAACCTAAAAAATATATAGCGATTCCGTATATACAGGATGTCTCAACGAATATTTTAAATGTTTATAAGCATGAAAATCAAATCAAACTAACTTATAATTATAGATTCACAATTAATAATCTTTTAACGAAAACCAAATATAAGGATGATGTCTTGAAAAAACCTAATGTGGTATATAAGATCTCTTGCAACAATTGTGACAAACTGTATTATAGACAGACATCTAGAGTACTAAAAGACCAAACATAAAAGTGATATAAAACTTAATAAAAAATCATGTGCTTTGGCTGAACATAGTATAGAAACTGGGCATCATCCAAATTTTAATAACATCATGGTTATACTTTCGGAATCCCACTATCACAAAAGATTCTGCCTAGAAATGTTTGAGACTGCCTTAGATGAAAAGTCACTAAATAAAAAGGGAGAAAGCAACCATGTAAACCACACTTATGCATATCTTCTTTCATTTGACCACACCATAAGAACAATCAAATTCTAGATATTTCTGACTTATAACTTTAAACATCTATATTGTATGAATTTCCTATAAATTCATACATGGTTTAACCCCCGCTTTTTAATATGTTTCCGATCCGTATCGATTCAGTCCCAACGTCGTACCTCCGGGCCCATAGAGCGATCGACTCCCTTTCTACGTTTAGCCGTGGCAGCATGAGCATATCAGTTAGAAAATTAACATATCCATAATTTCCTATTACGTATCGAGCTTAATTCTAATTCAATATTATTATTTCAATTAATGTTATTCAGAATCAGTGATTTGTGTCCGTGTGCAGGTATACTGTAAGTACCTTAAAACTTAATAAATTCATCTTATTATTTACAAATTTATCAACATCAAACACGTTCCATTTTTCAACGGTATTGTCGCGCTGTTGCCAAACGGGTGCCGGTTTTCTACAATTTTAGTAGTAATGAATATTAAGATTTGGAACCAAATAAACCTAACGTATTTTAAGTGAATAGTAACTGTATTTATTTCTTTATATTTTTTATGGTATAAAGATCGATTCCACCATTCCAGAATTTTATTTATTCCTAAATCTAATAGTAGCTGGCGCTTTTGCCAGCTGGTCCTTCGAAGCTTAATTCATCTACATCCCTGCCAATTGGACTTGGCCAGTGTAAATTGAAAACCGCTTAAACATGTGCGAAAGGAAAATCAACCAGCAAACCTCGCTACGGCGAACTCCTTAGAAAATGCACATTTTGACATCTCCTATTTTTGGCCATAGCTGCAATTTTTTCTTCTACTTATTAAACTTGAGACTCTGAATATCCTGTGCCTTAATTGCATAATTTTGTGTGTGAACAATTATGTGTTTGTGCAAGAAAAAACAAAACTCTTAAAAACAGTTTACCGTGAAAGTGTAAAATCGAACAATCCGATAAAATTTCCGAAACAATATTTACGTATTAGCAACAGCGCGTGAAGAAGCGCCTGGCGACGATTTGACGGATGGCGCTTGCATTGGTTTTTCATCGACACCTGCCTGGGGTACTATTCTTGACATCGTTCACAACGTCACGTATACGCAAGCCTGCGAATGCTCCATTTGCGAATATTTCCTTAAAATGATATTCTCGAGCACCCTACGCAAAATCATACGAATGGTATTATTCTACTGCTCAAATACACTTGACAACAGCGCAATTCAGCGTTAGTTGACGTTACAAATAACATTTTGTTATAATTTTGAATGTAAATAAGCTATTGGAATGTGGTAAGTTTATTAATTTATTCTATAAAAATGAACTCTACAGTCAATATTAATACCAAAATTAGGAGGCAAGCAAATGCTTGTATGGAACAAAAAAGATTGTTGTTGGAATTCATGAAAGAAAATTCAAAACAAACGGAAAATTTTCGAACGATTTTTCTTTGAAAGATGCCCAAAGATTGTGGGAATATATTACAAAAATATTGAACAGTTGTGGTGGAGAACATGTAAGGATTAGAAATCCTGGAGGAAGGTACATTATATAATAAGTGAATTCTATTAAATGTAAAAATATTTCCACATTTCTTTTAGACATGGCATGATATAAGGTCCAGAACCAAAACAAAAACCAGCCAGTTTAAAAATTATCAGAGGGGAACTGGTGGTGGACCTTCTCATGGAAATCCTACCACGGAATATGAAAGTGAAGTGCTGGAAACAATCAAGCTTGTGGCTATAGAAGGAGACACAAATGTAATGGAATCAATGACAGATTTTTCATTTGAAACCTCTGAACACATCGGTGCTGTTGAGTTCAATTCAGATTCTGTTTTTGAAAATAGGGTAGAAAAAGAGAACAATGTCAATATCAATGAGTTGATACCTGAGAAAACAAAAACTTCGGAGGTTTTCAAAAGAAAAGTTCCTCGGGCTTCAAGAAAGAAGTTGATTTATGCATCTGAGGCTAGCCTTGAGAAAAAAATAAAATAAAATCAGAATATTTTAATAAGAAAATTATTATATTAGAGAGGATGGTAATTGCCAAAGAAAAGTCAGCTATTTCTAAAGAAAAATCTGCAGCTTTTAAAGAAAGAACAGCTTGTGCCCTAGAGGAAATTGCAACTAGTCTTAAAGATTTTGTAATAGCCATTAGTTGATTTTAAGTTAATTTTAGTTTTTTTCTATATGTTAGTTCATTTTGTTGATTTTAATTTTTGCTAGTTAACTTTGTGATGTTGAAAGGCTGTTTTTTTTAGTTCTGAGATATTTGTTATTCTAGAGTATACGATGCTTTGTGTTTAAAGTTTATCATTGTTTACTTGTGTTCCTTATTTCTATTCATTTTGTTTATTTTTTTGTGATATAAGATTATTGAAATACCTCGACTTTTATTTTATGAAATTCATTACTTAGTTTCGAAATAGAAGGATGGGAACTTTTCTGAAAATGGAACACGAGATTTTTTTAAACGATTTATTTACCATTCACACTATTCACAAGATTAGTTTTATCTCTAGCGGTACTAATGATTATTCCGAAAGTAGTTATTTATTAATTGAGTTCTTGCTCTTCGTCCTGTAGCAAGTTGATGATTCACTCGACCTACAGCTGCATGGTCTTCAATATTTTCTTCAGGGCCATTTCTATTTAAAATTATACCAAAATCATGTTGTGAAGTACAACACAAGAATTTATTATTCTACATGCCACAGAAGGTTTATAATGCAGTACTCTATGCTTGAATAAGCATCTGAATCTCATTTTCAGAACTCCATTACATCTTGTTCTTTTTTGTGCAGCATTATAGTTCCATTCTGGTGAATTTTCAGGAAGTTCACCTTCCAGTGGTGTGAGAAGCCATGTCCTGAGCGGATATCCAGTGTCACCTAATAAAAGATATAAATATAGGAATTACCTATATAAATTTTCCATCAAAGAATATCTACCTCATAAATAATAATTTGTGTGTCCCTGGGCATGTAAATTGGTAAAAAAATTCAAAATATTTGAATTTCCCAAAATATATGCATCATGGGTGTTTCCTGGATATCTTGCATTCACATTTATAATTCTCAATCTACTGTCACAAATCTGAAAAAAAAGATTATATTAGAAGATGAAGATCATGTTTGATCATTTCAAGTTAAATTGTGATTTCCATGATGAGCTTACCAACTGAACATTAATAGAATGATATCTTTTGCGATTGACATAAATATGTTCTGGATAATCCTCAGCTTCTATTTTTGGGGGAAATATTGCTACATGTGTGCAATCAACACAGCCAAAAACCCCAGGAAAATTATAATCTTCATAAAATCTGCAAAATTAATTTTTGTATTGGTTAATCTAAACAGTGTTTTCAACGAATAGGTACCTACCCTAGTCTTACAGCATTCAATTCTTGAACATTTCTTCGAAAATGTACCCATCTGTTGAATACTTCTGGTTCATTCAAAGCGTTAGTGACTTCTTCTATACATCTGGAGACAGATGGCTGAGACACCGATACAAATATATTTCTTCCAATGTCCATTTGATAACTTCCAAAGGCAAAAAATCGACAAGCTACCAAAACCTATTGAATGAAAAATTTTGTAAACAAGGATAAACATCCATATTAGGTAGGTACTTACTTTGGTTGTTACAGTCAAGTCCGTAGGCCTTCTTCGAGGCCGCAAGGAAGGAGTTAATGTTTCAATCAAATATCTGCATAAACTTTTTGTTAACTTAAATAATTGTAAAAACTGATGTTCACTCAATGTCTCAAATGGGTCATTATTTTCGAAACGGTTGTGTCTATTGATTTGTTCATCTGCATTTTCTAAATTCTCCAAATTGGCTATAAATTGTAGGTCACCCATTCCAAAAATTTTTTTATCAAACCTCAACTAGTATCACTTGTATTATGATACGAATATAAGAATAACATTAATTTTTATTCTAACTTTGAGTGTCGATAAATATGCATACAAAATTCAGGAACATAACCTATTAAATATCTATTGAATCGCATACGCAAATCGGTTGCGATCAACAAACACCACTCGTTGTAAAATACGCATAATCGCATAGTTACGGATGGTCAAGAATACCAAAAGTCATTGTTATTCGCAGAATCCTGAGATGCGCACGACCTTGAAAGATGCGAACGGTCAAGAATAGCACCCCGGGATGTAAGGGGGTCAATGTTCACGTTCAACCGGTAACTGTATCTTTATCAGCGATTTCTGTCACAAGTTATTGAAATAATATGATTTGTGTATATTAACTATTCTGTCACACACTTTTAATCTTTATAATTTTTATATTTTAGTCTACAAATAAATATGACTTCTAAAGTTGTTTATCCCTTAGAAAACTTGTTAAGACATAGACCTCCAAATTCAATAAATTTGCCATTAAGCTTACCCCATGATTCTGGACTTTCCGCACCCTTATCAACAAACTGTGCAGGTAATTCCTCCACTTCGAAAATGGCAATGTTCTTAGAGAATACATGCAACAAACAAGCTGAACCCAGATTGGCAGGTAAGCAAACATATTCTCCTTTTTTGCTTACACATACTTACATAATACTATTTGAAACTTCAAATTAAAAGTCTTGTTGCCATCGGACCACTTGTTCTTATACAATGAAATGTATTCTAGACCAACTGGACAATCAACAAGAAAGCACTCCCCAGAGAACTGCATCGACTAGGCGCCGAGGCAATAACCCGCAAATATCGGAACAACTGTAGGCAATGAACAACGACGTCCTTGCAGTATTAAATAATATCAATAATAATATTTCCCAGATTGGAAGACACTTGGTAGATCAAATTCAAGGGATGAAAGATTTTTAATTAATTTTGGTCTTCGTGTTGAACAACAAATTCAAAATGATTTGAGAAAATTTTGGGAATTGAAACAAACCGAATTTTTACCCAGAATCCTCTAGGAAATTGCGTCATTTTAAAAAGCATTTTAAGCGTAATGATAATGGGGCGTTCGTAGTTAAACTGCCATTAAAAATGAATACTGACAAGTTAGGTAGCTCCCTGTATGAAGCGATTTCTTAGTCTTGAACGCAGGTTAAATAATAATGATTCTTATAAAAAATTATGTAGTGAATTTATTGATGAGTACATACAATTAGGGCACATGTCTAAAGTAAGCAAATCAGAAAGTGACACGTATTCAGATTCTTATATGAGCCACCACAGTGTTTATAGAGGAGATGCTATCACTACTTCTTTGAGAGTGGTTTTTGACGCGTCGTTGCCAAGCTGCACGGGTTTTTCGTTAAACAATATATAATGGTTGGACCAACTATACAACAAGATTTGTTTTCTATTCTAATATGTTTCAGTCAGCACAGTATAGTTATCGCCGCTGACTGTACAAAAATATACAGATTAGTATTAGTAGAACCTGAAGATTGACATTTGCAAAAAAGTCTATGGCGATTCAGTGATAACGAACCAATGGATACTTATGAGTTGAACACTTTGACATACGGTTTATTTGAACTTGCTAATATCTATACATTACTGATATCAAAAATGATTGTAATGTAGATGATTTATTGACGGGCGCGGGCTCGGTTCAAGAAGCGAGAAGGTTAACGGAATTAGTTTTTAATGTATTAAAGGAAGGTTGTTTCTTTTTGAGGAACTTTGTGTCAAACAATCCGAGTATTTTAGATTGCATACCAGAAAACGATCTATTAGCAAAAATTTATTGAGTTCGGTGAAAGTGATGGTAAAAAACTCTTGGACTAATTTGGTGTCCATCACAAGACAAATGGATGTTCAATGTTAAGAATTTTCCTAATGTTAAACAAGTTACTAAGCGGATCATTTTATGGAATTCCTCAAAGATTTTTGACCCATTGGGCTTGGTTAGTCCCTGTATAATAACCGTAAAAATGTTATTGCAAAGCCTTTGGCTTGAAAAATTATCATGGGATGATCAAGTACCCAATCATATTGCTTGTGAGTGGTTAAATTTTAGGTTGGAGGCAAAGTGTTTAAATGAACTAAAAATTGAACGTCATGTAATATGCGAAAACGCAAAAAATATTGAAATGCACTGTTTTTCTGACAGTTCAGAGAAAGCAATATGGCTTTGCATTTATTTAAAATCTATTGACAATAAAAATGAAGCCTTTGTCTACATCTTGGCATCAAAGGCAGATATTGCTCCATTGTAGTATGTTACTTTACCTCGGTTGGAACTTTGTGGAGCACTAGTTGCCGTTAAATTAGCGGATACGGTATCTAGAGCTTTGAGACTTACAGTGACACAAAGATATTTTTGAACAGACTTCACCATTGTTTTGGGATAGACTAAAACACCTCCCAACAAGTTGAAAGTTTTGTCGGAAATAGGGTTTCGGAAATACAGAACATCACCAATCACGATTACTCAAACATGTACATACAGAAATAATATGTTTATAATTATAATATATGCTTACATTTTGCATAAATTCTTTAATTTGATAAATATATAACCCTAGTGATGGATTCTAAAGGAATGAACCAACATATTAATTATCAAATTGTTTCATTTCTCAGGGTAAACTGTCCCACAGTGAACCAATTTTCATATATAGGGTCACTACTTTTTCTTTTTGATGAAAATACCTCAGAAAACATATCGAATGAACACTCCCTGTTTTGAAACGTTATCTGTGTAATCATATCGGTACTCATTTGATTTTTCGATAGTTTTGAATTTTTTTAAAAACTATGACATATGACATACGATGATGTGTATACAGTGAACCACCAGCCAGTACACAGTGAATCATAGTTCATAATTCAAATGAAACGAAGACGTTATTTCAAAAACTTTATTGATATCTCAATACATTATTCTTGATATACGTACTAGATGCAAGTATAAAAATTGGTTGATTTCTAATTTAAAAAAATCTTCAAAAATGTGGAAACAACTTAATATTTTGTTTTTAACCAAAACTAACAACAAACTCCTTAAAATATTATTTGGGAAACAATGAGACTAGTAAACCTATAGTCATTTTCCTCTCTGAAAAATACAAGAAAGAGATGACATAAACACAGGAGACTAATAAAATTGGGGAAAATTTCAATATCGAGACCGCAAAAGTCCATGTTGAAAGAGTAGAAGGAATTTTTGCACCTGAAGGTGGAGCCATGGTCTAATGGTTTTTGTAAAATAATGTTGACATCCGATTTTGAAACTGTAGATAAATCGGGTATGTCAGGAATGGAGAACACGTATTGTGTTGGAGATTTTTTCCGCAAGAAACTCACATCATATTCACCTTTTTGGACAGCTAAAATTTTAGCTAGGTAGTAAATTTCCTTTTTTTTCCTTGGAACTCAACCAGAACAAATTCCCCTTCGACAGGATCTCTGGTAAGATTTCCTAACTGGTTTTTTGCAACAAGGATCGTATCTCCATCTGAATTTTCATCAAATTCGTCTGTCATAGCTCCATCAATTTCCAAAATCATGGAAGTATCAGATTCAGATGTAGAACTATCCTGTAACACTATCCTCACACATTTCCCTTTCTTATTGGCGCATAGGATTTTTGTGTTCATTTGTCGCTTCTTTGCTTGTTTTTCTTTTTCAATTTGCTCCTTTTCTGGCGTGTCCGTTGCTATCATACTCATACCTTTTTTCCTATTCTTCCTTATATTTTTTCTTGGTTTTGCTTTGAAAGGTGGACGGAATTCTGTCGGATCTATGAATTTTTTGTGACCTGTTTGTGACGATTCATTTACTGATGAATCTTCTTGGGGGGCGATGTTTTCTTTTTCTGAACAATCAGGTTCCAGATCTATTGATATATTGTTGTCCGCTGCCACAGCAGTAGGATCAATTTCTTCAAGTTATGGGCGATCAGTGACTGTGCTTGGTAAAAAGTCGATATCTGTAAAAATCGTTCTATCAAAAAGAAAGATTCCGGTTGCTTTTAAGCTATTTACTATCGAGGTAGGTGTCATAGTTTTTAGATATGCTTCACCAATGAAACCACCCACTTCATAAATTGTTACTGGTTGGCCCTGATTTCTCATAATCCAGGAATCCATGCTAGCATTATAAAAGGTTTTGAAGGGCTTGAATAATCCAACATCGAGAGGTTGTGTTTTATGAGATGAATGGGGTGGCAAAGTGAGTATCGTAACCTCGTGTGATTTGGCCAGTTTCAAAGACTCTACTGACAGGTGCGATTCATGATTGTCGAATATTAAAAGCGATGGATTATCCGTTGAAGAGGAACATTTTATAAAATGTTTCATAACTTCCGGAAATAATTCCGAATTCATCCATCCGCTCGGTGCGGTCAAACCCAAAGTACCAGGGGGGGCACCTTTGATCATGAAGTTCTTGAAGTTTTTTCGAGGAAAAATTATGACGGGTGGAAGTGAATATCCACCAGCACAAACAATAGCACATGTTGTGCATAACGTTCCTTTTTCGCCACTTGTAACTTTCGAAAGACATCTTATTCCTTTCGGTGCCAGCACTTTTGGAGGCTTTTGAACAGTGGTTGTCGCCGTTTCGTCTAAATTATAAACGAGTGTTCCATTAGCAAAATTGGGATGGCGTTTTAAAACATCTTCTAGATTTTGGAAATATTTGTCAATGTTATGACGATTGAAACCTGTAGCTCGAGCCAAGCTACAACTTTCCGGTGCTCGGAGAGTCACATCTGGATGACGAACACGATAAGATCGGAGCCATTCCAAGCCTGCCATTTTATTTTTTTTCCAGGATTCTGGAATGCGCATTTTATTGATGATTGCTTTATCGTACGCTAACATGCGGTAATCTCTATTTGTTAAACCATAGAAGAGATATGCACAATTTTTGAGATATTTTTCAATGCCTCTTCCTGCTCCGAATTGAAAACCTGATTAACGTTATAGTTAGGAACTAATCTGACATTTAGACCTTCTCTTGCATTTTTGTTTTTAAATAATATCTTCTCAAGGTTGCGTAAGGAAGTTCTTTAAGTTTAGCTGCTTTTCTTATTTTTTCCCCGCTGGTAATAAGTTTAACAGCTGCCCTCATGTTTTCTTCTGTGTGAGCCCCTATTTTACGAGGCAGTTTTTTGCAAGCCATGCTGTAAAAAAATTAAAACATTATTTACAATTTCTGGAGTAAAGTAGTACACAGTGAACCAATGATTCACTGTGTAAGTCTCGACTTGGTTCACTGTTGGACGTGAGGTACAAAATCGTTTGAAGGTAGGAAATGAGAACTAATCATTTGTTTAATCGGGCATTTGCTATCGATTAATATCCTACATAGATCATTCATCACAATGAAATCTTAATTTCACGATTACAAAGTGTAGTTATCTTACTGGAACAAAAATATGGAGGGAATTTTTCATTTTACGTACCTGGCTAAATCACTAAATCTGCTATACAACCTACTCAGTAGAATGTTCAAGCGGCACTGATCAGATGATGGGTAGTGCAGTGAGAGACGCTTCAAACACACAGATTGTTTTGTTTCTAATGTAGGCAACCGCGCATTGTACTTGACAGGTCCACTGTTGGACAGTCCAAATTTCTCTATAATTATCTATTCCAATGACTGAATTTACTGTATAAACCCTTACTCCGTGGAATCTACTCATCTTATGTTTTCAAATGAAACTAACTGTTTCTAATTGACCCTGGGTCATAAATCCGACACGGGTGTCGAATTTAGGTACGATATGTGTCGGAATTATGTGGTTGACACATTAATGCAAATTAGTATTAAAAATTTTACTTGAATGTGGTTGATGTAAATAGTTACATATCATAACTAGTTGAGTTCTTAAGTAGACAAAATTTTTTCAGCAAATCAGGATGTCCACTGGAAAATACTATAAGTATACCAAAGATGACTTGAAGAATGCCCTAGAGGCCATTAAAAATGGAGTACCTTGTGCTACAGCTTCAAAGGAGTATAGGGTGCCAAGAACGACACTAATTGGTAAAATTAAGGGAAAATACCCAGAAGACTATCGAAATGGAGCACCAACAATTTTAACTGTTGAAGAAGAAAATCTTTTGATAAATTGGATTATTAAATTGGGGAAAATGGGATTCCCAGTCTCGAAAACTCAGTTACTCGACAGTGTGGCACTCTTAGTGAAAAAACTCAATCGTCCAAACAATTTCACTGATGGACGTCCCGGGCGTCATTGGTTTGACGGCTTTCTGAAGCGGCATCCCAATATAACTCAACGACTGACACAAAATATAACTTCGTCAAGAGCAGCAGTTACAAAAACCAAAATCCAATTTTGGTTTGAAGAAATAAGTGAATACTTTAGAACTTCCAATATTAACATTACCAATCCGAATAGAATCTTCAATACTGACGAAACTGCTATGTTTTTGTCTCCTAAAGGGAATAGAGTTCTCACAAAAAAAGGCACTAAGACAGTATACGATCGCGCTGGGGATGAAAAGGAATGCCTCACCGTTCTAGTTACAGGAAATGCATGTGGCCAATTGGCACCACCAATGATAATGTACGCGTATGAACGCATACCTAAACACATAGTTTTACAAGTGCCCTGTGGATGGGGTATCGGAAAATCGGATAGCGGGTGGATGACCTCCGAGTCTTTTTTTGAATATATCACAAATATATTTTATCCATGGCTAATAACAAAGTCTATAGAATTTCCGGTCGTATTATATCTTGATGGGCATAAGTCGCATGTGACAATGCCTTAGACAGATTTTTGTAGGGAAAAAGGTATAATATTAATAAGCCTGCCACCAAATTCCACGCATGTTATGCAACCATTAGACGTGGGTTTCTTTAAGCCTCTTAAAAATAGTTGGAAAAAAGCAATTAATAAGTTTAAAACTGAGAATAACAGCAAAGCTCTCAATAAAGAAAATTTTGCCCCAGTATTAGAACAGGCTTTTAAGGGTATGTCAGGCTTAGAACGCATATTCCAAAACTCTTTTAGATCTTGTGGGCTTTTTCCCTTTGACTCTTCAAATGTGCACTACAATAAACTGATTTTGACTAATGAAAACAGGGAGGAAAAGGCGGTAACACAAACAGAAAACTCAGGCATTGTGAATCACTTGAGGTTCTTAGAGACATATATTGAACCGAACCTGCTTTCAGAGTTTTATAATCGACATTGAGATCTGTGGAATCGCAACGATGAAAATACGGGTCTTTATCAGATATGGCTCAAAATATTTAAAAATTCAGGATTACGTTTTAAGGAAAAAGAAAACACTTCTGTGATAAAAGAAATAGAAGACGGACTTATCCTAGAAGAAGGTTGGGAAAATACAATAATCACTGAGGACTTCGAAAATAAAGATAGCAATATATTGAATGAGATGAACAATAGTGTTTTTAAATGAAACTCAAGGTCTCTAGTTAATTCCACAATATAATACAAGTTATTGAAAATTCTAAGAAATTGACAATTGTTTCGATAAATCAATATCATCGTCAGAATGACAGAAGTTACATTTCATTTTATGCCTACCTGATGTTTAGTAGTTATATTTTTTTGGCTAGACCAAGAAGTAACCTAACTTGTGATTGGCTTAATATATGTTTATAGAAAAAAGAAGAAGATGTGATATTACAAATATTGAAGCTTAGATATTATTAGCCCTATGGTGATATCCTGGATATCATTTTTCCAATTAAGATCAGTATAACTGTGCAATGATATAGAAAACCAGGAAAACTATATCTGCTGATCTTTACAATTATCACTTAAGAAGACAGTTTATTAGTGGAGAATTCCCTAGATTTAACTGTTCATTGACAACTTCATATTGTGGGTTTCTTAAATGTCTTCTAATTTCCAGTTCTTCAAGGAAATCCAGTTCTTGTTTCTTTTCACAAATATGCAGCACTTCTAGTTCTGTGTTAGGTGTCAATGAATGATTGGTGTCAAGTAAATGTTTTGCGTAGTGAGATTTATCTGGTTGTTTTAATCTGTAAGCTCGTAAGTGCTCACTGTATCGTATTTCAAAATTCCTAAGGGTCTGACCCAAATAGACAGCATTACATTCTGGACATTTGAGTTTATATATACCTGACTTCTTTAATAGTGGTATTTTTGTTTTTACATTTAACAATTTTGTACTAACGTTACTTTCTGTTTTAAAAGAAATTGTTGCATTCGTTGCTGAAGATATTATCTTTGAAATATTATTAGAAATATTTCCTGCATATGTGATGGTTTTATAAGTTTTAATTTCATCAGCTTGTTTAGGATATATTAGTTGTAATGCCACTTTTTTCTCTTTTTTACTAATTAGTTTATTTATCATATCTAATGGATAACCGTTAGATGTTGCTATTTGTCTAATTGTATTAATCTCTCTATCAAAATTACATTTGTTCATAGGAACTGAAAAAGCTCTATGTATCATTGAATTATATGCTCCTAGTCTGTGTGAGACAGGGTGGTTAGAATTGAATGGAATTGTCACATCAGTCTGTGTTGGTTTTCGGTAAATTGAATAATCAAGTACATCATTAACTCTTTGAATTTTTAAATCAAGAAAATTGATTGAGCTATTTTCTTCAATTTCTAATGTAAATTTAATTTTCGGGTGTAAATTATTGATGTGGTTGAAAAACACATCTAATTGTCGCTCACTACCCATAAAACAAGCTAATATGTCATCTACATATCTATACCAAAATAAAATATTTTTCGAAATATTACTTTCAAAGATCTTTCTTTCTAAATTGTCCATAAAAATGTTTGCTAAAATAGGTGATATAGGGCTTCCCATTGGTAAACCTTCATTTTGAATATATATCTTATTGTCAAAAGTGAAATAATTCTGATTAATGCATACATCAAATAAATTAAGTATATCTGATATTATTCCTGGATTAATATTTTTATCTTCTAGTAATTTTCTTACAAGTATTAGACATTCTTTAGGAGGAATTTTAGTAAACATATTAGTTACATCGAACGATATGAGTTTATAGTTATCTTGCAAGTGGATTGATTTCAACTTTTTGATTAGTTCTATTGAATTTCTAATTGAGTACTGAGATTCATATCCGTAAGTATTGAGTATATTGTTGAGCTTTTTTGCCAATATATTATTAGGAGCATTAACATAAGAGACTACAGGTCTAATTGGTTTCGTTATTTTATGTAATTTAACTGTTCCATATAATTGTGGACAATGAGGATTCTTATGTATGATAGACCTCTTTTCGTAATCATTAAAAAGATAAGTTGAATTATTAACAATATCCCTTACATTATTAGAAAACTTCTTTGTTGGGTCTGCTTTAAGAACTTTCACAATATGAAGTTGTCAATGAACAGTTAAATCTAGGGAATTCTCCACTAATAAACTGTCTTCTTAAGTGATAATTGTAAAGATCAGCAGATATAGTTTTCCTGGTTTTCTATATCATTGCACAGTTATACTGATCTTAATTGGAAAAATGATATCCAGGATATCACCATAGGGCTAATAATATCTAAGCTTCAATATTTGTAATATCACATCTTCTTCTTTTTTCTATAAACATATATTAAGCCAATCACAAGTTAGGTTACTTCTTGGTCTAGCCAAAAAAATATAACTACTAAACATCAGGTAGGCATAAAATGAAATGTAACTTCTGTCATTCTGACGATGATATTGATTTATCGAAACAATTGTCAATTTCTTAGAATTTTCAATAACTTGTATTATATTGTGGAATTAACTAGAGACCTTGAGTTTCATTTAAAAACACTAATATGAGCATATTCCACGAAGTAAGGGTCGAGACAGTCAATTTCATTAAAAAATCTTCGAGAGAAGATTTGACCCGACTGTACCAGTAGTTACTACAAAAACGTTACAAAGCATCACAAAACATTTGGTTTAACCAAGAATGCCTTAGAAAAAAGGTAATACCAAATTATGTGAATATAAAATGTCACACTAAAACACCACAAGCACAAAAAGCTATAAAATGTGCTCAACGAGTTTGGATAAAATCTGAATGTAAGAAATGGTTCAAAGTTAGAGACTCCTTAGACAACTACATAAAAGTTGTACATTCAGAACTCACATTCCAATTACATCCAGTAGAATTTGACTGTTTGGATGACAAAATTAGAGAAAATATCAGCACTATGAAGCATATGAAATTTAAGAAACAAGAAAAGAAGCTACAGAATCTTGAACACATACAACATAAAATTCAATACTCAAAACATCATGAAACTGTAAGTACCTACATACCAACACACTTTGCACCACGATTTGAAAACCTTTCAGACACTAATTTTACAAATAGTGAAATAGAATTTTTAAATAAAGGTTTAAAGTACAGCATACCACCTAAATTTACGAATAATATTAAACAAATTATAGCTACAGAGTCAGAAATAGCTTTAAAATCTAATTCAAATAATTTTCTTTATGAGAAATTAAAAATTGCCAATTTAATCAAAAATATTGAACCTTCAAAAGTTAAACGTCAAACAAAAAATGACATTTCAGTTTTAAACGCAATAAAACAGAAGATAGAGAATCATAACCTAACAGTTACAAAATCCGATAAGGGGAATGCTACTGTCATTTTGACGACTGAAAATTACAAATCCAAAGTATATAACTTTATAGAATCCAGCGATGTGAAAGTTCTTAAAGCAGACCCAACAAAGAAGTTTTCTAATAATGTAAGGGATATTGTTAATAATTCAACTTATCTTTTTAATGATTACGAAAAGAGGTCTATCATACATAAGAATCCTCATTGTCCACAATTATATGGAACAGTTAAATTACATAAAATAACGAAACCAATTAGACCTGTAGTCTCTTATGTTAATGCTCCTAATAATATATTGGCAAAAAAGCTCAACAATATACTCAATACTTACGGATATGAATCTCAGTACTCAATTAGAAATTCAATAGAACTAATCAAAAAGTTGAAATCAATCCACTTGCAAGATAACTATAAACTCATATCGTTCGATGTAACTAATATGTTTACTAAAATTCCTCCTAAAGAATGTCTAATACTTGTAAGAAAATTACTAGAAGATAAAAATATTAATCCAGGAATAATATCAGATATACTTAATTTATTTGATGTATGCATTAATCAGAATTATTTCACTTTTGACAATAAGATATATATTCAAAATGAAGGTTTACCAATGGGAAGCCCTATATCACCTATTTTAGCAAACATTTTTATGGACAATTTAGAAAGAAAGATCTTTGAAAGTAATATTTCGAAAAATATTTTATTTTGGTATAGATATGTAGATGACATATTAGCTTGTTTTATGGGTAGTGAGCGACAATTAGATGTGTTTTTCAACCACATCAATAATTTACACCCGAAAATTAAATTTACATTAGAAATTGAAGAAAATAGCTCAATCAATTTTCTTGATTTAAAAATTCAAAGAGTTAATGATGTACTTGATTATTCAATTTACCGAAAACCAACACAGACTGATGTGACAATTCCATTCAATTCTAACCACCCTGTCTCACACAGACTAGGAGCATATAATTCAATGATACATAGAGCTTTTTCAGTTCCTATGAACAAATGTAATTTTGATAGAGAGATTAATACAATTAGACAAATAGCAACATCTAACGGTTATCCATTAGATATGATAAATAAACTAATTAGTAAAAAAGAGAAAAAAGTGGCATTACAACTAATATATCCTAAACAAGCTGATGAAATTAAAACTTATAAAACCATCACATATGCAGGAAATATTTCTAATAATATTTCAAAGATAATATCTTCAGCAACGAATGCAACAATTTCTTTTAAAACAGAAAGTAACGTTAGTACAAAATTGTTAAATGTAAAAACAAAAATACCACTATTAAAGAAGTCAGGTATATATAAACTCAAATGTCCAGAATGTAATGCTGTCTATTTGGGTCAGACCCTTAGGAATTTTGAAATACGATACAGTGAGCACTTACGAGCTTACAGATTAAAACAACCAGATAAATCTCACTACGCAAAACATTTACTTGACACCAATCATTCATTGACACCTAACACAGAACTAGAAGTGCTGCATATTTGTGAAAAGAAACAAGAACTGGATTTCCTTGAAGAACTGGAAATTAGAAGACATTTAAGAAACCCACAATATGAAGTTGTCAATGAACAGTTAAATCTAGGGAATTCTCCACTAATAAACTGTCTTCTTAAGTGATAATTGTAAAGATCAGCAGATATAGTTTTCCTGGTTTTCTATATCATTGCACAGTTATACTGATCTTAATTGGAAAAATGATATCCAGGATATCACCATAGGGCTAATAATATCTAAGCTTCAATATTTGTAATATCACATCTTCTTCTTTTTTCTATAAACATATATTAAGCCAATCACAAGTTAGGTTACTTCTTGGTCTAGCCAAAAAAATATAACTACTAAACATCAGGTAGGCATAAAATGAAATGTAACTTCTGTCATTCTGACGATGATATTGATTTATCGAAACAATTGTCAATTTCTTAGAATTTTCAATAACTTGTATTATATTGTGGAATTAACTAGAGACCTTGAGTTTCATTTAAAAACACTAATATGAGCATATTCCACGAAGTAAGGGTCGAGACAGTCAATTTCATTAAAAAATCTTCGAGAGAAGATTTGACCCGACTGTACCAGAAGTTACTACAAAAACGTTACAAAGCATCACAAAACATTTGGTTTAACCAAGAATGCCTTAGAAAAAAGGTAATACCAAATTATGTGAATATAAAATGTCACACTAAAACACCACAAGCACAAAAAGCTATAAAATGTGCTCAACGAGTTTGGATAAAATCTGAATGTAAGAAATGGTTCAAAGTTAGAGACTCCTTAGACAACTACATAAAAGTTGTACATTCAGAACTCACATTCCAATTACATCCAGTAGAATTTGACTGTTTGGATGACAAAATTAGAGAAAATATCAGCACTATGAAGCATATGAAATTTAAGAAACAAGAAAAGAAGCTACAGAATCTTGAACACATACAACATAAAATTCAATACTCAAAACATCATGAAACTGTAAGTACCTACATACCAACACACTTTGCACCACGATTTGAAAACCTTTCAGACACTAATTTTACAAATAGTGAAATAGAATTTTTAAATAAAGGTTTAAAGTACAGCATACCACCTAAATTTACGAATAATATTAAACAAATTATAGCTACAGAGTCAGAAATAGCTTTAAAATCTAATTCAAATAATTTTCTTTATGAGAAATTAAAAATTGCCAATTTAATCAAAAATATTGAACCTTCAAAAGTTAAACGTCAAACAAAAAATGACATTTCAGTTTTAAACGCAATAAAACAGAAGATAGAGAATCATAACCTAACAGTTACAAAATCCGATAAGGGGAATGCTACTGTCATTTTGACGACTGAAAATTACAAATCCAAAGTATATAACTTTATAGAATCCAGCGATGTGAAAGTTCTTAAAGCAGACCCAACAAAGAAGTTTTCTAATAATGTAAGGGATATTGTTAATAATTCAACTTATCTTTTTAATGATTACGAAAAGAGGTCTATCATACATAAGAATCCTCATTGTCCACAATTATATGGAACAGTTAAATTACATAAAATAACGAAACCAATTAGACCTGTAGTCTCTTATGTTAATGCTCCTAATAATATATTGGCAAAAAAGCTCAACAATATACTCAATACTTACGGATATGAATCTCAGTACTCAATTAGAAATTCAATAGAACTAATCAAAAAGTTGAAATCAATCCACTTGCAAGATAACTATAAACTCATATCGTTCGATGTAACTAATATGTTTACTAAAATTCCTCCTAAAGAATGTCTAATACTTGTAAGAAAATTACTAGAAGATAAAAATATTAATCCAGGAATAATATCAGATATACTTAATTTATTTGATGTATGCATTAATCAGAATTATTTCACTTTTGACAATAAGATATATATTCAAAATGAAGGTTTACCAATGGGAAGCCCTATATCACCTATTTTAGCAAACATTTTTATGGACAATTTAGAAAGAAAGATCTTTGAAAGTAATATTTCGAAAAATATTTTATTTTGGTATAGATATGTAGATGACATATTAGCTTGTTTTATGGGTAGTGAGCGACAATTAGATGTGTTTTTCAACCACATCAATAATTTACACCCGAAAATTAAATTTACATTAGAAATTGAAGAAAATAGCTCAATCAATTTTCTTGATTTAAAAATTCAAAGAGTTAATGATGTACTTGATTATTCAATTTACCGAAAACCAACACAGACTGATGTGACAATTCCATTCAATTCTAACCACCCTGTCTCACACAGACTAGGAGCATATAATTCAATGATACATAGAGCTTTTTCAGTTCCTATGAACAAATGTAATTTTGATAGAGAGATTAATACAATTAGACAAATAGCAACATCTAACTGTTATCCATTAGATATGATAAATAAACTAATTAGTAAAAAAGAGAAAAAAGTGGCATTACAACTAATATATCCTAAACAAGCTGATGAAATTAAAACTTATAAAACCATCACATATGCAGGAAATATTTCTAATAATATTTCAAAGATAATATCTTCAGCAACGAATGCAACAATTTCTTTTAAAACAGAAAGTAACGTTAGTACAAAATTGTTAAATGTAAAAACAAAAATACCACTATTAAAGAAGTCAGGTATATATAAACTCAAATGTCCAGAATGTAATGCTGTCTATTTGGGTCAGACCCTTAGGAATTTTGAAATACGATACAGTGAGCACTTACGAGCTTACAGATTAAAACAACCAGATAAATCTCACTACGCAAAACATTTACTTGACACCAATCATTCATTGACACCTAACACAGAACTAGAAGTGCTGCATATTTGTGAAAAGAAACAAGAACTGGATTTCCTTGAAGAACTGGAAATTAGAAGACATTTAAGAAACCCACAATATGAAGTTGTCAATGAACAGTTAAATCTAGGGAATTCTCCACTAATAAACTGTCTTCTTAAGTGATAATTGTAAAGATCAGCAGATATAGTTTTCCTGGTTTTCTATATCATTGCACAGTTATACTGATCTTAATTGGAAAAATGATATCCAGGATATCACCATAGGGCTAATAATATCTAAGCTTCAATATTTGTAATATCACATCTTCTTCTTTTTTCTATAAACATATATTAAGCCAATCACAAGTTAGGTTACTTCTTGGTCTAGCCAAAAAAATATAACTACTAAACATCAGGTAGGCATAAAATGAAATGTAACTTCTGTCATTCTGACGATGATATTGATTTATCGAAACAATTGTCAATTTCTTAGAATTTTCAATAACTTGTATTATATTGTGGAATTAACTAGAGACCTTGAGTTTCATTTAAAAACACTAATATGAGCATATTCCACGAAGTAAGGGTCGAGACAGTCAATTTCAGATGAACAATAGATTAACAAATGAATTCAACGATAAAGAAACTCAACCGATAGAGAAGCTGCTTGAAGAAAATAGTGAAGAAACAGAACAGTGCAAGTTAATGAATTCCGAGGTATTTACTGAAAATTTCGAAAATAATAAAAGTCTTACAGAAGATCAACATGAACTAACCAGCTTATCAAAAAAAGAACAATGTGAAAAAGACAGTGTTAACACAAACTTGAATAACAATGAAGATAAAGAAAATGAAGTGCAAAGGCTTGTAGATACTAAAGAAAAAGTTGTTGAAATAAACAGAAGCACCAACATTTTAATAGAAAGAACTGAGAATGAGACTAAATTAAAAGAAAGATATGCTACACATACTGTTGAATATAATGAAACTTATTTGAAGCCAAAAGATGTTGCTAAACAGCTACCAGGAATTATAAAGACACCTGAAAACAAACTCAAAGAAAATATTTCACTAGAAACTACTGAAAGGAAGACAATTGAGGAAAGCACCGAATACAATATTACAAATTATAATAATAAACAGTTACCAGAAAATATAAAAACACCTGAAAACAAACTCATAGAAAATAATAAACCAGAAACTACAGAGAAAAAGACAGTGGATGAAAGTAGCGAATACAATAATACAAATCATAACAAACAGTTACCAGAAAATAATATTAAGACACCTGAAAATAAACACAAAGAAATTATTCCACCAGAAACAATTGAGAGGATAGAGCCGAATAAATATGAGAACGTTTTACCCGGTATTACAGTTCCATCTCCATTTGAGACCGCACTTTTTTGGCCTGGACCATCAAACGTCAAGAAAACCAAAAGAAAACTTTCTGACAAAATTCCTTCTGTGGGGACCTTTGATGAATGGAGGCAGTACTATTTGAAAAAAGAAAACCAAAAAAAGGAAATTGAAAGAGCCAAAGAAGAAAGAAAGCGAAAAAGACGGGAAAAGGTGAAGCAAATAGAAGGACCAAATAAAAGAACCAGAACAGAATCAAAAGCAAATCAAAATAAAGACGATGTACCTGTAACCAAAGAGGATTGCCAAATAAAAAGAAACTAACAAAGACTGATATCAATATTAATGATTACGTTATTGTAAATTATCTCGATGATTACTATCCAGGAAGAATTGTTGAAATTGAAAATGATAAATATTTGATAAGCACCATGACAAGAAGTGGCTTGAATAAGTGGAAATGGCCTTCCGTAAAAGATGAAATATTCTACGACTTCAAAGAGATCCTACAAAAAATTGAAGCTCCATTGGAGATAAACAAAAGGGGGTTTTTTGAAATTAAAGACTTTGAGCGATACCAAAATTTTTTGTTAAATTAAGTTGTTTTCTCAGGACCTACATAAATAGTTTTGTATTTCATTTGCACTATAATGTATTTACTTTTTGTCCCTAATAACCTTTTTTTTATTCTTGGGAATCAAGTCAACAACTGTGGAAAAATTAAATATTTTAATGCAGACGAATTTGAGATAATCTTTGTGTCTGATTTACAGACACCTGTCGAATTTATGTTCAGTTCACTGTCGAATTATTGTACAACCTACAAAATTGGGTGACAAATTTGAGGTCACTGTCAGTTTTAATATTAACATCATTTTCATGTTAGTTGCCATAATTATACATAAAAGATATACAAATACAACACTCTTCACATTCTATTTAAGCTATTGAAACAGTTACTTTCATCATCTATTGATACTATCTATTTTTTAACTTGTATAATTTGTCGTCCATATCTTAAAGTGTCGGATTTTGGGACAGTTACGTTATATTATAAAACTTGTAAACATGACTAGTTCCTTTCTTTCCAGTTCTTTCAATTACCACAATCTTTAAAAAATTATAATTTCTTTCATAACACGTCCGCAACGATAACAAATTATAAACTAACTCCAATAAGCCGAAATTTTTGTCACTATTTTATTTGTAAGTTGTGTTAATATTGTAAAATAAAGTAAGTTTATACTTGATATTGAAGTCTTTTTTGACGTTTTACCCATTTTTTTGTGGTGGGCCACGGGTGGGATACGTCGGCCACAAGTAAAATTCAATTGTTGAAGCCGTCGTGTCAGACGGGTGACCACCGGATAAACTTTTTAAAATGATTTGTATATTGAATACATTGATTCACATAGTAGCTAAAAGTTAATGAAATGGAATCAACAGCAAAAAAAGTCTTTCATTGGTCTCTCAAGGGAAATCTGTTCCAAAACTCATCCAAATTTCATTGATCAACCATCCACATCAAATGACGAGGAACCAGCCGTGGCCTCTTCCAACAGATATCAGGATCAATAATATTCCGCGATTTCTTCGATCAATCATCTACGTCCAATGAACAAAATACAACTGTGGCCTTCTCCAGTAGACGTCAATCTAGTTGGTACAGATTATCCTCAAGTTCTTCAGAAGAAAATGAGCCATAAGAAGATTCTGGTGAGTCTTACGTTCCCTCTGACGTAGATTTTGAAAGCGAGAGAGGAAGACTGCGATTCTGGAGAAGAAAAGCAAGAGAAGAATGACTGAAGAAACTGAGGATCTGCAGGAAACGATTCACAAGAAGTCGAAAGATGGGAAACATGTACTGACATATTTGTAGATTTTCATTTTTCTGGACAGGAAGGCTTAACAGTGCACACTATAGACTTAACAAATCCATATGCTATATACAAACTATTTGTTAATGCCCGTTTGTAATTATCAATGATTTACTACAAGTTTTAGTCAATCTTTTAGGATCCTAAATAAATGATAGATACATACATATTTATCATCAATTTTTCAGTCAGTTTTAAAATTGACGAAACTTGTCCTATTTTTGTTCAATTTTAATTGACAGAAAATATTTATAAAACCAGTCCTATTTTCTATCAACTAAATGACAACTTGGGGCAAAAATATAGGGTAAAATTTATTTTAAGGTTATTATTTTTTTTATTTTAAATGATGGTGACACTGGTTCTGCTACATAACCAAAAACCAACGTTTATTGAGGGAAGAGAATTTTGTGGATGTGAAAGTTTTTCGTTTGAACTATTTTAAATATCAAAAATGTCGTGGTCTCATGATCAAGTGATTCGACTTATTGAACTATATAAAGAAAGACCTTGCCTTTACATAGATAAAAGTTCTCAATATAAAAATGAACACATGAGGGCTTCTGCTTATGGAAGTATTGCAACAGAGTTGAGAAATATGCGACCAGGTACAAATATTAATGAAATTAAGTCTAAAATAAATGGCCTCAGAACAAATTTTTCAACAGAACATCGCAAATATGTGAAATCCAAAAGAAGTGGTTCCGGTGTAGATTCGGTAAGTTTTGTTTTTTTAAGCTATTTGTAATAGCTCCTAACTTTTAAATCAATTTTAAGGTAAACACACCTTCGCTGTGGAATTTTTAGTCTTAAAAAACACTGTTTTCATAAATAGTATTGTGTTAACGAACACTGATTTTCATAAATGATAATCGCTGCTGATGCACAAAACTGCTTGAGGTTCGTCTACACTCTACGAGCGATCGCTGACGAAAGATGTGTGTGGATGCCGAGCCGATGTCGTACACTCACTTATCATATTTTGCTTAGTACATATTTTACCAATTGTTTGATAGCTGATAGAGGCAGTTAGAAATTATATTTATTTATATGATATAAGTAATAGTAAATACAGCGATAGCAAAAAAAGAAGTCGCTTGGAAAAAAATAGGTGAACAATTGGAACAATCGTACTTCGAATGACGAATTTTCCGCATTACCTCCTTGTCTTTGAATAGCAAAAACATTGTTGTTGTCACTTGTATTTCCAACTTCTGCATCATTATAATATCGAATATTTAAAGATACTGTCGAACGGATAAAATTGTGCAAAATGCAAGTTGTTAAAATTACAAGTTGGGCAAATTCCGGTGTTAGGTTCAAACGTCCATCATAAATTCTAAATTTTTGCATCAATATTCCAAAAGTATTTTCGACAACTCTTCGGGCCCGACAGAGACGGTAATTAAAAGTTCTGTTTACGTTGTTGTCAACTACTTGTGGTCCAGGAAACGGCCTCAATGAATGATCGTCACCAACGATAACAAAAGGCATTTTAATGTCCGTACCTGAAGTAAATTATTATTTATTTGTTTGCTATGAAAAAAATTGAAATAGGAAGTAGTCTCACAAGATTTATTCAATAAAATTATTAACATCATGATTAGATTACGACTAGGTTTGTATTCGAGACAAACATAATAAATTCGTGTGAGAACAGTGCAAGTTCTTATGACATGTATTTACCTGGCAGAGCTCTTTCATTAGGAATGTTGTATTTTAATTTAGCCAAAGTTCTTCCTAACTTTGAATTTGAAAAAATTCCTCCATCGCTGTTTTTGACGTACGCACCAATGTCAACAGCAATGAATTTATAGTTAGCGTCAACTAAGGCAAGCAATACAATAGAGAAAGTTTTTTTATAATTGAAATATAAAGATCCACTATTGGTTGGAGCTTTTATAACGACATGTTTGCTATCAATGGCACCTAAACAGTTAGGGACATTCCAAGACCAATATTCAAATGTCATTTCTTTTGCCCTTCTACCAAGAAAGAGAAAGGCTAACTAATATTAGTGGGGAAAGCAGTAATGCAAATGATATTGATGAGGACGATAGATTTAAGCCATACCGAAAATGAGCCACATACAAGTAATGCAGTTGCAGAAAACAACACAACTCCATCTGCACGAAAAATTATTTCGCGCAATAAAAAAAGGCACCGGTTACTGCTCCTTCACGTTTGATGGATTATATAATTACAAACAATAATAGCCAAGAGCGCCACACTATTAAAAAAGATGAAGAGGACATGTTTTTTGAAAGTATGGCTGCTACAGTTAAAAAATTGAACCCGATTAATATTGCTGTGGCAAAATCGAAAATATTTGCAATTGTTTCCGAACTCGAATTGGCAGAACTACATCAAAACGCCTTTCCCAACATTCAAACTCCAACTCAACAAAGCCCACCCTCTGGTTTCTTTCCCGTTCAGCTCGCCTTCTCTGCTAACATCCCAAACAACGCACACCAACAAAGGCATATGGATACGCCGCAGGCGGCAAGCTCCCATTCATATAACAGCTCTTACTCTACTACACCAATACAATCAATCTCCTATGGAAGACTGGACGAATTCTCCAGCAGAGAAAATTAATTTTTAATATTTAGTGTTTTTTTAAGTATTGTAGACCTTGAACAGACTGCTAACTTTTCTACTGGCGTAATTGCTTCTCGATATTTTTTATTACGTTTTTGAATAACATTTCTAATTTTCGTTAATAATGTTTGAAATTGAGTCTGCGACATACGAAAATGTTTATAAAATTTTTCTTCGTCACTTAACAGATGTGGATATAGAGTAAAATATTCCCCTTCCTGTTTTCGAAATTTTAAACTCGGGTGTATCCAGTATCTTTTTTTTGCGTTTGTCATTCTCCTCTTCATCTAATGCTACGCTATCGAAGCTAATTCTAAATTTGAAAACCGGAACATTTCCTAAGTAACTTAAGAGCACATCAATCTTCTAAAAACAAAACACAGCTACTAAAATACATATATGCAGATATGCACATATAATGTGAAGCTTAGAGTCCGATCCCGCGGCTGTGCTATTGTGATGTCGAGGCGTTATATGAACCTACATATGATCGTTAAGTTGACCACTCGCCGGTGATGTGATGATGCTTGTCAGGTGCTGTGCTGATAGGTGATACACGACCTTTACTGGGTAGGTACTGTAAGAAGACAAACTGTTGGGAAAGTAATGGAAATGGCGATCGACGGGAAAATAAAAATGGAGAGAAACTGGTCAGTGTATGTGTCGAGAAGTATTTGTTTATTTCCAACACGTGGTTTAAGCACAAAATAATTCATTCAAAAACTATCGCCTCTCAAGAGCAAGAAGAGTCATAGAAAACGCCTTTGGTATTTTGGCAAATCGATTTAGAGTATAACACGTACACCAAAAGTAGAAACTATAACTCTTGCCTGCGTGGTATTACATAATTATCTTGCTACTGAAAATGGTAGTTCATATACAGATATAAGCACCACCAATACCCCACTAAGTGGGGTATTGTTATATGTAAATTTACTGTACAGAGTGTACATATGGCGAGCATACATATACGTCCTTCCTGTATGTTTCTAAAAACATATTAAATATTTTCTTACCAACTGAAAAAAATGAATCAATATGTAGTCAAGAGGAAAATTCTCAATCTGCCAACGCTAGTGCTGAAAGTAGCCACGAAAAATGCGTAGAACCTTCTATTGGGAATGTGCATAAAACTGCAATTGGGAAACGCATGTTACTTTTGCGAGAGTTGGAAAAGTTGCAAGACACAAGCAAATTGTCCACAAAAATGAAACCGAAGTATCGAAATTAATAGCTATGAAAGAAGGATCTAAAGAACGAAAAGAAGGATATCTTTGTTTGCTAAGAGCAGGGGATTCTTACTACAACTGTAACGTGTTGACAATGAAGAATGGTGAACTGATTTAGAAGACCTTCATTTACTGGAATAAAAAAGTATAAAAATTTCGGTCCTTCTCCCAACTGCCTGGGATTCTTCCAGTTAGATTGCATGTAGACACATAATATTTCACTGCGCATTGAAAGAGAAAGGTCGAAAGAGTGGTCAAAATAGAAGAGATATCCAAGGTGAAAGTTTTGCATTATTCGCTTCTTGGAGTGATACGAATACTACTTTAAATTACAAAAAGTACATATTAGGTGTATTTAAACCGGACGAAATTTCTAATGTTTGCAAAACTGATGAATTAATTCACTGTTTTGGGGCTCTATTATTTGAAAAATTCAGCAGTCAACAACATGAGTACATTCATCAATCAATGAGACAACTTGCTCGGGTATTGTTAAAAATTAAAGAAAATAACAAATTAACAATGAGATAACAACCTTGTATATAGCAATGAAACCTAACAATTTTTTAACTTTCATCCAAGCTGTTAAATATTTATGCGTTTCAAGTTACGAAAGTGTTCATTGTTTTGAAATTCCTTAATTGGCTCTAAAAGGAGGTCATCATCTATGCACAGATAGCTCGAGGTAAAGCTTTGAGAAAAGGAGATTTAAATACAGATAAAGACATAACAAATTTCCTCCTAAATATAATGGATATTGAATGGAGCAACAGAATTTCTTCAAACGCTGTAAGAACACTAGTCGACAAGAAAATGAACTGTACCCAAATGTTACCAATTACCGAAGATATGAAACTAAACCGACACTTGGATGCCATGATTGAAATATATAAATTCAATATAGAAAACGATGTTGATTTAAAACAAAGTTGGTCAAAATTCGCAGCAGCAATTTTATGTACAATAATATTATTCAACAAAAGAAGATCTGGAAAAGCTTCACGGATGACATCTCAATATGCTTGTCAACAAGACAATAAAAAGAGAGACTGTAAAATATTGTAGTTTTCCTCAAAAAAATATTTATGTTTTATATTTTACAAAATCTCAACTTATTACCTAAACGCAACACCAATTATTAGATCAAAAACATCCCGTTTCATGCAAATAATTTTCTGTCATTCTCATTTTAATTTAGTAGGCAGTATAAGTATAGTACCTATGTTATGGATATTTAAGCCAAAATCAGGATATGTCAAACACCGAAAATCTTAATGTGCCTGAAATTACCACCGTTGGCATACCACAATTGCCGTCGAACAAAAGAAAACCGGTAGAAAAGAATGCTAATAATTCCAATGCAACTAATCAGACAGCAAGTGGCACTCTTATAAAGTACTTACTGGAGAACGAAAAAAAAAACAAGTGCTGAAAGAGATGAGTTGGATCACTTTTTTGCCGGCATTAAAGCTACCGTAAAGAAATTTTCACCCGCAGACAAACATCTTGCAAAAAAAAAGAAATATTCAAGATTGTTTCAGATATTGAAGGTAGATATATCGGCCAACAGATTTCTTCGCATATTCCCACACATTCAACTTATTTCCATCGCAATGTACAACCTAATATACAACCCCAAATAAATTCGCAATTTCAACAATTTCAATATCATCCACTACTATCTTCAACACAGTCACCTGCTTCAGTAATCCCAGTGGCATTTCGTCCACTATCAAGTGTCTCGGTACATCAATCATCACCACCTCGTCACATTACGAGAATTTTTCTCCCACAGACAATAATAATTCTGAATAGTTATATTACATGATTACAGATTTAGAATTGGAATACACGGAGGAAACTTTTTTTGAGTATAATCAACAAAAAATCTGTGAATGGCTTTCATTCAGAGTTCGACTCTGATAATGAAGATTCAAATTTGGATCGGAAGAGATGATATGCTGTTGAAGAAGACACTGAGGTAGTTTATGAGTTTCGCCCAAATAACTCTGGTGTCGAAGGAGAACATAATGTAAGTTATTGAATTTTTCAATAAATTTTCTCATAGAGAACTTATTGTTTGCAGGTGAGTTTTTAACACTGGAACGCTGCTCAAGAGAATTATGAAAGCAATCACTCTTCAGTAGATGAAACTACTACAAGTACTTTGTCGAGTGATAGAAACCGGACTGAATCTTTTTGTAATGCGAACAAATACCAGAAATGCCATCCACGTGGTTTGTCGAAACCAATAAACGAAAAGCTTAGACTACACGTATATATAAGTACAGCAACTACATCTAATGAACAAATTCATAGAAACAAAATTTCAAATTCAGAAACTGAGCTCCTTGTTAATCCATCCACATCAAGATGTGTTGGTGTACATAAACAAACTAAAAGAACAGAAGATAAGGCAGAACTTAAAAGTGTTACTTGTGGGAAAACTCGGAAACTGCTAGCAAACAGAAGAAGATCAAGGAGCGGGATCAAAGTATTAACTTCATCAGATGTTGGTGAAAAATACCACATTTTATTAGATAAACGTTTATTACTCATTGAAAAAACATTAAGCAAGCTCGAGAGTTACAAGAGTTTTCAAGGACAGAACAAAAACTTGAAAACCTTAAGTTGCAAGAAGAATGCTTGCTTGTAGAAAAAGAGGAGAAACTTCTGAAAGTTGAACACATTATTTGCTAGACTTTTTAATTTGACATAAGAAAATATTGTTCATATATATAGTCTGTTATTTCTGTTCTTTGCAAAATATATGTAAATTTCATTTTGTATTTATAATAAAAGGCTTTCATTTGATACTTGTTCACTTTATTAATCAACATTATCAGAAAACACATCATATAAAAAGGAGCAACAACTGGCCAAAATAGTTATCAATTAGTTGCCTTCTAACAATGATAATCTTATTTCGATAACCTGCTTGATCCCATTCATTAATCTTTACAAGTTATGCGCCGAAAAAGGTTACACTTACAACATGTCATTGGCAAAGATTCTGATGGTGAAATTTCTACAACCGAGTCAGTTGTTTTGAAATTAGCTCAGAGTCTGCTGAATGAGGGAAGAACTTTATACGTAGACAATTATTATACCGGTATACCGTTAGCTTTCAAACTTCTTGACAAGAGGACCCATTTAGTAGGAACTCTCCGATCAAACCGTAAATACCTTCCTGAAGAGGTTAAACGCACACAACTGAAAAAGGGCAAATTAATTGCGAAGGAAACTTCTGAGTGTGTGACAGTGCTGAAATTGAGAGACAAACGTGACGTTCTGATGCTGACTACTCGCCATCGTGGGGAGGAAACTAGGACAGTAAAGGTCAGACAGAAAGAGATAGAAAAACCAGTTTGCATTCTTGGTTATGATCAAGGAAAATTCCCAGTAGATGTAAGCGATCAACTCGCTTCACACAATACGGCGCTTCGCAGGTGCACAAAGTGGTACAGAAAACTTATTATTAAAATTATTTGGGGTATGAGTTCTGTCAATGCGTATTATCTGTATCAAGAAAATTCTGTGAGCCAAGGAAGGATGACGACCACAGACGTCAAAATGTCTATAATAAAATCGCCCATAAAAAACCCAGTAGAAAACTCCCGTGACGCTAATACTACTACCGACGCAGGAAAAAGGGGAAGAAATGCCACAAATGTTCACCACCTCATTCAACACCCTGCGAAGAAAAGAGCTCGTTTTACCGAATGCTACAAGAGATATGGAATGAAGGGTGTTGTTATAAATGGAAACAGGAAATGGGCTTCTTTGGTGTGGAACATTTGTGACAGTTGGGAAGACAATCCACATTACTGCAAACCGTGTTTAAATGAAAAACATTAGTTGTGCATTTTTTTTATTTTTCATAAAAACAGTTTCTGTAGAGTTTAGATTTTGTTTTTTTGGTATATATTTTGCTACAGCATTGTCAAGAAAACAAATTTATGGTTTTCAATTATAAACGATACAAATAGTTGAACGTATGTAAACATTTTTTGAAATAAAAACAGATATAAAGTATCCTACAATACCTTGATTTTCATATTTCCATTTCTAGCTTCAAGATCAGCACAGGCCAAAGTTTTCTATGCCTTTATACAGCCCTGCGCCATTGGAATGATGTCCCCATATGAAATCAACGGTTGTTGTAACAATAACGATACACCTTTGTCCCAACGGAGGTGTACATTTTTGTTACACTGGCGGTGAGAGTGTTAAGGGACCACCTTAAAACGCATGTCATTTTATATTTTATCAAGATATACCTAATATTTAAAGATGTATTTGATTGAAAAATGGGTGAGGTATTACTTTTATATTAAATATCATAAATATATAAGGCAACAAATCTGCAAGAGTACTTTGTTCAATTACTGTTATTTTTTTAGAAGGTACTACAAATACAACACGGTGTGAAATATGAAGTGATAATGTTGATCTGAACACCAGCTATTCTGAATCAGCGGTGATTGAAGCTGGATCTTCCTTCCATTCTGATGGTGAGTATTATAAGTACCTAATTAAGTTAGTTTTAGTTCCTAGACTGTTCAAAATATTAAGTTGCTGTGAAAATTTTATTCCAACAGTAACATTTTAATGTTAAATATACCCTGTGTATATTTTATCGGTATTCAATTCTCTGTTCAACCCTTCCTTCAAATTATAAAACTGAGAAGATTAATATTTTATTTTCCAATTAGTTTGACTATTACCAACAATAAAATAATCTTTAAAAAATTGCCATTGCATTTGTAGATTAGGACCACAATTAATTTTTTGCAGCCACCAATCATGTTCAAGAACATCAAAAATGGAGTCATGCAGCTACCGAGCAATTGATAACTCTAGTTGGAGACCATGACGAACATTTCCAGAAGTCAATGAAACAGGTCGTTTGGAAAAAAATCTGTGAAAAAATAAACAAAGTACAGAACACTCACTTTACATACCAACAAGTGGATACCAAATTTAAAGGATTGAAAAGAACGTACGGAAATTCTAACAAAAACTGGAGTTTTTTTGATCAAATGAATGATATGCTGTTTAAAAAACCAGATATCCATCCACCAGTGATATGCAGCAGCTCATAAAGGCGCAAAGATACAGAATATCACTGATAATGTTGGCGACAAGTGTGAGGAGGACATGGAACCATTTTGCGATAAGAATGAAAAATTCGTTGGTAATAGGAACAAGGTAATATATAAACCAAGATTTGGAGTACAGAAATATCAACAAGCTGTGCTCCACAAAGAAAAATGGATATGGTTGACAAATATCTGAACTTGTTTGAGAGGTTTGTGGTTGCAAATGAAAAGGAAAAAAATAAACTTTAAAATATCAACTTACACCTTTTTTATTTTCTTAAAACGGACTGTTAAAAATATTTCTATATCAACAGCACAACAGCCTAGACAAGCTAATAAGGATTACTTTACCATTACAGAACTGGAAACTGCAATCGAGTCTCTGAAGGCCAGGAAGGCCCCAGGCCCTGATGACATCCTGAATGAGTTCCTGATAAACCTAGGCCCATCAGCCCTGAACTGGCTTCTTCAAATGTATAACCCATGCTGGAACAACAATACAATCCCAAAATTGTGGCTAAAAGCTAAGGTCGTAGCCATCCACAAACCGGGGAGACCACGGGAAGATGCCAAAAGCTACCGCCCGGTGTCACTGTTATGCTCTCCGTTCAAACTCTACGAACGCCTCATTCTGAACAAGTATGGGCCCCAAATAGAAAACCACCTAATCTCCCAGCAAGCAGGATTTAGACCTGGGAAATCCTGTACTGGTCAGGTTTTAAGCCTCACACAACACATTGAGGATGGCTTTGAAAGAAAGGCAAAAACGGGAGCCGTCTTTATAGATTTAACGGCGGCATATGACAGTATAAACCATAAAATATTACTGGGAAAAATCTTCGAAATGACAGGTGATTTACAGTTGACGAAAGTGCTAAACACAATGCTATCGAATAGAAGGTTTTATGTAGAGTTCCAAGGATCAAGAAGCCGCTGGAGGAACCAGAAGAATGGCCTTCCCCAAGGTAGCGTGCTCGCACCCATGCTCTTCAATGTGTATACCAACGACCAACCAACCGGCCCAACAACAAGAAGCTTTATCTACGCCGATGACGTAGCTATCACCTGCCAGTCAAAAAACATCGCAGAGATAGAGGAGCACTTAACAGAATCTTTATCAAGGCTGGGCGGCTATTATAGATCTAACCAACTCCGCCCGAATCCAGCAAAGACGCAGACATGTCTATTCCATCTCAATAACCGACAGGCGAGAAGGGAACTGCAAATAGAGTGGAACTCAGTTAGACTGCAACACTGCCCAAACCCAGTCTATCTAGGGGTTACATTGGACCGCTCCCTCACCTACAAGAAGCATATCGATAAAACCAAGGCCAAAGTCAACACCAGAAACGGCATTCTCCGTAAACTGACTAACGCTCGTTGGGGGGCGAACCCTAACGTCCTGCGCTCCTCGGCCCTTGCACTGTGCTACTCCGCGGCCGAATATGCATCTCCCGTATGGCAGAGATCAGCACACGCCCATAGGCTGGACCCTGTCCTGAACGACACGTGTAGATTAATAACGGGATGCCTAAAACCCACCAACCTTGACCAACTCTACATGCTAGCCGGAATCGCACCCCCACAAATACGGAGGGAAACCCTAGCCATTGCCGAACGAAACAGACAATGCGACGACACCAGACATCCTCTATATGAACATATACCGGTAGCGGCCAGACTAAACTCTAGGCGAAACTTTATACAATCTACACAGCCCCTCACAGCCTCTAAAACTGCCACCAAGGAGGCAAGATGGGAACAGTGCCTAATAGACCACGACACTCCAATCTGGAATCCAAAAGAAAAACTTCCTGCAGGTTCGGACCTAGACTGGGGTACCTGGAAGACCCTCAACCGACTCCGGTGCCAAATGGGGAGATGCAAGACCAACCTCGTGGGGATACGTGGAAGAGGCAGCATGTGAATGCGGAGAAGCCCAGTCAATGGAACACCTCCTGTCGTGCCAATCCCTACAAGCCCCATGTACCCTCCGGGACCTATGGACGTGCAATGAAAATGCTGTGATATGCGCCAGACACTGGAGTGATATATGAACATTTATAGTTATATATGTTTGTAGTTCAGACACGATTAAATAAAATAACTACCTCATATTCAAGAAAATATATACCTCTCTCTTAAGTTCCTCAGTTCTTCAATAGTGGTAGGATACTGGCAGAACCTATTCACAATTACAGGCTGATTTAATGCATCCAACACATCATGCAAAACACGGGACACAGATGGCTGGATTATTGTCATACAATGGTTTCGACCGATATCCAACTGGTAGCTTTCAACCGCAAAAAATCTAAGTGATGTTAGGATCTAGAGGAGAAAAAATAAATAGTTTTCTGAGATTGACAAGCATAGATCAAATAATGTGTACCTATAAAAATGTCGCAGTAATTACTGATAAACACAAAAGATATGACAATATAATTAAATCTAACGAAAATATAACATTCTATCTAAAGAGGAGAGGGGTTCGTTAGGGTCTCACAGATTGAGGTTCTTGTGATTTTCATCTGAATCCAACTCTATAAGTGGGGGGTCTACTTTCTAATAAAAATTAACCTACCTTAACTCGGTTGTTAATCGCATCAATTCAATTCCTTTGCGGAAGAAACGGCTGAAGCATTTCCTCCAAATTTTCCACGTCTTGCTTCCGAAGTCTGTATAACTTTATGAAGTTGTAGTCTGAAAATTCAAAGGGATCTTCTGGAAAAAATCTTTGTCTTTCCACTTGGATATTATCCAAAAGAATCCCTCCTATATAGGGTAGCGCCATAATAGTGTATACTTTCAAAAATGCATAAAAAAATAAAAAAAATCCGTATTAACACTGTTTACAAAGAATTTTGACACGGCGAAGGGCAAAACACCTACCATTTGGCAAGTGTGTTCAAAACTGCTGGCGCTCGCTGAGCGCGTTTAGAATACGCATAGCGTAGAATAAACGTGGATACCACTTTTGTTTATTCGGTCATGTGGTATACGAATATGACGTCATCATACGGTGAGCGAACGCGGAACGGCAAGCGTATTGAGTTACGAGGCACGACCGACCAACCCCGGGGATAGGTGATGAATAGGAACGATCCGTTCTGAATATCGCCCGCGGATCTAATGGGATAGAGGAGTAAACCTGACTAAAAATCATCGTCGCTGACCTCCTCGCCTCTGCTGAGCATCTTACAATCAGTTAAGGGGAGGGAGAAACTTCTTTCTTCATGACTATCATGTCTCATCTATTCTAAGTAACCCCTCAATTTCGTGTACTTTCTCTATCTTTCTTCTCTTTTTTACTCTTCCACACCAATACAATAGACTCTCTCTTCAGTTGGTTTGCATGTCTGTCTTTCTTTTCTCCTCTAGCCAACTAGGTCACTATTTTCCCTCTTTCTTTCCTTCTCTTCCAACTATCACTTTCTTCAACTTCTTCATGGAACATTCTTGGTTTACCCAAAATAATCAAGTCAACTCAAAGACCACACACAGGGGAGGCAGCTGTGTGGATCTACCCGTTGGCAAATATGCGTCCGGAGGCAACCGTGAAAAAAGCCTAGAGAAGTAAACCTCGAAAAAAGAACCCGTAATCCTCGTTGTTAGTTACCGTGGCCATGGATGAATGGCTGCACGAAACGCAGTCAGAAACGGTGCCTCTGGGATACCTGGCGACCTCCCAGAGTAACTAGCCTTAGCGGGGTAAGGGCGCACTGCCCCGCCGGACCTTTTATCGTCCCAACTCGTGGGACCCAAATGGAAAACCAAAAAAAAAACAAAAGGCAAGGGGAAGAAGAGCGATAAGGCGAAGCTAGTGGAGAGAATATTAGATGAAGAAGAGGAGAGGAGAAAATACGAGGAAGAAATGCTGCAACAGCTAAGAAAAGTACTGAACAGGAGTGGGCAGGCACCAAGACAAATACAAGGAGGTGACAATGAAGCAAGGACCTCGGAACCATCCGAACCTGCAGTGAAGACCAAGGTACATGAGGAAAAGGAAACAGAAACACGACATGACAAGGATAGGGAAAAGGAAAGGACGAGGGAAGATAGATCGGGAAACGAACTGGATAGCAGCACGGATATGAACATGGTGAAAAAATATAAAGACATGGAAAGTGAGGATGGGGAAAAGGGTAATGGGAATATAGATGAGGAGGATTTCACAAGGAAATACATACAACATGGTGAACAGCCTATAATGTCATCCACGTTGTTAAAGGATTCTTATCAGGAGAATGATCTAACAGCAAGTATGGATACGGAAGAAGAGTTTAAAAACTCAAACGTCTTCAACGTACTTCTGGATAATGTAATAGAAGAGGTGGAAAATAGGAAGCAAAGTGACCCAAAAAGGAAAAGGGAAGAAAGGGGTAATATCGACATTGAGTCTATTATAAGGAAGGTTGAGGAGATCGCGAGCATAATGAGGGACACCAAACTTGAAGCCGGACATGAAATTAAAAGGAGGCTAGGCGAAATTAAAACCCTAGCAATGAAGGTGGAGAGTATTACAGGGACAACGCCAGATAACGCAACAACACCTAAATGTCCTGAATGCAAAAAGGAGTGGGACAGGTTGAAGAAAGAGGAAAGGATAAGGGAGATTAAAGGGCTAATAAAGGAAGGGGGGGGGGATATAAGGAATTTATAGAAATGGGGAAAGAAGATTGGGAAGAGGAGGTTTACACAAAAGTGAAACTTGTCCCAATGACAGAAGAGGAGGCACTTGAAAGGAGTAACTGTGTAGTATTTTATAAGGGGGAAGGAAGGGAGTTTACTCCTGAGCTGGGCGAGATATTGAAAAACATGAAGGAGGGGGAGGTGGATAAAGTGGAGCATATTATTAAAACGGCGAAAGCAACCAGGACCTGGCAACACCATTTGGTGAAGATAGGTGACGACGGTGAGATTTTAACACTGTTCAACTACTAATCGAAGGGATGAACATAGGAGAAAGAGAAAACATGAATGTCTTAATACACGGGGGGGGGGTGTAAAGGAAATTGGGAAAATGATTGAATTTACAGCTAAAGGGGGCAACTATAAGATTGCCCACGGTGAAGCAAGGGAAGCTGGGAGGACAACTGAGAGGGGGGAGTCTGTTTTAATGAAAACCGGGGGCCGCCCATACGCGGAGGTCCTAAAGGAGATGAAGGAGAATGTCGACGTAGAAAACCTGGGGGTACAGGTAAATAATATTAAAAAAACGTTTGGTGGAGACATAGTCGTTAGACTAAAAGGGAAGGGACAGGCAGCGAAGCTTAAGGATGCAATTAATGGTAAAATGAGGGATTTGATAATATCAACGAAAAGGAATGAGGTGGTTTTTAACATCAGTGACCTGGACCCGGCGGTTACTCAGGAGGAAGTGAAGGAGTCGGTGGAGAGACTTACGGGCCTCACGGGGGCTGAAATAAAAGGGATGAGGGATAACAGATTCGGGGGACAGATGTGTCTGGTGGCAGTTCCGCCAGCTCAGGCGGACAGGCTAAGGAATCTAAGGACAGTGAAAATTGGATGGTCCGCGTGTAGGATCAGGGAGAGGGTGGTACCGACTAGGTGTTTTCGTTGCCTTGATTATGGGCATAGCGCTAATGGGTGCAAAGGGGAGGATAGGTCCAAACAGTGTCTGAACTGTGGTGGACATGGACATAGGGCCCAGGAATGTAAGGCGGGTTCTAAATGCAGGGTGTGCAACGAGGACGGGCACAGGATGGACTCTATGGGGTGTCCGGCATACCGAAGGCTGGTGTACGGGAAACCAATATCTTCAAACGAATAAGCTTATGCGGGGAAGGGGTTAACTATACATACCTAGCTTCTAGTAATTGTCTTACCGACGCAGTATATGTGGTTTTCACCTATAAATCGTTCTTGCTTATAAGTTTTATTTATACATTTTCTATTTATGTAAGTTTTATATATACAAGTTTTAAATTTATAGTTTTACTTATGCATAGTGTGTGCGGGCCTTTTACACCCAACACATATGTCCTTTTAATTGTCCTGTTTATTATTATTGTATATAGATATTTATTTATTGGTGGAGCCGATTTATTGTCGCCCTATTCTGCGTATATATGGTTATAACTCTTTATTTATTTATATAGATTTATTTGTTTATATCTAGTTATACTTATTATCTATATTATATTATTGGGACATACGGGAAGCGGGATATGTGGGTTCTTGTAAGCAACAATGTTGAAAGTAATGCGAGGTTAATTTGGGCAGAGCAAGGGCTGCGCATGATACGGCATATGACGAAGCGGCACGAGCTGGAATGGATATCATGATAGTGTCCGAGCCAAATTAAAGGATAGGGGTAAGTAAAAAATGGATCATGAATAAACAGGAGGGGATCGCGATAGTTATCCTAAATAGGAACCTTGAGATAGGAAACATACACAGGAGCGATAGCTATGTCAGTGCGGAAATCCACGGGGTTAGTGTCATTGCTACCTACATTTCACCAAACATTCCATTAGTAGAATACAATAAAAGCATAGACCGGGTGTTCGAGGAAGCCTCCCGGCACTCTTTGCTTTCAATGGTGACGGGGGATATAAACGCCAAATCTCCTTTATGGGGATCAAATAGCGTCGATCTAAGAGGTCAGATTGTGGAGGATTGGATGTCCCAGCTACAGTGGACGACCAAAAACAATGGAGTTCATACGTTCGAGCGTGGTAACTCAAAAAGCCACATAGATGTGACGCTGTGTTCCGAACGAACTACAGGTCGAATACAGCGCTGGAATATTGATTTTGTGAATCCTTTCACAAATCATGGACAGATTACGTACGAGATTAGAGTTCAGGACAGGATACCAAAAGGAACCTGGAGGAAAACCTACCTGGATGTAAATAAATACCTGGAAAACATCAAAGAGATTAAAGGGGGTATGGACACTAATACTTATGAGGATTTATTAGAGGCTTTTAAAAGAGCGACATCGGAGGAAGCGGGGGAACGCAAGGAGAGACCATACTGGTGGAATGCGGAGGTGGAAGAGCTTAGAATAGAGTACGTTAGGCTGAGAAGGAGATACACCAGGAGCAAGGATATGCAGGAAAGACAAACACTCCGTGAAGGCATGGACAGGCAAGCTAGGGACCTTAAAAAGTCCATTGCAGTCTCAAAAAAGGAGAAGTGGAGGAAAATACTCGCAGATTTAGACGAGGACATATGGGGGGAGGGGTATCGCATAGCTATGGGCTATTTAGCGAATAAGTCGAACGGTTATAAAATAAACACACAGAGGAGAAAGAAGATCCTGCGAGAGCTGTTTCCTACAGCGAGAAAGGACAATGCACTAAGGAAGCCTTTGCAAGTGGATGAAAGGGTACAATTTTTTGATTGTGATGAACTAGAGGTGGCAGTTAGCGCTATGAAAAATGGCAAAGCTCCGGGCCCAGATGGTTTAACTGTGGAAGCTCTCAAACTGGCTCACCGGGTAATACCAGAAAAGATTCTTGGTATGATGAACTCACAGCTGGAAACGCAGGGGTTCCCGAACGAGTGGAAGACAGCGAGGGTGGTCCTATTACCAAAAGAGGGAAAGGATCCAAATGCCCCGTCAAGTTTTAGACCTATATGCTTAATAAACTCTTTCGGTAAGCTGTATGAGCGCTTAATAGTGAACAGACTTATAAGAGAAGTGGAAGAAAAAAAGATGATTTCGGATGGTCAACATGGTTTTAGGAGCAGAAGGTCTACGGTGACAGCAATGCTTAGGGTCAAGGAGGTTATTAAAGCAGAGAAGGAGAAATGGTGCGTAATGGCAACAATTGATATTAAGAACGCATTCAATACTGCCAAATGGACTCACATTGTGGAAAGACTAATTGATGGCGGAGTTAGCAGATACATTGTAAATTGTGTTTTAAATTATTTTAAGAATAGATGCATCACATCTGGGATCATCAGGCATGAGTGTTGCATGGGCGTGCCCCAGGGCTCTGTCATGGGACCCGTTCTGTGGAACAAAATGTATGATGGGATTCTGAGGCAGATGTACGGTCCAAGGGTGGAGGCAGTAGCATACGCGGATGATCTGGTCTACGTTATAGAAGGGAAGGACGCAGAGGAAGCGAAAGAGAGGGCGGAGAAAACGGTGGCTTTGGCGGTCAGGTGGACCAGGAAAATGGGACTGAGGATAGCCCAACAGAAAACGGAATTGCTGGTTGTAAAGGGTCCGAGAAGTACGGGGTCTTTCAGTATAATGGTTGAAGGTAAGATGATCCGATCCTGCAAAAGTATTGAATATCTAGGGGTAATGTTTACCAAAAAATTGAACTTCGCGGAGCAAATTAAGCATATTACCGTGAAAGCTTCAAAGAAAGGGGCGCTGCTGCAGAGGGTCATGCCAAATGTTGGGGGTCCTATTATATGCAGCACCGATTTGGAGGGAGGCAATTAAAGCACAGAAGCATAGAAATAATATTATAGTGACACAAAGGAAGAGCCTAGTGAAGACAATAGCGGCGTATAGGACGGTCTCCGCGGAAGCTGCGCAGGTAATCTCTGGTTTTCCGCCGGCGGACCTTATGGTGGCGGAAAGGTGTTTTTTGTACACGATTGGGGGGCGTTTGGCGGGAAATAGAAGGATGGCCAGGGAGAGAACTTTGAAGAAATGGCAGGCGAAATGGGAGGAAAGTACGGATAAGGCGGCATGGACTAGGAAGTTAATTAAAAACGTTATACCATGGATCAAGTGCGGGCATAGATATACGACATACTGGTTCACCCAGTTTCTCACGGGGCACGGGTCCTTTGGGACGTTCACATATAGGATAAAAAAGACCCCTAACGACTTGTGTCGTATATGTGGTGTTAAGGATGACCCGGAACATATGGTGTACGAGTGCACTAGATGAGATGGATAACCCAGCGGAGATGGATTAGGAGCGAGATTGGAGATCTACCAGCGGTCTCAGAACTAATCCCTACCATGATAAAGAAGAAGGTAATGTGGGACAAAATATTTGTATTTATATGTGAAATAATGAATAATAAGGAGGAACAAGACAGAGAACTAGAAAAAACACAGGATTAAACACGTACAGGAGGAGCACCGACGTACAAAGCTTTTGCTTTTTTCCGGCTGTTCCTTCTTACATATAGGGGAGGGTGGTTTAGTGCGGTGAAAGTCCCACACGAACTCGCAGCATTGCACGGCCCGCTGTGAGGAAGGCATTAGCTTCCACCCCTCCTCTTGGGCAAAAAAAAGGTTAGTTTCGCTAAGAACGGTTCCGGGGCGCCAGTCACAGAATAGATGTGGGTGTTGGCTGATAGGCGGTCAAGAGCGGCTCCATCGTGGAGTGGATGGCCACTCGCTTCTTGAGGCGATGGGTTTTAAACGCTTTTGGCTGAATACGCACATCTGGGACATCTTCCCTCAGAATTTAACAATTTTCTATAGTAGAATCGAAAGTTTACTTCATTTGGAGACATTTAAGACAAAGAAAAAAGTGGATGAACCATAATATTTAACGAAAAGTACCAAAAATGAAAACAAAATTAATCGAGTACGTTTCACTTGTTCGGATATTTATTACATTTTATACTCATTTCTTTAGTCTACCAAAAAAGTTGTTCATGAATACAGGTTGAATTTCATCGAAAAACTATTTTTACAAACAACTTTATTTTTTATAATGGCCTAACAAATTTAAAATGTTCTCATTCGCATTGAAAGATGAAAAAGAAACGTTAGAGAATACATATTTAGATTTGCATTACGTTTCACGGGAAGATATCTGCCAATTCTGTCATTAAATTTAATTAATTTTGTTTCCATTTTTGCCAATTTTTGTCAGAAATTATGGTTCGTCTATACTTTTTTTTGTGTTAAATGTCTCCAATTGAAGTAAACTTTCGATTCTACTATAGAAAATTGTGAAATTCCGTGGGTCGTAAAGTGCACAAGAGCCGGTGTATGTTCATGATATACATCTTGTTTATATCTTCTATGCTATGATCTGTGTATATCGAAAATATTCAGCAACTTTTTTTCAAGTAACTAATGATGGCTGTATATGCTAGTAGGTACAAGTCTTACTGCTAAGAGGAAACAGACGAAACCTATATGTCAATCATATTAAACGGATACGTCAAAAGATATAATAATTGTGGAATTAAAAAAATAATTTACAAGAGATTTATATCAATATCAGTGTTTTTTTTAATGTGCGTGAAAGAGTAATATCGTAAAAAGCAGATTTAATGGTATGCTTTTCGCCATTAGTTTGAATTCCATTCAAACATCACTTACTTAACATGCCCAGTCGTGGTCGTGAACGTGGTCGTGGTGGTAAACATACCCCACAGCAGAGACCGCAACAGCAACCTCCAGAAGAAGAAGAGAGGGAAGAACAGCAGCCAGAGAGACAAACTAGACGTCAAGCTAGGGCGCAGAGTTGGCGTGAGCAGCAGAACGATAGAGTGATAGCTGAGTTCACTACGCAAAACGTTGAAAGATTGAAAGTGAGTTTATTCAGTGAATTTGACAGCTTGAGTGACGCGTTAAAGACGGTTCATGTCGATCCGCAGCCTCAATCAATTAGGCGAAGTGCAACGATCCGAGGACTCGGGCTTACATTGTTTGAAGTGTTAAATAGAATTACCATTCAGTGTCCCGATATTGACATTCCGGACAATTCGCTGCAAAGTATGATGAGTCACGCCTGTGCGGTGAAGTGGGTTTTGATGAACCTCTAAGTGATGAACTTTTGACACTATTAAATGGTGATCAGAGAGGTTTTGTGAAGATGAATCCCCTGAACTTTTCCCCAGTGAGCGGAGTAATCAACTGCCTTGGTAGGTTTTCGGTTAACGAAACAAAGTACTTTCCTTCATTTATTCGAAGATTGTCGCCTTTTAATTAACTATAGTATATCACTAACATTGTGAAGCAGTTATTACGGATCATTATAAAGCATTTGAACAGATCTTCAAAAATTCATAACTCTTTTTTGGTAAGAGAGCGCAATTTTTTTTTCATTTTCGTTTTCAGCGACCTCGAATTAGCCAAAAAAAATTTTTCATCAAAATCCGCGTTGTACCACGAAAGTAGATTTTTTCCCAAAAGAGTTAGTAGTAGAAAAAACTCTTCGTTATTTATATTCGGTATATGATGTCAATATTTTTTGTTTCAGAACTCTTCAAGTTCCTGTCAGGCCTGCAGTTCTATCAGACTTAGACAAGCTTCCATGTCTAAGAAGCCAGATGTCCTATCTCAGAGTCCACCAGATCAACTATCGATCAAGCCATAAATGAGGTTATATCCAGGTTTTGTGTCCCCGAAAATGAAAATGACGAAGAGCATATTCCAGATGATATGCTGTGGCTTCCTTCTAGTGGTCGACATTTGGAAACTTTTGATTTTGATTTGCCATCTGTGGGAATTACGAATGAGGTCTGTGAAAACTAGAAAACTACATAACTAAATCACCATATGATTTTTTCTAAATCTTTTTCTGCGACGAGCTTCTAGGAGTAACAGTTCTAGAAACCAACAGATACGCCGAACAATCAAAACATAAAGTACTACCCGCAAATTCTCGATTGAATCGCTGGAAAGCTAGAAATAAGCAAGAAATTACCATTTTTCTGGGAATAGTGTTGTATATGGGTCTCAAAAAGCTACCGAGGATGACAGATTATTGGTCAAAAAACCCATTGTATAGCGACCAGGTACCATCCCGAATGTCAAGAAATCATTTTGAGCTGCTTCTCCGAATGCTCCATTTCAACAATAATGAAAATATTGTTGCTAAACAACCGCCTAGGAAAACTTAGTCCCCCCTTTTGAATATTTTGACCAATAAATATAAAGAAATATACATTCCTGAAAAATCGGTCTGTATAGATGATACAATTGTCCCTTTTAGGGAAAGACTATCATTTTGGCATTATATCAAAAATGAGAGATTCAAGTATGGGATCAAACTTTATAAATAATGTTGCAAAGGTGGTTACAGCTACGATATACGGGTTTATTGTGCAAAAGAAAAGGAAGGCGATAAACCTGCCACAACTTCTACTGTAATGTCATGGAAGAATTTTGTTTACAGATAACTACTACACTAGCGTTGCCTTGGCATATGAGCTTCAGAACAGAAAGACTCACTTGATGGGTACAGTGAGAAAAAACAGAAAAAATAATCCCGAAGACGTAGAATCTCAAAAACAGAAAAAAGGAGAAATTTGCGCAAAGGAAAGTAATACTGGGGTAACTATCTTGAAATGGCATGACAAGCGTGATGTTTAATGTCTTAGGCCCGGTTGTACAATATCTCTATAAATGTACCCGACAACTATCCGGCTGATATATTTGTCGGAAGGATAAGTGCGCGAACTGTATAACGAACGGTAGGTGTTGGTGAGATTACTATCGGTAAAATATAACTAAGTTGGTAATAACTTTCCCCCATATCTAGTAAATATAATATGTTTTAAGACACATGTTTTCCCTATATTAGTAATATTGAGAACCCTAACCTATAAATTTTTGACATTTGACTTTAATGTTTATGTTTTGGTTTTCATACATAGCCAGTGGTTTATTTGTTTTAAATCTAATCTTTTGGAAAGTCTATAATTTGAATATAATGTTTAATTTGAATGAAACTAGTAGCAGCCATAATGAGGAAAATGAACTACTTGCCAATATTTTCCTAAATAGACGAAAAGAGAAGCGGATTAGAGAACGAGTCAACTACATGGATTATTGGGATGAAGACGAATTTTTTGTACGTTTTCGTTTAACAAAAGAGAGTGTTAGACAACTAATAGATTTAATTAGAGAAAGATTAGAAACCCCCACACATCAGATCAGAAGTTAAATTATTAATAAAAGTAATATTTTCACATGCTATTTTTATTGATACGAAATATTTCAAATATATCATTTTATATGTATATTACAGAAATGTAGTTATAACTCCCATTAATGAGTTGTTACTGGCACTTAGATACTTTGCTACAGGAAGTATGCTGGTTGTTGTCGGGGATTTTTGTGGTTTACACAAATCAACTGCTAGTAGAATTGTAAAAAAAGTTTCTGAAGCAATTGTTAACCTTAGGAAGCAGTTTATTAAGTATCCACAAGATCTACAGACGTATTTATACGAAATTTCAAGATTTCCCAGAGTTATAGGAGCAATTGACTGCACACATATGAAAATTCAGTCACCAGGTATGGGTCTAATATTACTATTAACCATTTATTGCATTTTGTAATATGTCATATTAGTAGGTGGAGATAAAGCAGAAAATTTTCGCAATAGAAAAGGATACTACTAATGTACCAATAATTTGTGATGCTAATTTATACATACGTGATATAGTAGCGAGGTGGCCTGGATCTAGCCATGATCAAACTATTTTTAATGCATCCATAATAAAAGCCAGATTTGATCGAGGTGATATGCAAAATAAATTGTTACTTGGTGACAGTGGTTATGGTTTATCACAATATTTGATTACACCCTTACCAAACCCTATACTTCCACAAGAGAATTTATTTCAAGAAGCTTTGCTTAGGACAAGAAACGTTGTTGAGAGAATCTATGTGTATGGAAGCGGAGATTGCCTATACTTTCATTGGGCATTAAATTATACACGAGTACAAGCCGTAATTGTAGCTTGTGCTGTGTTACATAATTTTGCCATTTTAAATGACGAAATTGAACCAACTCTAGATCCTGCTGTTCGGGATAATATTTTACAAGGTATACAAGAAGCAAATATTGCTAATGGACTGGGGAATGGTCACGTTGAAAATGCTGGAAATAACGCAGTGCGTACAGATTTAATTGAATATTTTTCAACATTATTATAAATAGCAATTTGTGTTAAATTTATTGAAACTCATATTTTTTAAATAAAAAGAGTTATAAAATTAAAAGTTTGTCATTACGTTTACTGCTTATTTACAAAAGATCAGGATAGTTGCCCAACTGACTATCTTCTGTAATAATGGAGCTGAAGTGTAAACTTCTGGAAGTGAAAATGTCTGTTTTTAAAATATTAAAAATTGTAGTTTTAAGTGTTTAAATAGTTTTTATTTGCAATATTTTATTTTTATAAAAACAACATAGGCAAGTATTATTTCTTCATATTTTTAACTTCTAATTTATATTTTTCAATTAATAATTCATTAATTTTTATTTGTAGAAACTGTGGTTGCCTCTCTTTTTTGTTTAATATTAATTTTTTCCTGTATTAGTTTTGATTTTAAATTTGTTAAGTCAGTTTTTGCAGCGACCCATGGTATAATTTTTCGACCCGCTGCAGACATGTTTCTTTTTTCAGGTTTTCTCTTTGGAGTTTGCAGAGCTGGGTGTTTTAGTCTTTTTAACTTAGCAGGACAATAACTATTCCAATTGTTTACATCTGCAGTTTCCACTTTAGTTTTTGAATGGATAACGGCAGAAGCTTTTGGACTATTTTCAGTAACTTCCTGTTCCTGTACATCAGAATTGTCATCGAATTCAAAAACTACACTTTCTTCTTCAAACAAGCACTCATTGCTGGTACCGGCTTGAGTATTTATCTCAAAGGGAGTATTGATATTTGTACATTTGAAGCTATTAGTGCATGAAGGTGTTAACTCACTGTTTTATTAAAATGCCGAAAATGGCATGTATGAAGGTGTTAACTCAATCTCTTTGCGTTAGTACAGACTCTGGTTTATAGATGTCGCCAGGAATCTTAAAAACTGAAGTTCAAAACACGTCAACTCAAGCTTTGTCAAACATATTTAGAGCAAGAAGGTGTCAACTCTTGCTAATTATGCAAGAAGGGGTTAACTGCTAAGTTAGCACCTTCTTCCAATATAACTTAGTACGAATTTGATTGTTTACATTACACAGTGTTGTACAAAGTTGTACAAAGTGATATTTCTTGTGTTTATTATTATCCGGCAACAAAAGTAAGTCCTTTATATGCATTAGCCAATGAATATTATAGTTAATTTAAACAGAAAATCGTATTTATAAATAATTAAAATGCTTTTTAAAACATAACCTTAAAATGAAAAATATATAAGGTAACCAAATATTTTAAATTTTAGTTTTGAAAATACTTCATAATGGCTGGAACTAGTGGAAGAAGTGGTAGAATTCTTAAGTTAGCTTTGGATGCTGCTGAAATAACAGAATCCCAAATAGAAACCGATGAGGATCCATTTTTAGATTCTGGCTCAGATTACCAACCAGCATCTGATTCTACTGACGAGGAAACTGATGAAAATTTTTCTCCTAAGAGAAAAAAAGTTAAGAAAGAAATAGCCAAGAAGAAATTAAAGCAAAATACAGCTTCTTTTTTCGAAAACCAAGAACAAGTCCTAATAAGAACTGAGCAACAAGACAAAAATCGAACACAAAATATTAATGACCCTAAAGAACCTGTTCAAATTATACAGAAAGAGCCGGAGGAAAATATTGACAGAGAAGTTGGAGATCCACAAATTATTGGCAATGAGACAAGAAATGAATCCGACGAAGTTAAAGAACAACAGATTAATGGAATGGAAAGATATATAAATATTCCTGCTGTTGCCATTGAAGTTAATAAAAGAATAAGAGAAAAAAAATCAAGGAAGCTTGAAGCTCAACCAAAAACCTGGAAAAGAAATATTAATATGGCAAATAGAGAAAAAGGAAAAGAATACACCGACTATAAAAATAGACGCGTTCCAGAAAAAACATCCGCAGCTGGGAAAATGCTTTGCACCGAAAAGTGTAGATTAAAATGCAACAACAACTTTACGGAAGCTGATCGCATTACCTTATTTAATCAATACTATTCATTACCTACTATCAATGAAAAAAATGTGTATCTATTCGGTTGTTTTAAACCATTTGATGTTAAGCAATGGACCGGTAATATTGCTCATCGTCAAAAATCTTTCAGATATTTTATAACTTTGGATGGGAAATCAAAACAAGTATGCAAAAGTGCTTGTTTAAAACTACTTGATGTCGGAAGAAAGAAATTGGAACTAATTCGTAATCAAATTTCACAGGGACAAGGTATCCCTCATAAAGATCAGCGTGGTTGCCATAATAACCGCAAAAACCGAACACCCACCGAGCAGCTTGACATAGTATGTCAACATATCAAATCTTTTCCTGCAGAAATGTCACATTATTCCAGGAATAAAAATGAACATCGCTTATCCCCTATGCTATCAATCAACAAAATGTATGAACTATACAAGAATCAGTGTAATGAACAAAACATACAGTTTATGAAAAACAGCAGATACAGAAAGATTTTTGTTTCCAAATTTAATCTTGGCTTTGGGTCTCCAAAATCGGATACCTGCAAAGTTTGTGATGCGATTGAAACAAATGATGAACATGTAAGACGGTATAAGACAGCGTTTGAAGAACAAAAAAAAGACAGAAAATTGGCACACGATGGTGATATTCTATACATTAATTTTGATATGCAAAAAACATTACCTCTACCAAAGCTGTCTACCAGTGTGGCTTTTTATCTAAGACAAATGTGGCTATACAATTTGGGGATTCATTGTGTAAGTAAAGGTGACGCCTTCGGTGAAGGATTTTTCCACCTTTGGACTGAAGACAAAGGTGGTAGAGGCCCACAAGAAGTTGGAAGCAGTATTTTGTCATTCCTACAAAGCATCAATAATGAAAATGACCACTTAGTAGCCTGGAGTGATTCTGCGGGTGGACAAAATAAGAATTTTTTCATTATTTGTTTGTGGCATTACCTAGTACACCAGGGAATTTTTAAAACTTGATCATAAGTTTCCGGAGGTTGGCCACAGTTTTATGGATATTGATAGAGACTTTGGTGCTGTCGAAAAAGTTATTCGAAAAGTTCAAAACATTTACACAGTTGATCAGTACATGACGTTAATGACGGAAGCTAGAAAAAGGAATCCGTTTGTATTAACTAGAATGGAAGATAAATTCATTGATCTGAAAGAACTGCCTAGAAAGCTCAACTTGTAGGACAGAAAAGAAAGTAATAAGGGCGAAAAAATAATTTTTCGCAATGCAAGGTGGATAAGAGTTGATAAATTTGGTACAACGAAGTATAGATATTCACTAGATGAGACAGAAGAGTGGAAAAAAGTAGATATTATTAAACACAAATCAACCCGAACAACAGAACACGACAATTTTTTTGTTCCGTTAAATCTGTCGCGACCTATAGCAGCCAAGAAATTCGACAACATTATGGAACAACTCCCATATATTCCAGAAAATTTAAGGGGATTTTATTTAGGCTTAAATCGATCAGAAAGTGATTAGTATTACTTATTTTTGTATTTTTTTCAATTAATAAATATTAGTTGATCCTTTCTTTACTCGTTATTATGTCGATTAAAACAGTAAATGGTTGTGCATGAAGGTGCTAACTCAGTTTTTTTTGTAAAAAAAATTAAAAACATCTCATTAACCACAAAAAATGATAAAATCTTACCTATAATATTAAAATTACTTCTATTGACTAAGTTCTAGCTCCATTTAATTTTGATTTTAGTTTGAACACAAAAAGCTCCAAGAACATTACTTCAACCCTTAATATCTCAAAATTGTTAAAAAGTGAGTTAACCCCTTCATGCACTAATAGCTTCATTTATTGTCTATTATCACTTCATCTTCTATTTGATCGCAATCAAAACACGAAGGCGTTCCTTCAGCACTTAATTTTATTATCGATCTAATCTTTTCATATAATGTACGAACCTGTACGAACTATGTCGGTTCGGCTTTTAGCTGCAGCTTTCCTTGTTTCTTTTTTCATTACTCCATATTTACTCCTTAGTTGTTCCCATGTTCGGGTTTGAGTCCCAACTGCATTAAACTGAATGTGAACTTGTTGCCACGCAGTTTTCTAAAATTGAAAAAAAAATATTTATTAAGTAGGTAGATACAGAAATAAAAAAATAGCTTTTCTACCTTGTCTGTCCAAGTTAATGCATCCGTTTTCTTTGTTTTCAATTACATGTGCAAATCTTTCGATAATTTCCACAAGCCTCCAGCATTCTTCTTTTGTATAATTAGCCGCCCGTTTATTACTTTCTTTTTCCATTTTAACTTAACCCTACACTGCGATATATATCAAATATGCTACAACATCTTTAAAAATACCTAACTTTCCTATTTAATATAATTTAACGTTATAGCGCAATGTACAATATTCGCTACATCCTTATGTATTCGTACGATAAGGTCGATTTCAAGTGATGACGAATTTAAAGGTATTTTTTGATTAGTTCTAACCGGCGTGTTAAGGCTTCCAGATACGCATTGTTTTATAGTGGTATTTTGTAAATAATTAGTGTTATAAATATCAGAAAGTGCTGTAAATATATAACACAAGGTAAGAATTCATGATTAAATTACACTAAACAACTAAAAGTATAATAGTTCATGCCAAAATTAAAAATAATGTAGATGTAGCAATTTTGATACATAGAGTGTTTATTGTTTTAGAATTGTATAACCATGTCAACCGAAAAGTGGCATAAGAAATATCTCACCGATGAAGAATTAATTGATATAATAGCACATTTGTCAGACAGCGAAGATAGTTTTGATGATTCAAATGATGAAAATGTGGATGAAGCGAAAAACATAATAAAAGAAGTCGATTTACAGCAAGAATTTGATATATAAAGTCTTCCAATTGAATTTGACGACGGAATATTACTTCTTGAAAATAACGAAGTGGAAGGAGTAACAATTAGTAAAGAAATAGCTACAGTAAATACAGTATGCCCAAATAATGAGAGAGAAGAAAGAGACGCAAAAAAGGAACTGAAGGAATTGAAAGAAAGATATTCAAAAATAGTATGGAAAAAGAAAAACTTAATTTTGGATGAAGTAAGGCTTTTAGAGGTAGTACAAAATTACCAACTAAAATAACAGATTTAACAACTCCTTACACATTTTTAAAATATTTTTTTGATGATGTTCTAATAAAAAATATTGTTGACCAATCAAATTTATATGCAATACAAGTAAATACAAACAAACCAGCAAATATTATACCCGAAAATATAAAACAATATCTGGCAATATGTATATACATGTCTGTGGTGCATAAGCCAAATGTACGCAGTTATTGGTCAACAACATTTGGTTATCGTCAAATAAAATAAATTATGAGTGAAAAAGAATTTGAACACATAAGGCGGTTTTTATATTTCAAAATGTTACCTAAAGAAGATCCAAACCATGATCGACTGCACAAGTTACGACCAATCATAGATGCTTTGAATGCAAAATTTCAAAGTGTGCCATTAGAACAATTTTTATCAGTAGATGAACAGTTGTCTGCTACTAAGGCGAGACATTATCTAAAACAATACATGCCAGCCAAACCTCACAAATGGGGTTATAAACTTTATGTTTTATGTGGCACTGACGGCATTTCATATAATTTTGAAATTTATTCTGGAACTGAAAATGACTCTAGATTTAGGAAAGACAGTGAACCCGATTTAGGATCATGTGCAAATATAGTCGTCCGTTTGTGCAGAATTGTTCCTAAAAACGAAAACTATAGGGTATACTTTGATAATTTTTACACATCGGTCCCACTACAAGTTTATCTAGCAAAAAATGACATATATTCTTTAGGTACAGTTAGAAGAGCACGTATCCCAAACTGTAAACTGCCAGACGAAAATAAATTGAAAAAAGAAAATCGTGGCAAATCATATGAATATGTTGGCTATATTGATGGGGTAAAGATTTCTTCAGTTGTCTGGAAAGACAATAAAATAGTTACTTTGTTATCTACCCACAGTGGCCAATTGCCAGAAACTGAAGTGAAAAGATATGATAAAAAAGAAAAAAAGAAAATGAAAGTAAAATGTCCGAGTCTTATAAGAGAATACAATCGGCATATGGGAGGAGTCGATCTTCTAAATGTTTTGATAGGTCGGTACAAAATTCAGATGAGAACCAAAAAGTGGTATTTGCGACTATTTTACCATCTTTTAGACATGGCTATTGTTAACAGTTGGATTTTATATAAAAAAAGTAAGCCATGATCGTCACGATAAAAACATATTACGTTTGGCAGATTTTCGTGCAGAAATTGCTTCTTGTTTGGCCCATGCAGGTACTCAGGTTGTTAGCAAAAGAGGTAGACCCTCTAATGAACTGGAACTTAAAATACAAGAAAAAAAGGCACGATCTGCTACAACTGCATACATACCACCGAAAGATGTACGTATGGATGCATGTGGACACTAGCCAACTTATGACGATAAAAGGCAGAGATGCAAATTACCGCTATGTAAAAATGCCTTTTCTAATATAAAGTGTATGAAATGCGGTGTACATTTATGTTTGAACAAAAACAAAAATTGTTTTTACAAATTTCATAATTCATAAGTATTGCGACATATATATTATTGAATAATTATATTATTTTGTATTAAAAAACGCTATGTAACATATATGATACATCTACTTTTTAAAAAAAAATGTATAATAGAAGTGAAAATAAATTTTCTTAATATTTTTTTCGAAATCCTGGCTTGATTCTTATTTTAAAAATATTTTTGTTTTTATTTTAAAAAAAATTGCGCAGTGTAGGGTTAAAGTTTAAACTTTAAATTAATTACTTGCAACACAAAAGGAAAAAATATGAACATAAATAAAACAGCAAACACGAGAAGTGAATAGGTTATATTCTTCTTCTTCGTATTTTTCTTCCCGATAACAAATTATCGGCCGCTTCGAGTACCCGATAGGTTATTCAACCGATACAGTGACCAATAGACCATGAGTTTCATTTAAAAACACTAATATAATTATCCGTAAATTGTAATACATCAAAAAAATACTTGTCGGCAAGATAACGCTATCGGGTAGTATATCGGCATATTGTACAACCGGGCCTTAGTACCCAAATGACAAAGTACCAAAAAGGAGGAGGAAAGGAAAAACCCACCCTAATATATGATTATAATGACAGTAAATCATTCATCGATCGTTCTGATCAACTAAAATCCTATTCCTCACCTTTACGTAAGGGTATCAAATGGTACCGAACATTGGCTTTCGAGATACTACTTGGTACTACTGTGGTCAACTCTTACATTCTTTATAAGACTGTGACAAAAGGTAAAATGTCAATAACCCAATTCCGAGAAAATCTTGCTATAGGTTTGTTGAACATGGAAACAAATCAAACAGAACGACTAGCAGATGAAAATCCACGGCACGTTCTTGAAGAAGTTCAATCCAAAGACCGTAGAAAATTTGTGTCCTGCTACGAAAAATTAAGTGCTAAAGAAGACAGAAAAGTAGCTCAAACCATAGTACCAAAGTCAAGATTCTCTTGAATACAATGTAAAAAAATTTACTGTCTATCCTGTCTTTTTGACACTCAAAAGTATATAGAATAAGCATTCAGTTTATACGTTATTTTTGTATGTCATAAATAAATACATGTTCTTATAATCCCTGAATTTTCTTACAATCAATAAACAAAAATCTCCAGGCTCATAAGTTAAAAGGGCCCCCCAGGCCCGCCTTACGAAAACCCCATATATTACAATGTAATTTGAAGCCCAAGAGTCGGGCTACAGGCTTGAAAGTGTAGGAGCGTGGTGACACCCGTGTAGGAATTTCCGAAAAATTCCTACAGTGGACCTTAATTTAACATTAAGCCAAAGGTTCGAAGTTTAAATCTCCGCGCCCTTTATTTATGATCACGGACCCAATTGGTACCTTCTGCGCCACTAGTCGAAAAATTACCGCCAACGAAAAGCAGTCAGTAAGTCTAAGCAGAACTCTCTTGACGACATGATAAGGTGTAGATTCATTTTGTTTGAGTACATACCTAGTTTCTTTTATCAATTTCGTATAACTGCAACATATGGAAATGTGATTATAGTGTGAAGTGTTTTTTCCGATATTGATTGAATATTCGTATAGTAAGTACTATCATTATTATAAATCATTGTTTAAATCCGCATGGTCGCCTGGACCGGTTAGTGTCGGTAGTTAAGCGCTGTTGCCGTATCCATAAAGTTTGGTATTTCGTTTCATTGTATGAAAGAAATTGTATCAATTGTAAGAATTACAATAGAGGGATTGAGAGTGGCCCGTATTTTTTTTGATTACACCTTTATCGACAATTTCAGCATTCTCCGTCAATAAAAGGTTGGCGATTGTTCTGTTCTTAAAATTCTCAAAAAACATGTCGGGAAGGAAAGAATCAACTAATTTAAACTTATGTGAACCAGCCAACTATCGCTAAGGCGAAGTTCCCTTCTCGTACAACCCGACATATATGTTTCATATCCTGGTTCACTACTAGCTCTGAAACCCAAATGTGGGGTGTGTCCTGCTACGGGAATTCTGTATACCTATTTTTCTTATTTTAATAAAGACATTTCTGATATATTTTTATGATTGTAAATCCTACTGACCGTTTGTTTATTTATATCTATTTTAGCTCAACAATTACATGCTGTAAATATAGATGAGGTAAAAGTCTTAATTGGGTATGCAGTTTATGATGAAGTAATGATTCAATTAAAACGTGAACCATCCAACACATTGAATCACAGTGACACATCTGGAATGATTGAGTATAATAAAATCAGCCAAGGTTTGATTAAGGATGATGATAACAATATTAGTATTGCAACTATTCCAACAGAATTTTCTAGTTTGAGCTGGACTAGTAATGCAATTCCAAGACTTCTTTATTATTATGAGCAAATGGAAAACAAAATGAAATTTACAACAATTAGAAATGAAATTGTGTTCAGAAAAATATCAGAAAAATTAATCTCAGCAAGTTACAAGTTCACAGGTACCCAATGCCGCGACAAATTTGAATATTTAAAAATGAAGTATAACAAATATAAAGATAATCAAAAAACAACTGGGACAGAGTATATCCAATTTGATAACGTTGAAGAATTTTTTTAGAATTATTATTTTGTGAAAAAGTTCTTTAAAGAATAATAAAGTTTAAATGTTTGTTTGAGAAGAGACATTAAATTTGGGAGTGCACGTACTCATGTGCACTTATTGAAGAGCAGCCACTGTAAACGTGAAATGCTTGAACAATGTATTTGTACTAACTACTGTTCTAGTTAGTTTAAAAATATGTTAGCACTAATTATTGAAACATTTTAGGTAAAACATTTTCCCAAGTTCTGCTGAAGACACTTTAGACTTTTTGCTATTTGTGGACTAACTCTTCGACAGCTTAAATGAGTCTACACTAAAACCAGAGCTAACAAAACCATTAAAATGTGCCTTACAGGATAACTCCAGTTATCACAAATTTTATAATGACACAATAAAAGTATTACAATCCATCTCATTTTTGACGTTATAGGATCTGTCATCGTCAGAAACTGCATATCCAACTCTATTCTTACCTGGTAGGTAGTACGGTTTATAATAGAAGCAACTTTTTTTAATAAATTATTGTAGGTATTACAGATGTGGATGGTCAGGCGGTATATTCTACTGTGGATGTTATGTCGATAGAAACTCCATCTACATTGGCTGATTTAGAAACTCCCTCTACATCAGTGGAATTCAGGAGAAAAACGACAAGTAAGTTGATATTTAAATACCAGTATATGCATCAAGATTGGAAAGCTTTGGTTAGGTTTTATTTACTTGTTACAAATTTCATATTCTGTATTCAATAAGACAAACAATTGAAATTTTTATATGAAGACAAGTAGATAGATAAATAGTTCATATTAAGATATAAATAAATATAACCTTACCAATCGCAAGTGGCTGTAAGTAAAAGTGGACTGAAAATGCTATATTTATGTTTTAGTTGTCTCAAAGAAACACTGTCCATTGAGACAATTTCATGTTACGCGACAAAAGCATCTAACTGATAGGGAAAAAGTTGCTTAGAAAAATGTGCTAAACTGGAGCAGAAAGACTGCAAAGCTGGTCAGAAAACGGAAGAGCTTCAACGACTGAAACAGTATGTGCATTTGGAAGTTTTGAAACCACGATAAATCATGTAAACGACATGACATACAAATTTATTTTGTCTCGAATAAAAAATATCAACCACGAGGAAGGCGATTTTCATTGGATGATAAGATTTTGCCTCTTTCCTTATTCAAGGCAAGTGGAAGAGGATATAAGTTGCTATCAAAGGTAATTAATACACCATAGGTACACTCGTTATTTATGCCATGACTATTACAAGATCCTAGTATATACTAAAGTTATTTGTGACAAATAAAAGTAATAAAATAACTGTGAAGTGATAATTAAAAGTGTACTATTTAAATTTGTCAAGAAATTTACGATGTTTGAAGTTCAATCATTTTTCAGGTCTTTGCATTGCCCTCAAGAGCGACTTTGTCAAAATTATTGGCACAGCTACCATTCACACCAGCAGAAACACTTTCAGAAAAAGACAAGTGCTGTGCATTAATGTTTGACGAAATGTCATTACAAACCAATGTCCAGTACAATCGCAAATCGGATTTAATTGAAGGAGTTACAAATACAGGTAACTTATTTATGTTCAGATCGCAAACTAATTTCTCAAACAAAGTATATAAAATTTTGTATAGATACACTTCTTTGATATAATAATTATTTGTGGCTCATGTTATAAATGACTATGTTCTATTTTTTAAGGTTTACGCTCTCCACATTTGGTCAATCATGTGACTGTTTTTTTGCTAAAAGGTGTTCACAAACAATGGAAACAACCACTGTCATACCATTTTAGTTGCGGACCAATGAAGTCAATAGATTTACATAATATTGTGAATGAGGTGGCTACAGAGTGTTTAAATAGTGGTTTTAAACTTATAGCCACTGTATGTGACCAATATTGTGCATCTGCAGTTAATCTTCTTTTAAAGGAAACTTCTGAAAAGTACATGCGAGAAGGAAATAAAGAAGCACCTTTTGGATTCGAGATAGGAGAGCAAGAAATGATTCCTAGGTTTGATCCTCCACACCTGATAAAAGGATTTCGAAATAATATGTTGAACAAAGACCTTCATTTCAAGATGGATGACGCACAAAAAATTGCAACATGGGCCGACATTGAGCAATTTTACAACTTAGATGCTGCAGATGACCTAAGAATTTGCCCTAAATTAACAGATGCCCATGTTGTAAAAGACAAAATAAAAAAAATGAAGGTCTCTTGTTGTACACAAGTGTTCAGCTATCAGGGTTCTCTTATGAAGAGGATTAGTCAGTGGAATAAGTAGTTCAAAGCACTAAATAGGCAAGTAGAATAATATGAAATATAGGAAACAACAGATATTTACTTCTTATTAGTCAAAAAATAATATTTAATAATTTATTTCTCCTGGAAAAGTAAAAATGAATGTAACTGTTATTTCACCTAATAATGTCACTACTTCCGTTCAACATGTCCTTTGTTAATTATTGATTTAAGCTATTTTCAGGAATATGTAGTGGCTGAACCTAACTAAGTTTTATATTTTTTTCAGACTTGCTACTTGCCTCAGCCGCAAACACTGCAGATTTAGTTGTATTTTTGGACCAGCTATTTGATAGTATCAATTCAGCGTCTTTGATTGCTTCTGCATCCAAACCGCTGAAAGGTGGAGTTACGAGGCAGTCAGGTCATTTAGACTTTTGGAATGAATGTGTTGAAACGATTCAACAAATGAAATTTTTTTCTGGCAGAAAAAATAAATTCGTACCAGTACCAACATTCAACAACACAATATATACGTTGAAGGCATTCAAAAGGTTTGTGTTGTTTGTTATCATGGATAGAATATCCCACTTTACACACTAGTGGTATAACTAACATTTCTCCTCTGTTTTGTTGAAGCCTGATGTATAAGTGAATTGATATAATTCACCATTGACTTTGATCTGGTGGTTTTGTCAAATAACACTATCATAGAAATTAATTCAATTGCGCACTTGAAATGGAATAGAAGTTGTGGAACTGTGCTTTGTCCAAAGCTCTACATTGGAAATTATAGACATGCCTAATTATTTGACTATGCATATTTATTTTCAATTATTAAAAAGAATATATGAATAAGTAAATAAATATTACAAAAAGTCAAAACATTGGACATTTGTGACAAATGATCCCATCCAGAAAAGGGCTTACCCCAAATTTGTTAGAGTAAAATCTCTCACAATAATGTTTCAATTGAAAAAATTAATTTTCTTCACTGTTGTTATTAAATGGTGCTCGAATTCTGTGACTAAGTTACACTACTTTGTGACAAGTTTAATAGAATTATTATTAACATAATTATTTTGTATTTTAGATTAAGCACTAGACTGCTAAGGAGGGTATCCTTTGATTATGTCCTAACTAGGCCTTTCAACCAAGATGCATTGGAAACCTTTTTTGGGCTAATTAGAACCCAAAAAGCTAGAAATGTTTTGCCTAATGTTACTAGTTTCCAATCATCGTTTAAGAGTCGGGTAATTAGTAATTTTATGGCGAAACGTTCAATGTTTTCCAACTGTGAGGAGGACATTTCAACTGGGACATTGCATACATTTCATGACAGTTTAAGTGTCACGGAGCCAGCCTTCCGACCCGATGTCTTGGAAGAAACACCAAAAATTTCAGTGCCAAAATTAAATATGGGCAACAGAACCAGGGTGTCAAAATGTACAGTGGCCTACATCAGTGGGTATTTTATAAAGAAACTTGAAAAACAGTGAAGTGCACTGCGTGCATGAACATTTTCTTTGAAAAGATTGCTGATACTGATTTTATTGACGCCCGTCAGTATAAACATAGTCTGTGACAAAGAGGTAATCGTTGTTTCAATTTTATCGTGTACCATGCCATGTCCTATTTGTACTGTTGGATACCAAAAATATGCCATCTAGAACCATAATCAATTCATTCATTTAATTTATTGTCAAAAGAAATAAATTTCAATATTTTTAATTGCTGTAATGAACATGCAAGTGGAGAAAAAGCCTGCCAATTAATTATTAGATGCACCATATTTTTTTGGTGCAAAAAGGTAAATAAAATAGCGGCAGCTAAGACTCCAAATTCGTTAAATAATGCATATTCATAAAAATGCTAATTGCATAGACCCTATAGAGGTACAAGTACATAATAGTTACCCGAATAGGGTCAAAAGAAAAAAAGAAAATGGTCTATGGATAAAATAGCAGCAGGTAAAGACTCCAAATTCATGAAATAATATGGATGTCCATAGAAATATGATTTGCATAGACCCTTTAACCATACAAACATAACAATTATACAATCTATAATTTATTGGGGCATGGTAAATTCGGTCCCAGCAGGTAGCAGATTAAATTAAAAATTTTATACCCTTTTATCGGTAGGTTAATTCCCTCTCAACCAGAGTTTTACGATACTGAAGAGCTCAATCTCTTTCGTAGAATGAAGTAATTATGGCAAGTATGGGCTTTACCGAAAATAGTAGCAATTAGTAGGTAAATGAATAATATAAATACATGAAATGGATTGAAATATGTACCATTTAGTTGCGTATGTTTCTCCAGTTTACATATTAGTCGATTCAATTATCCTTTGTAGTCTGTCACCATGGATCTTAATATTATTTTGAGAGAAAAAGGAAAGCGTATAGTAGTTATAAATAACTATAAGTATAGTTTTCAAAAAATTTTAAAAAGTGGCGAAAAGCGGTGGACGTGTTTAAAAAAAAGTGTAGATCTTATTTGCTTAGTATGGGTGAAGTGGACAATGTAACTGTTACAAAGCATGTAAAGGATCATTGCCATAATGCAAATGTAGAACAGTTGAACCGCCAAATTGTAAGCACCTCTTGTAAAAGAAAGGCTATTGATGATTTATCGGAGAAGCCTGCAAAAATCATCCGCCGGGAGCTTCAAGAAAATATGCCTTCAACGATCAATACGTCAGACGTTGCGTTAATAAGGAAGAATTTGTACAATGCTCATCGAAAACTGCTTCCACAATTGCCAACAAGTATTCAACAAACTTTCGACACTCTGGCGAAGATCAACATTGAAACATCCAGAGGTGAACATTTTTTACTTTTTAATGATGCAGCTGATCAAATCGCCGTCTTTTCTTGTAAATCAAATATTCAATTTATCGGAAAAGTCAGACGAATATATTTAGATCAGTGGTTCCCAAACTGGGGGGGGGGGGCGTGGAGAAAGTCCAGGGGGGGCGTAACACCCAAATGAAATAAATAAAAAAAATTACAAAAATAATTTCCTCAGATTTTTGAAATAAAGTCTTTCTAAGTTTTCAAAATTGTTTTTGTAATGTTTCAATTTCCATGTTTTTTTACCAATTTCCACGCTTCCACATAAAGAATATTCACTTGACATAATGGTCAAGTGTTTGTAAAAAATTAAAGCCATTGTTTAAAATAAAACAGATCAAAAATCCTTTGTTTAAAAAACAATTAATTTGCAAATTAGAGAACAGTGTTGCCGAACTCAAACCGCCCATTTCAAAGAACGTAAATTCCCCCATTACAAAAGGCGTAAATTTCCCCGTTGCAAAGTTGTAAACTTTATCAAAGAAGGCTACAGTTTTTAAAACTACAAAACACACAAGAGTTCAATATTCTCAAAACCGTCCCCCTCCATAGCAGTTACTGTCAGACAAAACGGGTGTGTGTACCTATACCTCCGTTTGGCCTTGGCGTGAATGCGAGTGTCCCACCACCCCTACCACGCCCACCCCCACCGCATCTTCAATCCAATGTCAATAACCTTGCAGTTCGCCAGTCCGTTGTGCCAACAGTGCTATCCGTGAATTATCAGTCAGCGTGTTTTCCGTATTGTGGGTGTTCTGTAATTGCTGCGACGTTTGAATTGGAGTAATTTTTTTTGTGTTGTGTGAGTTCTGTGTGAAGCTGAATCAGAGAAGATGAACACGGCAAAGAAACGCAAGTACATTGACGATTATATTCAATATGGGTTTGTTTCCTTGCTTAAAGATAATGTTGATCACCCTCAGTGCGTTATTTGCTATGAGGTATTAAGCAATGACGCGATGAGGCCTAATCGTCTTCTGAGACATTTGTCAACCAAACATGCCTCTTTAAAGAACAAACCTAAAGAGTTTTTCGCTGCAAAATCTAAGAATTTAAAGCGCATGAAGTTAGATAGCACTGGATCTGCTGCTCAGTCATCTCTAAAAGTGCTTGAAGCTTCCTATGAATTATCTATTATTATTGCTAAGGAAAAAAAAAGTGACACTATTGGTGAAACGCTAGTTAAACCGTGCCTTTTAAAAGCAGCCGATGTTGTCCTTGGAACTGATAGTAGGCAAAAGCTATCAAAAATACCACTTTCAGACAACACCGAAAACGCCGCATTGATGATATGGCCGAGGACATTAAAAACCAGGTGGTTGATGCAATAAAAAAATCCCCGTTTTTTACTATCCAGCTTGACGAGAGTACAGACATAGCACAATGCTCTCATTTGATTGTATATGTTCGTTACATTGAAAATGAAAGAATGAAGGATGAACTGATGTTTTCTACTGAGCTGTTGACCACTACTAAAGCTGTAGATGTGATGGAAGCAGTATCAGACTTTTTTAAGAAACACGAACTTTCTTGGCAAAAACTTATTGGTGTATGCACAGGTGGTGCTCCTTCAATGCTGGGTTCTCGTTCAGGCTTTGTGCAGTTGGTCAAAGAGAAGAATGCTAATGTGGTTGGGATTCATTGTTTTATTCACCGCCAAGCCTTGGCAGCAAAAACTCTTCCTAACGAACTCAATGCTGTTTTAAAGCTTCGTATTAAAGTAGTCAACTACGTTAAGAAGAGTGCATTAAATACTCGACTGTTTAAAATTCTGTGAGAAGATTTAGGAAGTGATCACAAAACGCTGCTATTTCATACAGAAGTACGATGGCTATCAAAAGGCAATATGTTGGGAAGACTATTTGAACTCCGCGATGAAGTGATAACGTTTTTGGCACAGCAGAAACAAAACGAGCTTAGTGCAGAGTTCAAAAAACCCTGTAACCAAGTGATTTTGGCCTATTTATCAATATTGAATGTTGTACCATGTAAATGTATCTATGTATAACCAATTTTAATTTATTTGTATGATGAAAAAACTCATAGGAACTCTATAAATGAACTAATAATGTAAAAGAGTGTATGTATGAAATTTTTTAATAAGTGAAAGAAGTTTCAATTAATCTGATTGCAAAAGACAATATTTTATTGGTTATAAAATATGACAGAACAAATTGTGAATCAACAAATAAACTTTGAAATAGTGACCTGAAAAAGAACAAAAGACTGTAGAGAATCGAGGGGACGCTTAATTAATAAGGGAAGCTGGTCTCGAGAAGCGAGGAGTGTGTGTGATGGTGTTCCTGAAATTTCAAGAAATTCCCGGTTTAAGAGATTTAAACCTATAAAGTACTATTAAATACAATCTTAGTAATACTCACAGTCAATTGTATCAAGTTTTTCGGCAAGAATCTACGAAATTTTCATCAATTTTGGTTTTTTGGAGCTTCAGTGGAGTGTTCCTGGGATCCAGAGACTTTCATCCCAATTCAAGAGCAACAAGTCAGTGTTTTTAAATCATTATTGGCCAATAATCAGTGTAAAAACTCAAAATACTCAATTAAGTACTTAATTTCATAAATTGATAAACTTTTGCAAATATGATCGATCTGAAAAAGAAAGAAACAGACTTTGTATAGTGAATTCATTGCATAAATCGTTAAATTTAATAAAAGGCCGAATTTTCAATAAATTAAAATATTTACTTACGCCATTTTGTAATTGAAATCTGGTGATTGAAATTTCATAATGTAATAACTATGCCCATCTGTATATAATACCTATATTTCTATCTATGTATATAACTATTTTCTTCCCACAGCAATTTGTATCATATATATGTATGATTTATATATAAATTATTTTATGTGTTTGAACCATTCATTTGTCTGCATCTTCAACAAACTTGGTATAATATGAATAGATGCTTCTTTAGTGTAAGAATTGTTCGTTTTATGTTAAAGCGCATGACTAGTTTTTTCACGCATGCGCATTGATGAAATTATTAAAATAAATAAGTAGGTACAATATAACCATTGGCGTCGCATATTATTTTTATCAAATATAAAATATTGCATTGAAAATTAAATCTATTTCAAATAATGTGTTTTCTTTTTATTTAAACAATTATAACAATACAATAAGCCAGGACTCAAAGAGAAAAAGGATTTCATGCTCCCGAACAATCAAATTAAAATAAATTACCAAACAAATATTAAAAACAAACTGAGCTAGCCAAACTAAATAAAAATTCTAAATAATAAATATCAACATTAAAATTAAATAATAAAAGTAAGTAAATAAATCAAAAAATTAATAATATATATATATATATATATATATATATATATATATATACAGGCATCTCATAACATAAGTTTTGTCAAATCATTTTTTGTCACATTTCTTGTCAATTTTAATAATAAAGAATAATAACACACCTCAATTTTAATAGTTCAAATGACAACATTTTAACGTTTATTGACACACCTCAACACCTGTACTAAAAGTTGTTGGATGGTCGCTTACTCTTATTCGATTTTGTCTAGATAAAAACAGTGGTCGGCTTTTCTTGTACGTTGAAATTTCTGCTAGATTTTCAAAATTTAAATATAATGTATTATAACATACCTAATGTTAACTCATTTTACATTTCACAGAACATGTGTTAAAATGGTAACTTATCTAAACAATTCACAAAAAGAATTTATCTAACCCATGGTCAGAAAATAAAGGCGGGTTTTATACAACATTTACATAGTCATAATCACAGTCAGAATCATAAGAGTTAAACTAATTATTTCTTATAGGTCCGTTTATACAATTGTCACAATCATAATCATAAGCATAATTTTATTGACCTTGAAGTTCCCAACTTTTATGATTATGACGAGAATTGAAGTGCGCATGCGTCGAAACCGACAGACGACCATGGAAAAAGTATATATAAAGGAAACTCGACATATATACTTTTTCTATGCAGGCGACATTGACAAGGGGGCGTTTCCATCACAGAATCCATTTTGTTGTGATTCATTGTGTAAACCATACACGTGTATTATATTTGTATCATAGAAGCGGCGTGGTCTTCAATTGACGACGTGGTCGAGGAGAGTGGTGAGTTTTTTCAAAATATTTATATAACTTGAGGTCTATTAATTATCTATTGTTTTATTTTTCAAGTTGAAAAGTGTCAGGAGCTCTGGAAGAGTATTCGCCTGAAATATCTCAGGGAGAGGAAATTAATAAAAGATATGCCATCAGGATCCTTAAGCTACACCGGAAACTGGGAGATCTTCCAGAAACTTGGCTTCCTGGCACCTCATGTGCAAATCAGAAGGTAAAGTGAAAGTCTCGAAAAAGTTGTTGCCCGATTTGGACAATTGAGGCCTTTAATTTATATAATTTTCAGAACTAAAAGCAACTTTATGAAAAGCAGAGAATATCCCTGGTCCGTCGAAGGTTTGGAAGTTCCTGGACGATGAGACGTTATTAAGTCTTGGTACCTTAAGAGTCTTATAGTAGAACAAGATCTCCTGAAGGTAGCAACGTAGCAAGAAAGTCTACAGAGGAACAATCCTTAGTAGCTACGCCTTTGTCGTCTTCCTGTTTGGAGGATCCAAGCACTTCAACACAAGTTTTCTCGACAGAAACACCAAGTAGTTTAAGGCGAAAAAGAAATATAGATCAGCAGCGAAGCGGTGGGAAGGATGGAGATATAGGCAAAATTGTAAATACTGTTTCGACCGTTGGAGAGAGCCTACAACAATTTCTGAGACAAACACAGAGTGATACTCAAATATCCAGGTTGCAAATCAAGGACCCATTTTTATTGCAGGAAGTGTGAAGTGCACCTATGCATTGTAAAAAACAGAAACTGCTTTGTTTTGCATCATACTCAATAAATCTTCTCATGTCGTCTCATATATTACATTTTTATGACACTCAGTCACAATATACACAATAGTGTATCACCTAGTTGCCCAAAATTGGGCAACTCTACATGTTCCAAAATAGTACCAAAAAATTGCAAATAAATCATAGATCGAGTGTGTAAAATTTCATACGTCAATTTTCACCGGAAGTTAATTCAGTACTGAAAGGGTTAATATTAGTTAATGGTTTTATATTGATAATTTGATAGTAACAGTTATATGTGACGGGATCGGAGCAGATAATTAGTTAGCTTACAGACGTTTTCAAATATTAAATACTTAGCGACTTTGTTAGCAGAGAATAATTAAAATTATGGACAGGTATGTACACATTATTATTAACTGCAGCTCAGGCTTATTCATTTACGTACAATTAAAACAACTCCAAAAGTCATGAACCCCCTTTTTGCTCATAAATCGCCGGTTCATCAGATATTTAAAATCTAGTGATATAAATAAGTACTTTGATCCTTTTTTCAGTTTACGTGTTTTGGCAATTTTTCTTAAAAAGTCATAGTTCCTTTCAGCTTTGTTTAGAAAAAAGTGGCTTTGCCTGAGGTTTCAGTATTCGAGAGAGGGGTAAAAATATATCCGTCCTGAAAATTACACATTGTACGATTTTTACTCTAAATATGCAATTTTAAAGTTGCCAAAATATTTTTGAATTTATTAAGAATTCAATCAAAATTGCCGAAAAGCACCAAATCTTGGCAAATTTAGACTAAATCGTAAAATCAATGTGTAATTTTTAGGACGGGTATATTTTGTATCCCTCTTTCGAATATGGCGCTAAAACTGCTGGTAAAAATTATAAAGTTTTGTTTTTCTGACTTTTGAAGATAAATTGCCAAAACACGTAAACTTATCAAGGTATGTACTTATATTATTAGATTTCAATATCTAATGAAGCAGGGAATTTAGGGAAACAAAAAAGGGAGGTCCGAGACTTTTGAAGTTTTATGTAATTAGGTAGGTACACCTAGATATTTTGATATAACGTATTTTTAGATTTCTAATAAAACAAGTATCAAAACCTTCTGATGATAATTCAGCTTCTCTCAAGAATGATATCATCTTCATCTGAAGAGGAAGACGTCTCTGGGAAAGACACTGAAGTCACTGACAATGACAATCCTCAACCGAAATCAAAAAAGAAAAAAGTTTACGCACAAAAATTTAAAAAAAAATGGATGGATCATTACCCTTGGTTAGAAAAGAAATCAGAGCAATCTTTTTGCAAGGCTTGCGAGAAATCTATTAAGGGGGGTATAAAACATTTAAAACGGCATGCGGAGACAGAGGCACATAAAAAGAACATTGTCAAAGCTAGAAATACCCCAAAGATGGAACATTTTTTTATACATACCGAAATATAAAAAAGTGTTAGAAATGCAGAGTTAAAATTGACAATGTTCCTGCATGAACATAACTTGCCTTTTCTGCTAATGGATCACCAAATTTTGTTACTCTCTGTGGTTTGTACTGACTCTAATATTGCAAAACAACTCCGTTGTGCACGAACAAAAACAACAAATATGACATATGCAGTTGCTGATGAACAAACAGAGACCCTTTCAAGCAGATTACAAAAATCATTTTTTTCAATCATTATCGACGAAACCACGCATGTTTTAAACAAAGAGTCATTAGTACTTTTTGCCAGGTATTTTAATAGCCTTCAAAATAGAGTCTGTGATATATTCTTTGGACTTATAAGAGTCGTTAACTCGGACGCAGAAAGTTTGTTTAACGGAATAATTGACTATTTTAAAAAATCGAAAATTCCCCTAGATAAGTTGGTAGGATTAGCAGCAGATAACGCATCGGTAATGATGGACAATATATCCGGTGTACAGGCACGATTTAAGGCCAAATATTTTTGTGAAGGGATGCCACTCATTCCATTTGTGCTCTACAGCAGCAGCCAAAAAATTAACGAGGAATTTGGAAGATTTTACCCGATCTGTTTACAATTACTTTTCACACAGCAGTAAAAGAATCGAGAAGTTGGAAGAGTTTCAAAAATTTATAGAGTTGAAGCCTCATAAAATGCTCCATCCTGCACAAACCCGCTGGTTGTCGTTACAGGTACACACTTGTCTTAAGACCTACCTAATACATGTCTTTATAAAAACTTTGTTTTATTTTTAGGCATGTGTGGATAGAATTTTAGAAACCTGGGATGCGCTTAGACTCTTCTTCCGGAGTGAATATTTGGCAGAAGATCTGCACGGTACCAAATCAATATTGGACTCGTTTGAGAACCCAATTTTTAAGGTGTACTTTTGCTTTTTATCTTTTGTTCTAGACCAGGTAAACAGATTAAATTTATAATTTCAATCAGGGAAACTGAAACTTCACTTATTATTAAAAAGAACTGGTAATTTGTATCGTTCGATTTTAAAAACTTATATAGCTAAAACATGTATAGAAAATCAAACTTTGAACTTTCTACCTATTGAAAAGGTATATTTTGGTGCCAAAACAGAAATTTTATTGCAAAGTGGTAATATAAATTTGCAAGAGGTACATAATTTTAAAATGCGCGCATTAGTTTTATATTGAATTGGCACAACAAATCAGAAGTAGGTTTGAATCCATGACTGAAATTTGTAAGTTTGGTCTTAGATCCATATATAGCATTGATGGGGAATATGCCAAGAATCGTGGTTGAAGCGGGAAATTATTTTCCGCACATAATTCAAGAAAACAATATCGATCGATTAAACACTGAATGACGACCATTGTCTGATCTTCCCGAGCTAAAAGATATTGATGCATCAACACTTGAAAATTTTTGGTCAAAAGTTTGTAACCTCAAGAACGAGCTGGATACCGAAATGTTTCCTTCTTTAAAATACCTTATTTCAGGATTACTCGCGTTACCTCACTCTTCAGCTGCGGCCGAAAGAAAATTTTCGAGGGTTAATTTGTTGAAAACCAAGCTGCGAAACAGACTTCAAATTGAAACAATATTTTGCATTTTGAAGAAAACTTAAGACAGCAATGATTGTTATTCATGAAAGCCCTCGAAATCATTTTTAAGAAACAAAGTAATTTACAAGAGAAATGTAAAACTAAAAACATTTATTTTTTAATAGTAGTTAGGTTCATTTCAGTTGTTTAATCCATTTTGTTGTGTTTGTAAGTTTCTATTTTAAGGTTGTGCTTTTTGATAAATGAGAATAACCCTAATTTTTATTTTTGTTTTCATGTTAGTTAAGCATAACCTATGTATAGTCGTGTGGCAAATGTAATGTACCTAGAAAAAACATATTGAATATATTTAGATTACTATTTCGAATTTTTTTTAACAAGGAAAAAGTTTTATTCTTTATGATTTATTTAAATACCTATTAAGTAAGTTATTTTGTATTTCTAAGTTGATTTTGGTAATTAAAATTTTTGATAAAAAAATGTTTTAAGGTTGTGCAGTAGTGCAATTTGACACATGAGAATATTCCCATTTTTATTTTTGTAATTTTTGTGTTTTGATGTTTTTGTTGGTACTTTTGTGTTTGTTTTTAAAGGTAGTTAAGCATGTAGGTAGGAAATAGGTACTGCACCGTCCTGTGGTAATGTAATATACAGTCAACCAAATTTATATGAAATCACTCCATATATTCTCACAAGTTACCATGTCAAATGGATAATGTAAAAAACTTCATAACTTTCTTGTTAAGCAACATACCAAGTTGATTTACTCTATGTACACTTCTAATGTGATAAAAGCAAAAAATAAAAAAAACTTATTTTTCGTTTAAAAATTTACCTATTTTGGACCAAAAAGGTTAAAAATTCTTTGGGGTGCATTAGCAACAAAATTAGTTTGTTACAAAAACTAAAGTAAAGACTTATTATTTCTAAGCATTTTGCACATTAAATAAGGTTGGCATGTTGTTATGAAGTTTTTTATATGGCCATCTTATGGGAAAATATGGAGTGATTCTATATAAATTTGGTTGTGTGTACTTAGAAAAAACTTTTTCAATATGTTTAGATTATTATTTTGGATTTTTTTGACAAGAAAATCGTTTCATTTCTAATAATTTATTTAAACACATGCATATTAAAATTTAGTACATTTTTATAAAATTTTAGTACTTTTTTCAACCCTAATCTAGTACACAAAACAAAAAAGTTCTGGCAACACTGTCCGCGAGCGCGCCAGTCGAGTCGCTGAAAGATACGGACGTACGTTACTGTCGGCCATTTCATATATTCTTGTTTTCGGCAGAATTAATTAATTGTGGAAAACTTCATATGTACTTCTGGTGCCATTAAAGGTAGGTAAATATTATTTATTTTACTGGTTTGGTGCATTATTTCTTAATATTTTCCCATATATTTTTATTAGATTTTAACTTGCATTAATTTTTCTATCGGAAATATATATAAAAAAGGTCATTACTGCGGGTAACTTGTAACATTGTTTCAAGTTACCCTTAGACTGTTTCAAGTCACCCTTAAGTATTGATTGTCACAAAAAAGGTAGCATGCCAAATTAAAAATTACTATTTTTCATCTTTAATGCGTTGCTAAAACACGTAAAATGTTCTTTTTTAGGTGAAAGCACTATCTTTTTCCTACAAGATGACAGTTCAAATTTATTACAATGATATGAAAAAAAGTGTTAAAAACTTAAAGAGGAGAAAGGGAAAATACTACATATATAATTTTCATTTCTTTTACACGTTATTATTTCCATTATTTGTCGAGATAAAGTTCAACGTTTTTTTACATCAAAACTGCAGAATTTCCTAGTCCTCATTTTCACTCCATGGTTTTGAAGATACAAAACACTTTCAAACATGTGTGCGTGCGAGTTTGGCGACAGATTTAAGCGCTCTGTTAACGGTCAAATTTGCTTGACAAATTTGTTTGTCAAACTTCACGTTTTAATCAAACAATGTCTTATTTTGTAGTGTTTCTTATATTACTGTAGATGTCTGTATCGTATATTATATGGCATTGACTTTATTTAGAATTAATTTGCTTATCACGCACAAGCTGTACCTACATCAGCTTCTGTGATTGTCTCTGTTTATTCATAAAATATTGTACACATTGTAAATTTTACATTATTACTAAATAAACATTATTATTATTGTTATTAATACCTTAAATCATTGGTTCCCAACGGGGGCGATACCGCCCCCCTGTGGGCGCTGCAGCCTTTTAGGGGGGCGTTAGCGGATTCAGAAGCAAATAATAAACAGTCAAGAGGAATGGTGAAATAAAAATGATTTAATAAGGGTTAATAAGTAGTTTCAAATTAGCATTAATAATAATACTAATAATTTCCTTTAGTTCAGAATAGAAGTATATGACTTGTCCTCGCATGTTGATAAGCGAACGCGCGATGTTCATACAAAATAACATGTTTCGATATGTTCGCACACAGACAAGTTGAATCATGCACGAAATGAAACGTATAAAAGCAACAGCTCTACGAATTTTTTGTTAGTTAGTTGTATGTGCTTGGCCGCGATATATAGTCGTGAATCATAAGCTCTGCCGTAGTAAATAATCGTGAGTGGTGTGTCATTTTACAAACATTACTATCTATAAATCTATTGAGAATTTAACTTTTGTATGAAAATGGCTGAATCTACTTCTAAATTAAAAAAGAAATGCCGGCAATAGGGGAGAGTTGGTTAAGATGACGCAGTCGAAGAGATGACGCATTGCTATATCCACTTACTTATACGGTTTTAATTTAAGATTTAAATTTTGGCGCGAAGTTAATTCGTTTACAAGAACGCCACTATAAGCGGAAACGCGCCCACTAGACTTTTAGTCAATCAGTAGCCCTCAAAGTGATAGTCACGTGTAGTGTTATAAGGAATAGTCCTCGCAAAAACACGTGGTAAGTCCATTTTTTAATATAATATATTATTGTGCTTATGTCGTATAATCCTCAATTGCATTCTTATTGGATGAACGAAGTTTTCGATCTCCAACATCTATATTTTTTGTTTTTTCAATATTTATAATATGATGGCGCTATTTGGGCAAAGATGACGCATATTTGATCGGCTAAGATGACGCACTTTTCTACTTTGCGTCATCTTTGCATTTTAAACATATAACGACTATTAGCCATTTAATAAATTATTATTTTTTCAGATGGGTAAATATAAAAGAAAAACTGAAAGAAGACCCTATACCAAAGATAAACTGATTTCTGCCCTTGATTCTATTGGAAAAGGGAGTAAAATTCGTGCAGCGGCAAGAGAGTTTGATATACATGAAGCCACTTTAAGGAGACATCTCAAAATAAAAAGAAACATTAATCACAGTAAGAAAGCGTGGATTCCGTGTAGGTTTGAATGATACATATTGATAGTATTTTTTATAGGTAAATCAGAGTCACTAGGAAGAGCACCAATATTCTCCAGGACCCAAAACGAGAACTAGCTGAACACGTTAAAAAAATGGCTAAGCTTTTCTTCGGTATAACAGCAACTGAATTGCGACAAGCAGCTTATAAATATGCAGAAGCAAATAATATAAAAAATAATTTTAACAAGGACCAAGGCATGGCAGGGACCGATTGGTTTAGAAATTTTTTAAAAAGAAATCCCGATCTTTCTTTAAGAAAGCCTGAATCAACCAGTGTCAACCGAATATCTGCATTCAATAAAGTCGAAGTTAGTAAATTTTTCTCAAATTTCGAAGAAGTGCTGACGAAATATAAATTTGGTCCGGATCGAATATACAATGTTGATGAGACAGGCTGCTCAACAACCCCAAAAGAAATCAGCAAAAAATTAGCCCCAACCGGCGTAAAACAGTTTGGTACCATTGCTTCGTGGGAACGCGGAAAGAATATTACTGTTATTTGTGCTATGAGTGCCACGGGGTGTTTTGTGCCCCCACTGTTTATTTTCCCCAGGTTACGTATGAGTCCTCAACTAGAAAAGAATGGTCCATCTGGGTCAGTCTATACTTGTAGTAAGAATGGGTGGAGCAATGATACAATTTTTATGATGTGGCTTAAACATTTTCAGTCAAAAGTTTGTTCTTCTGTTGAAAATCCCATTTTGCTGATTTTGGATAATCACTGTAGCCACATTTCGTTACCAATATATGAGTTTTGCAAAAATCACGGAATCGTTATGGTCAGCATCCCCCCTCACACGTCTCATAAACCGTTGGATTTAACATTCTTTGGTCCCCTTAAACATGCATACAGCAAGCAATGCAATCTTTTTCCTTAAAGAAAAATTATGGATGGCGAAAAAGAAAACAAACTAACGCCATATGACATAGCAGAAGTTTTTAAACTGGCTTATGAACAGGTTGCAAATGTGGAAAAGGGGGTATCCGGATTCTTGGCAGCTGGTATTTGTCCCCTTAATTCCGAGAAATTTGACGAAAATGACTTTGCACCAGCAGAAAACCTAATTGATCATGCTATGCTAGAAATAAGCTCACCTTCCACACCCACAAAATATGAAGAGAAAACTCCTGCTCAAGTGCACCCGCCTTCACCCCGACCATCTACAAGCCGCCAGGCAATTCTGGACGAACAAAACCAGGACTTGTATTTTACGCCGAATTCACAGCAACTGAAAGCCTCTGAAAAGGAAACATCTGTTATTAAACTTTTACCAACTCCAAAATCCAAAGGTGTCCTGCCACGCAAGAACGTGCGCGAAAAGCAGCATTCGGAAATATTGACGAGCACGCCGTTTAAACACGAGTTAGAAGAAATGCACAGAAAAAGAAATGAAAAGGCAGTGGCTTCAGTAAAGAGACAAGTTGCAAAAAAGAATTCAAAAGAAAAAACAAAGAAAGCTAGAGTGGTGAATAAAAGAGTATTTAAAATAAAAGCGAATAATATTGACAGTGACAGTGAATCAAACAGTGATCTTGATGAAAAAAACTTGTCTGATGACGACGAGTTGGACGACATGTGTGATGTGTCGGAATATGATAAATGTCTTTATTGTGCTGATTCTGGCAAAAATAGAGAACTGTGGTACAGGTGCACTGTTTGTGGTTTTTGGGCCCATAAAGAATGTAGTGGCAAGGATTCCCCTGAAGGATTTGTGTGTGACTTTTGCTCTTAAAAGAAAAAAAATATTTTTTTATGTATTTATCATAATAATAAGAGTTAGAACTCAGCTTTTGCTGTGCTGTTTTCGTTCTTGAACTGTTTTTCATATTTTTCAGGAAACTATTTTTTTTTACAGAAAACTCTATAATAAATTCGCTTTTGATAAATTTACGTTTTTCATTTTTTAATTTCAATTTTTAGCTGTTTAATGCAGTATTTACCAACACCTTAAAGTGCGTCATCTTATCCTTTCACCTATGCAAAGATGACGCATCGACACTTTAAGAAAATAAAATCATAATTTTTTTGCCTTGATATTTAAAAATAATTGTGCAGTAAATAGTCATCTATAACCCTTCCAATAATGTCGCGAAGAAGTTCAAACTCATTTATTCAAAAAATATAGAAACTCTGGGCTTTTTCCCCTATGTGCATCATCTTCACCCACTCTCCCCTACAGTATTGAATATTTAAAATATGGATTTGCGGAATCTTCTACAAACAAATCATTACCTATGTGTTTAATTTGCCGAAAAGTTTTTTCAAATGAAGCTATGAAACCTTCTAGGCTACAAGAGCATTTACATAAAATGCATCCTGATAAGAAGAACAAAGATATATTCTATTTTCAAGAACTCGAAAAACAATATTTAAAACAGCCAACTATATCAAACCTTTTTGCATCGTCTTCTAAACGAGACGATGATGGGCTACGAGCCTCATATAACGTTTCATTGTTAATCGCAAAGTCAGGAAAACCACACACCATTGGCGAGGAATTAATTTTGCCGGCAGTCGAAGAGATATTAAAAACTGTTCCCCATCATAAGACACCATTTGATATCATTAAAAAAATTCCTCTCAGTAATGATTCAGTGCAAAGAAGAATAGATGAAATGGCAAATGACGTTGAAATATCATTATGCGATTACCTAGATTCGCAAATTTTCCATTTAACTCGATGAATCAACTCTGCCAAGTAACGAAGCTCTACTCTTATCATACGTACGATTTATAAAAGAAGAAAAAAATCATCAAGAGTTATTATTTGCTAAGAATTTGGAATCTGATACAAAGGGACATTCTATATTTAATATCATGCAAGAATTTTTTCAAGAGAAAGAAATTCCTATTAGCAATATTTTGTCTGCTGCTACTGATGGTGCTCCAGCAATGACCGGGCGTCATAAGGGTTTTATAGCACATTTGAGAAAAGCAGTGCCAAATGTACTCGCTGTACATTGTATTATACACCGTCAGAATTTGGTTGCAAAAAAATTAAATGAACGTCTACATGCGTCCCTCAATAACGTTATTAAAACAACCAATATCATTAGAAGCAATTCATTGAATGACCGTTTGTTTCATAAGCTTTGCAATGAAAATGATGAAGACTACAATCGCTTGCTGCTGCACACAGAAGTACGTTGGCTCTCTAAAGGTGTTTGTCTGGATCGTTTTTTCAATCTATTTGACTCAGTGTTGGAATTTCTTGAACAAAACGAACAATTGCGCGAAAACATGATTACGTCAAAAAATGACATCGCTTATTTGACGGACCTGTTTAAAGTATTTAATCAAGTTAATCTACAATTGCAAGGTGATGATTTAAATTTAATTAAAACTAAAAACGTCATATCTGCTTTTGCAGGAAAACTTCTTATATTCAATAGAAATCTTGGTAGAGGTGAGTACAACCATTTTCCCACATTATCAACAGTGTCTGCAAAACCGGAAGATTTACTTACTTACTGCCACCACTTGGAAGTTCTTCATGTTGATTTTACAGAGCGTTTCCAAGATATTTTAAACATGGAAATACCAAGTTGGGTTATAGATCCTTTCGCAAACACAGATACTGAAGGCGGAGGAGCTATTAGAACTCACAACTAACGAAGAACTGAAAGTAAAATTCAAACGTGGATATCAAGAGTTCTGGCTTCAAAAACCAATACCAGTTCTCTATCCTGGATTGTGGACAATAGTACAGAAGTTGTTAATTGCATTTCCTTCGTCCTATATGGCTGAGCGTGCATTCAGTGTAGTAACTCATTTGCTGTCAAAGAAGAGGAACAGACTACACATCACTGAACGTGGCGATCTGCGATTGATGTTAACGAAATTGGAACCCGATATTAACAAACTGGTAACACTCCACCTGCCTCAACCGTCTCATTGATTTTTTCTTTATTACTAATTTTGTATTTCTTATTTTATGGCATTTTTTATTTCTATTGTGATTGTATTTCTTATTGATTCTGTGTTTATATTTAAAAGTTTAATAAACAATTTTATTGTACATTTGGTAGTCGTTTAATAAATTTCTACTTCATCATTTCTCTAAAATACAATTTAGACATTGACTGAAATTAAAGCGAAATACAGATCAATTGAGACGGTACAGATTATATTCAAATAAAATTAACTACTTAGGACTAACCATTGACTGGGGGGGGGGGGGGGGACCGTGAAATTTTTGTTCTCTTCTATAGGGGGCGGTGGTCCAGAAAAGGTTGGGAACCGCTGCTTTAAACGTGACTTCGCCGTGCCAAGCGCTTACTATAAGTAATTCAGATGACGCATTTTTGGCATTGACTCTAGCACTGTGTATCAAGACAAAAAAGAAGACGATGGAGTCGAGAAGGGTTGAAATTAAGAGATAAATATACCCACAAGAACTTGCTACGGGAAATATTGTGCACAGAACCTGAAGACTACGTAAACTTCCTGCGCATGGGCCATAAAACTTTTGAAGAATTACTGACTATACTCCGTCCTCGCATTGAAAAAATGGACACAGTTATGCGCAAATCTATACCAGCTTCTCAAAGGTTATCAATAACTTTTAGGTACCTCGCTAGCGGCGCCGATTTCGAAGACTTAAAATTTCAAACCTGCGTTGCACCTCGAACGTTGAGCAACATTATCATTGAAACTTGTGCAGCACTAAATGGCACATTAAGCAACAATATTCAGGTAATATTTTATTTAAATCATACTAATTAAAATGAATTAAAAAATTTCAAGTATTTTACTGCTGGCTCAGCTTCTGTTTCGTTTGTTTGCGAGTCTGGAATATGAATTAACACAGGCTGCTCCGTATTCGACAAAGCTTGAGCATGAATTTGAGTGTGAGAGATAGGAGATTGAATGTACGGAACGGGAGATGGAGATTGCGGAACAGAAGATTGAGTGTGAGAGATAGGAGATTGAATGTACAGAACAGAATCGGATTAATTATTACTAAATGTCTACGAAGATTTCCTTCTTCGCCTTCAAAGAGTATTTCGTTGATGAAATTTTCTGCCAGTCGTCTTTGTTCTGCAGACATCCTCTCCAGTTTAAAGGCCCAGTTTCTTGCCATTGCTTGATATTCATTCTCAGGTCTTTTGAAATGATCCCTGACTAATGTCAATAAGCCATGTTGCAAGTACTCTCTTTTCTTCTTTTTTGGTTGCATTGGATTTGTAGATGCCGAAGGTTACGAAGGTGTTGAGGTTAAAGATTGTGATGTTGATGATTCCTGGAGGTAAAAACAACATTATAATAAACATTTTTCTATTTCAGATACCCAAAGCAAAAGAAAATTGGAAGATATTGGCGCGAAGATTTGTAAATGCATGGAACTTTGATAATTGCATTGAAGCTGTAGATGGAAAACATATCACTTTACAAAAGCCCGATCATTCTGGTTCCTACTATTATAACTATAAAAACCATACAGCATAGTACTTATGGGTATAGCCAACGCAAATTATGAATTCATTATGTTTGATGTCGGTACAAATGGCAGAGTGTCACATGGAGGGGTAGATAAAAACACAAAATTTTGGCATTGCTTTGAAAATAATCATTTGCATATTCCAGAGCCATAAGAATTGCCAAAAGCGAATAAAAAAATGCCTTTTGTGTTTGTAAGCAATGAAGCTTTCGAACTACTTTCAAATTTTTTGAAACCTGACAATAGACAAGTGTTGAATGATAACAGAAGGATCTTCAATTATAGTGCTCGACGAATAATTGAAAATGTATTTGGTATTCGTGCGTTTTAAGATTTTCCAAAACCTATTAAATTGTCTCCAAGAAAAGCGAAAATTGTAGTAACGGCGTGTTGCTATCTACACAATTTACTTATGAAACAAAAAAATTACGTTCGACATGGAGAAATCGATGTGGAAGATTGTGTTACGGTGGCTATTATTCCAGGCACTTGGAGAAATGAGCCAATGTTGTTAGGTATTGATCATACTCGACCTGGAAATAGTGCAACTTTAGCAAAACAAGTACGAGATGATTTTGGTGAATAGTTTAATACAACGGGTCGGTTCCATGGCAAAACAAATGTTTAGAGTAATTTTATATGTTGTACGTGTAAAAAATACAATAAACAGTACTACTATTTACCTGTTGTTCTATTACTATGCTAGTTGCTGATTCTCCCTCCATTTAATCTTGCAGAAATTCTAATTCTTTGTAGTACAATAATGATAGTACATACAGATCATATGGACCACAACCAGAAAGATAGACTTTTTCATTTTGTGGTTTTCGCGCTTGAAACTCGTACGTAGAATATTTTTTTATTGCTGTGCTTCTCTTTGTTCCTGTCCATATAATGTTTTGATTTTATTTTCCATAACATCGGCATATCACGATAAACAGATATGAAATGCAACGTAAATTTTTTATCCGTAATATTGCCATTTATCATATGTATCGTCACTGGACGTAACGTCCTCCGTGAGGCCAACACAACGAGTGAGATCTTGTTTGACAAACACCGCCGTTCACGTTCCAACCTGTTTGTTAAACTCGACATCAATACAGATTTTCATCAAACGCGACAAATATGTAGATTGTTTGACAAACGCCTCAAACACAGCAGTATACTATCAAATTATTTGACAAACACGTGAAATTTGACAAACAATTTGATCGTTTACAGGGCACTTTACTTAGTACACCGGCACGTGATGGCGCCGCCCCCCTTTCCTTCGCCTAAGTTCTCTGTTTACATTATGGAAAATACATATTGCAGATATGGTACTCCTAAATTAGCATTAAGAGCTATTTGTCCCAAAAATGAAGTCATCTTTTTTAAATGGGATAAGTTGTATATTTTTACATTTTTATAATCCTCTCGGCGAGCTGATTTCAACGATGTATCACACTTGATGTTTGTTAAGGATCTGAAACATCTTCAAAACCGTTTGAAAAAGATCATCACATAATCGAATGAAAAGGGTAGGTGGCTCCTAAAATAAAGCTCTTTCGACTAAGGTACCCCCGGTCTATCAAATAATTGTTTTATATGAGCTAATGAATTGTTCTTTTCGAAGATGAGGGCATTGATGATGAAAGTTTTAAGTTAGTAGATGAAGCTACCATAGAAAAAATATTCTTAAAATCTGGACCAAAATTACTATTTAAACATAATTTTCAAGAATACCTTAACCATAACATGATTTTAGAGGTAGGTAAATACAATTTTTTATTGCCAACAATAACAAAATAATGTACCTATGTGTATCCCAATTTTGAATTATTACTGCCTATAATAGGTATAGTGTAGTCTACAATTATTTTCGCCAAATTTATTTTAAGAGAGAAAAAACTCCTTTTGCATGATAATGAAATTTTAATTGTGTCATAATTTGTAATAGTCTCAACCACATTAAATGTAACTACTTTTTATAGTAAATTAACCGATTATATATTTTTTTAGAATGCAGAAACTGATAAGCGTGAATTATCAACAGCTTCCTCCGAGGGCACAAGTTACATTCTTATACCTGAGCACCTATCAGATAGTCAACCCTATGAAATAGTTTATTGACCTTTTGACTTCACCACAAAGGTGTTCTGTGACTTCACCTTCAAGCTCATCTAATGTGACCAAAAGATCATTAGATTTGGATCTAGAAGACATAAATAACCCAAAAAAGGTTAAGGACCGCATAATTTCACAGGTAAAATGTGTATTTGGTTTTTTAGTATAATAATAGTAATTATGCGCCAATGTAGAAAAGTGCGGTATTATTGTCGAGGTCCATTAAACCCGTTAAAGACTGGCGTTACCATACGGTAACGGTAAACATAGGTTCCATTTTTAACGTCTGAATTGTAAGTTTCGGTAGTTTTTGCTAGATGGCGGTAAATATCCGTTTTAGGTATGAACTATAAAGAACATCTTAGTTTGGTTTTGACCTTGTTAGTGAGTGCATGGGTGTAAACTACAAATTTATTTCGACAATTCTGCAAGGCTTTGAGTAATGGAGTCCATAAATTTTGCGTAAGTATTTATTGCTTATTTTAAAACATGTAGTAAGTGTTAGTTATTGTATTTTACTTTATAAATATGTACATTTTTGTATGTTGTATTTTGTTTTGTCATATGTCTTAGATTTTTTTTATATAGAGGCATTTTTTGTTGGTGTTGCCATATGGTAACGCTAGTCACATTCATTATCATTTTTTTAAGAAGTGTTTTTATTTCAGGCGCGGTTTCTCATTGCAGGAAGCGTTAGATATTGCCTTTTCCGAAGATATTGACGGTATTTACGTTGAACCACCCGAGGCTAATGTGTTAACGGATGAAGACTCTGCAGATGAGGATTCTGGGGGTACAATTGATAATCTTTCGGGTCGACAACTGCGAGCTCGAGCCGAAGTCAAATTTTTTAACAAAGAGAACGTCACTGCAGAGCCAGATCTTCCCACTTCCAGTGTTTCAGCTTCATCGTACCTCCCAAGGTCTAAAAAAGACTACAGCTGGATTAGCGGTGATCTTCAGGCGCAGTCAATAGATTTTCCCAAACCTGATTATAAACAATTTATGGATCTTTCACCCGTTCAACTTTTTGAGTTATTTTTCGACGACGAAATAATTACTCTTCTAATCGAAGAATCGTCTCGCTATGCTCTGTTTAAAAATGCACCCGATCCTACGATTTCTAAAAATGAAATGAAATGCTTTATAGCAATACTTATAGTAAGTGGCTACGTAGTATTGCCAGGAAAAAAATCATATTGGGAATCACAAGGTGATGTGAACAACGCTATGGTGAGTGGGGCCATGAGACGGGACCGTTTCGTCCAAATTATGCGTTTCCTCCATTGCGCTGACAATTCAAAACAATCCTTTGAAGGATATTTCAATTAAATCAATTTTATCAGATGTAGACTATCTCACTTCCACAATCACAGACTCGAAAATGAGAAACATCACGGTAGCTAGAGCCACTAATATTATTACTAATTACATAAAGCAACCACATAATAATTCTTTCTTTCATAACCTTTTACTTAAATCTAAAGCCTTCTTAAAGGCGAACCCTCATCTGATTCTTACTCAATCCGATAAGGGCAACGTTACTGTCATTATGGACAGACATCAATATATTGAATTATCTAATGATATTGTTTTGAATAACAGTTGCTATGTAGAACTATCTAGTGACCCTACTTCCTCTATTCAAAGAAAGGGTAACAACCTAATTAAATCATTATGTAATAAACATTACATTGACATAACAGTTAAGAAAAAACTCATGAGCTACCATGGTGTCCCTCCTAAATTTTATTCTCTTCCGAAAATTCATAAACCAGTTCTCTCTGTAAGACCGATAGTGGCTTCCATAGGAGCCCCCACAGAAAATATTGCACAGTTCTGTACAGAAATACTGACGAAAGCGTATGATTATGAAAATTTGTATTTTATCAAAGACTCTTTTGAAGTCTCTGAAAAGTTTAATAACTTAGAAATTCCAGAAAATTATGTTCTGGCCAGTTTGGATGTGGTCTCGTTGTTCAGTAATGTTTATCTTGATGCTTGTTTGAGAGCTATCGATAAGGGTTGGGATCGTATCGGTGTCCATTGCTCCATCCCGAAGGAAGCTTTTCTTGAATTAATAGTTTTTCTGTTTGATAGTACTTATTTCTCCTTTAATAACAAAATTTACAAACAAACTTTTGGTACTCCAATGGGAGCGTCAATTTCTCCTATCTTAGCAGCATATGTCATGGACGATGTTCTGGATACAGTCATACCTGTTCTTTCTTTTACTCCTTTTTTTATAAAAAAGTATGTTGATGACATTATTTTGGCACTTCCTCGAGAAGGCCTTGATGAACTTCTGGATACATTTAATAGCTTTGATCCTAATATCCAATTCACAATCGAAATGGAAGACTTCGAGAATTCCGTACCTTTCTTAGATACAAAATTTATTCGTAACAACAATATAATTATTATAGATTGGTACAGGAAGCCATGCAGCTCTGGTAGATATCTTAATTATCACTCCTACCACAAACATTCCATGAAAGTGAATTTGGTTAAACAAATGAAGCAGAGAGTACTCAGAATTTCAAATAATGTTTTTCATAATAAAAATCTTAATATTTTACTTAACCTTTTCTTGGATAACTCTTATCCAAGACCTTTATTGAATATTATTCAGCACATCTAATGCTGTGGATTTGTTGCATGAAGATAGCCATCCTAATTTAGCCCAGACGGATGTTGGAACTGATGTGTCCCCTTCTCGACCGGTTTTCGCTACTTTGCCATATATGAAGGACATAACTCCGAGACTTGCCAGATTGCTCCGTTCATGTGGTGATTTTAAAATTGCTAATAAAACTGTTCTTTCAATCAGATCGATTTACTCTAGAGTTAAAGATAAAGACCCCTTGACTTCACTTACTAACGTGGTGTACAGTATTCCTTGCAGAGATTGTGATAAACAATATATCGGACAGACTTTAAGATCTCTATCTAACCGTATAGTTTCACATAAGAGTGATGCTAGATTACACCCAGAGAGGTGCGCGTTAGCTTTTCATGTAAATTCTCTTGATCATCAGATGAATTATGAGGCTGTGAAGGTGTTAGCGACTGAGTCTAACAAAACGAAAAGATCATTCTTGGAAATGGCTTTCATTTCACAAAACAATAATGTAATTAACAGGAAAACTGATATTGATCACTTAAGTGAGATCTACTCATTTTTGTTGTCCTTAGATACTAATTTTGCACATCAAGTGGTGGGAAATAACTATGTTGCTCCTGACAACACCACCCTTATTACTTTAATTCAATAATAATAATAATAAACTTACTTTGAATGTATTGGTGTTGGTAGATACATTCAAGTAAACAAATAATTAATTAAACCTAATTTTGAGTGTATTGGTGTTGGTAGATACATTCAGATTGGAGAACTATTAAATTACTTAATTACTATATTTATTATTACATATTAATATTTCTGTTCTGTTGTCTTCTCTTTTCTTCCTTTGTGTTAGTCAAAACGAAGTGATGTTCTCTACGCACTCTAAACATAATAAAAATGAGAGCGTTCTCCTAGCTCTGTCTCACATTTTCTTTCTCTCTTCCTCTTTTCAACAATATTACATCTTCTCATTACACCAATTGTTAGCCCTACAGCTGCCATTACGAAAATAGTGGCATTGTCCCACAGCTCATTATTGACGTTGGTAACACTGTTTGTCTCTTGTCACATCCCTTTTGGAGGCAAAATATATCATTTCCTCGCCGGCGTTTAGTATGGTGACACATGAAGATGAAATCAATGGTTTTATTTTATAAAATGCTGCGACAATTACAATTGTTGCTATGACACGATTGATTAGGCCGTTGGTTCAATTCCTACTTGAATATTCCACAATTTACGACTTGTAGTTTACGATTTTACATCTTTATGGAATCTAACCTCACTTCGGAGGTAAGTACACACGTGGTTGTGAATTTCATTTTTAATTATTCTCTTTGACCACAGTATTTAACTGTTGTTTTTTCATTCTAGTTTCCCTGATGATGAGGACAAACATCCTCGAAAGCTTGGACATTTTCCGCTAAGAGTATATCTTTTCCAATTTTTTGCTGCAATCCCCAATATTCACTGGTTTTATTCCTAACTAGTCAGCAAAGACTATCTTTCTTCTATATATATATATATATATATATATATATATATATATATATATATATATATATATATATATATATATATCTTAATTTGGTGGCGCAGCGACGTTTAGAAAATTAAAAGGTACCGAAATAAATTTATTAGAGATCTCTAAAATTAAAAGGAATGCATTCATAATTAGTAATTAATCTAGTATTTTTATTGTTTCAAAGTAACTATAGTTCATTATTTTTATAGTGTATACACGTTTTCCTGTTATAAACTTCTATATTTTTTTTTTAAAAAAATTCTGAAATCATAAGAGTTATGGAGCATCTTCTTGCGTTAATTAGTTCAGTTTGCAGTGATTCTACGGTCGCAAAAAAAATTAAATGTGGACGAACTAAAGTAAAGGCACCAATTGCAAATCTTATGGGTCAAACAGAAAAAGTCCGCCTTATTACTTTAATGAAAAACAATAAATTTAGCATAATCGCAGATAAGTCCACGGACAGAGCGTGTATAACAAATTTGTTTAGTTGTTAGAACTAATGAAAATAACATCAGAGATTATTTTTTGGCATAAATCCCTATAAAAGTTGCAACTGAAACAGCATTATTTAAACATATAATAGATTTTTTTGAAGTGAATGATATACCATATAAACAATACTGCATTAGTTTTGCATCTAATGGAACAAACAGTATGATGGGAGTGTTCGAACATCTAAATACTTTTTATTCACAGTGCCGCATTTAACACTTCTCGATTGTGCAAACAGTGTGAGAGAAGAAAAAGAAGAAGACTTGACTGGCGACAGAAAGGTAGACCGCCAAGTATTTTTTAAAGTTAATTTTTGACGTTGAATGTCAACTCAATAAAAAATCGTTAATGTCATTTTAATTTGACAATCCAAAAAATTATATTAAATTTGAATGGCGCAATTGAACCCTACCCTTTGATAGAGTTATACATGCTTAACGATTATTCAATCACAAATAATAAAATAATAAATAAATATAGAATACATAAAAAATTGTTACCCAAAACGTGGGGCAATTTCAATCATAAGATAAAGTATTACATAACAAATGGCGGCCCAACGTGTGGCAAATCAAGATTTTTTGATAAGAAGGTTTAAAAACATTAGTATATATAACAAATGATTGTCAATTTTTTAGAATTTTCAATAACTTTTATTATATTGTGGAATTAACTAGAAACCGTGAGTTTCATTTAAAACATAAAAAAAGTAAAGTTTACATTTATGTTGATGTGATTGCTTATTTCATCGCAGACTTGATGGTTATCGGTGGAAAGTTCCGTTAAAAGACTTATTTCTCAGTATAACGCACTGATCTTATACTTCACTGATCAGTCTGCAACAAATATTGAGGCACCTAATAGAATTTTACGTTTTTGGCGTATTCCTTGCCCTTTTTTAACAAATTAAATATTATAATGCAAAGTGAAAAACTGCAGATTTATAAAATTTACACCGAAGTAACCAACTTTATAAAATCCATTATGAATTGTTATATTAAGCCTGAAGTACTCCGTAAAAATAACGTATATGATATTGAGTTCAAAAATCATAGACTTTTTTTAGATATTGAAGAAATGTATTTTGGTGCAATGATTAATTCAAGCACACTAGATCCTTCTGATTCAAAAATTTTTAAAATTAAGTGTCTAGATTTTTACATTGAAAGCCTTGGGCAAATTTTAAATAGATTTGAACTCATAAATTACAGTTATAAAAAGAACCATTTCTTCTATATCCGATTTGACAATTCATTTTCCAAATTTAATTGAAAATATACAAGAAATTGATAATGAATGGAGAATGCTCCCAAATTTTGATTTTAAGGATTTGAAAATAACCAATGATGCTGAAAAATTCTGGCAGGCGATTTCTGAAATTAAAATTGGCGACGGAGATCAAAAATTTAAACGGTTGTGTAATTTAGTATTTAATTTACTACGTCTTCCCCCACTGCATACTAATACTACTGAAGGGTTATTGGGTTATTACTGACAAAAAGTCTAACAAATTCTGGGAAGTGTATAAACTTCAAAGTATCCCATGATATGCTAAAAAATTAATATTAAAATATATCTAACTGCCAGTCCACCTGAATCAGATTCAGAATAAATGATGTCTTGGAAATAGAGACCCCGCGCAATCCACAACATACATTTTTGGTTCCTTTTTTTTATACCTTTTCTTAAATTTTTTTAATTTTACGAGTTTACGTTTTTTTTAATTTTTATACAGATGAGTTTATACATGTATTTATTGGAACATAGTGTTTATTTTACTATAAGTACTTTATATATTTTCTTCATTTTTATTTTTTATTGTTAACGATTCCATAACTATTTTTTTCATATTGATGAGCTGTACGTTTATTGAATAAAAGATATTATAATTATTGTAACACTGCCCGGAAAAGACAGAATATCCAATAGACCGAAAAAGTGATGACGTCAGAAACATGGTCGCTGACAGTTGCTGAGGGAAAACAAATATTTGTTTACGTTCATTTTACGTTTGTAAGGTGCTTAAACATGGCTATTGTGAAAACTGTATAAACAGTGGACATGTCATAGAAATAGAGTATGATGGAAGTTTAGAAGTTTTAAGAGGTCGTGTGAAGGTGAGCATGAAAAAAAAAGACCTACAAAACCGAGGTAGATATACATATACATCTAATATCTTATGATTGTAAATTTGTGCATACAACTAATAAAATGTATGTTTTTCCAGATATCTTTAGACAGGATGAAAATAAAAATTTTTCAATGTGACTGCCCAAGAGGGCAATTTAAATGTCACCATATAGCTGCTGTTTTGTTATATGCCAGTAAAAATATCAGCCAGACTGATTCTGTATGTCGTTGGTCTATACATTGTTCAGCATCTGAAGCTCAATGTAATATATCAAGCTTATATTCTCAAAAAAAAGTATAGAGATTTGACCAGAGAAGTTGACAATTCGGACAAATAATTTTTCTATCATGAGTTGAAGGCACATAACCCTGGAGTGCACACGTGGGCCTGAGAGGCCCAAGTGAAAATTTGAGTGAAGATAAAACAGAAAACTCTTCATCGAATTACATGAAATCCTGTGTAGCTTCCTGTAATAATAAAACTAATTCACTCATCCACAAAAAACGTTTATAAGTTGAATAACCCGAAAGTAGAAGGCGTAATGGGCCTAATAGGCCCCACGTGTTAAGTGAGGTTATAATTTCATGTCAGTTGAGAAATGTGTTTGTGCGTTTATTTCTTGGATTTTTGTTAGTATTATTATGCTACAGTAATTTATTATCAACTCAAAGTATACAAAAAAGTCGAAAAAAGGTGAGATATTTTTATATGATGTATTCAGCATGCGACGTTTATATTAGTCATTTACAGAAGGAATTTGAGTTGGGCGAATATGAAAAAGAAGTTGCTGGACTTCAAAAACTATTTGAAGACGTCTCATCAGTTGACGAAAACTTTGACGAAGATGCTGATGACTCAACGGCTGATTCAGACTTTGCTTTATCAAGTGATCATAACTCTGATTCAGAACAAGAACTTCAGGAAGTTGAGAGATTTTCAGATCATGATGAAATTGTTTCAGATAACCATGAGGATGAACAAGGAATTTCTCGTCGACGAAAAACACATTTTATATCAAGGGATGGTACCAAATGGAGCAAACGATGTCAACCAAGAAATGTGCGTACTAGACAATACAATTTGTACACCCATTTACCTGGTGTCAAACAGTACGATAGAAAGTTGGTTTAAGTTGGTAGATGACCGAATGTTGAATGATATAGTGGCCAACACTAATATTTTTATCAGAAAATCAACTCCTGATGCAGATTTTGATTATAGAAATAAAGAGACAACTTTAAAAGAAGTAAAAGCTCTAATTGGTTTACTGTATATAGCTGGTGTGAAACATGGAAACAGAATAAATCTCAGCGAATTTTGGGCAACAGATGGTTTGGAAAATCCTATTTTTCCAGCTACAATGGGAATAAATAGATTTCGCTTTTTACTCAAGTATATAAGGATTGATGATGTCACATCAAGGGAAAAAAGGCGTCAATTGGACAATATTGCACCAGTAAGAGGTTTCTTTGAAAGTTTTGTTAGAAACTGTCAGTCATCATACTGTATTGGTGAATATGCAACGCTAGATGAAATGCTCTGGGCTTTTAGAGGGAGATGCCGGTTTCGAATATACATTCCCAAGAAGCCAGCGAGATACGGTTTGAAAATATTCGCGTTGACGGATTCCAGAACAGCCTATGTAGCCAATCTAGAGATTTATGCTGGTACTCAGCCAGATGGGCCCTACAAAATCAGCAACAAAAAGTCTGATGTAGTAGAAAGAATGTGCGAGCCTATTCACAACAGTGGAAGGAATCTTACAATAGACAATTGGTTCAGTAGCATAGAAGTAATGAAAAGAATGCTCATGCAGCATCGCCTTACTAGTGTCGGTACTTTCAGAAGAGATGCAAAAGAAATTTCTTCAGAATTTACTGCAAAAAATTGAGAAATATATTCCAGTCTTTTTGGCTTCAACGAAGACATGACAATAGTTTCGTATGTTCCAAAAAAAAGCAAATGTGTGATTCTGGGATCCACAATGCATCATGATGAATATACAAACGAGAAAAAAAACCTGAAATAATTACCTTTTATAATATCACTAAAGGAGGTGTAGACACAGCAGATCAGATGTGTGGTGCATACAATGTAGAAAGAAACACTAGAAGATGGACAATGGTAATATTCTATGGAATACTGAATATTGCTGGAATGAATGCAGTCATAATATACTATTCGCAAAAAGATAAAATTGAAACTAGGAGATCATTTCTGAAAAATTTAGGAATGGAACTAGTGAAAGATCATTTGGAGGACCAGGCCAAGAATAACCATTTGCCAACAAAAACAAGGTTGGATGCAATAAAGTTCGCTGGATTACCTGCTGAACATGTCATGCCTACTGAAAAGGGGGTCTCACAAGAAGATATTGTAATTTTTGCAGCAAAAGAAGGAAAAGTCGATACTTTTGTGAAAAATGCAGTGTGTGTTTGCTTAGAGCACGCACACACTTTGTGTCCACAGTGCGACAGCAATATGATGGAAGATGAACAAGAAAGTGAATGAGACTTTAGTTGCTAGTCATAACATTTTACCTCACAATAATTGTTATTTGTTTGGTGTAATATTTTTTTTCTATTTTTATTTTCAATAAAAGTTCAGTATCAATACTTTCCAGTCTTTAAATTTGAATTTAAATGAGCCCCTGACGTATTTTTTGGACTTTCTGATACTTGGGCCTATTAGGCCCGACGTGTGCATTGGTGAAATTTGTTTCACGTGTGCACTGCAGGGTTAATAGGTAGGTAAACATTTCACTATATTCACAATGTGTGTTGATATAAAATATTAGGTATACTGTACAGCTGATTTTTTACAGATTTTCAGGCTTTTACTGGTTATTACAGAAAGAACCACTAGCAACTTCTACTAATTTGAAAACCTTTAATAAAATTATGGAGACATCTCAGCAGGATAGTATAATAAATAAAGTTTTAATTATACCACATTTTCGGCTTACCTCCAGTGAGATTAAGGCAGTGGCAAATATTACAGTAGGACAAAGGGAGAACCCTTCATGGCACCAGATGCGTATTGGGCATCTTACTGCTAGTAATTTTGGTTATGTTTTGAATGCAATCAACAAACAAAGGTATTTTTAATGTTCTGCTTTATGTTGTTGGTCTGTAATTATAGGTTATAACTGAGTATAAACCATATACATGTTATAGGTTATCGAATAAATACATTCGGAATAGCAATTGTTGAGTAATAATGGAATTATTTCAGTTCTGCTTTTTTATTTTAGATACCCACCTTCTTTGTTTAAAATGTTGTTGGGAAAGCAAGACTTAAATGGCGTAACCTCAATACAGTGGGGCAATACACATGAACCAACAGCAATAAAATCGTTTGAAGAAAGCCACAACTGCTCTGTTATCCCTACTGGGTTAAGGTTACATGAGAGAAGCTTCTTAGGTGGATCTCCTGATGGCCTGATTGGTGACGACACCATAATCGAAATAAAATGTCCATACAAACATAGAACATCGACAGTAGAAGCAATTATTAGCGATAGTGGGTATTGCCTCAACGAAGATTATAGTTCAAAAACTGATCATGTGTACTACCACCAAGTAGAAGGTCTACTGTCACTAACTAATCGAGAACTGTGTACATTGATGATATGGACTCCACATGTAAATATTATTTTAGACATAAGAGATTTGCAATGGGAGTCGAATTGGTTCAGTTTGGGTCATTTTTACGAACATCAATTGTTGGAGAAACTTTTAAAATAATCATTTATTATGATAGTATAAATAATTCCTTTTTCATGTATTTATTAAATATTAAATGCAGTGCTATAGAAGATGCCCTTATCTTTTTGCTTATTTTTTTTATATTTTGTAATTTTGAATCTGTAACCCGAGAAAAAACAATACAATTACTTACAAAATGGTTTATTTTCTTTTAAATTATAACATTTAAACACATTTCAATATGTACTGTTGACACGTTACAATGTCGCTGAAAAATACTGCTCATTCTCGTGCAGTAATGAGTATTGCATATTTACCAACGCTGCACATGTTTGGACAATAGTAGAAGCATGTTCACGCATATCAGCTGCAATGAAGTCCAATATTTTAAAATTCTTTAATATGTTGATTGATCGTTCAACGTGAATTCTTGCACGAGCTATCTGCCGAGTTCTCAACACTTCAGCAGGAGTGAACTGCTGATTAGCTAAAAATGGGGGAATGTTCACAGATCTCTCTGCACATGTCTGATATAGGAAATCCTTTATCTGCAAGAATTATATCTCCAGCCACTAAATGACTAAGCACTCAACTTTATTTAGTTATAGTCTTGTCTGATGCAGAACCTGGGAACATTTCACTCAGATAGGTGATTGTAGCATTTGGAGATATACCAATCAATACTTTAAACGTATGTCAACAACAACAATTTTGAATAACGGCAAAAGATGCAAACTTACATCTGAAGTTACTACCACTACCCAAAGGGTGTTTGTTTATGTTAAAAATACAATAATTAGAGGGGTCCAGACTTTGGATTTACCTGGTATAAATATAAAAAATGTTGATTTATCAGTGATGCAACGTAAATAAATTAACTGCTGGCAATGTTTTCCAATCAATTGTCAGTCGTGGTACAGTTTTTTCTCTTCTTTTTCAGCATGTAGTTGCACCTTAAAAGCCTAGACCCTCCAAAAAGCCAAAGTTTAATCTTCGGATGCCGGAGGGGGGTACAAATGTTTTTTGGGCGTATTTTTTGCATTTTGCTTAGAATCAAAAAATGCTGCTGAGTAATCCTCAGTTGGACCCTCATTTATCAGTACATATATCAAAAAAACAGTTTTTTCTTATTTTTTTAAAAAAATGTGAAAATAATTAGGTGGGGTACATGCTGTACCCCATTCGGCATCCATGTATTTTTTTATTAGTCTTGAAAGCAAGGTTGGCAATGCTGTTTCAGACAACGTAACTTTGCGTCCGACTCGTATTAGTTGTAGGCAAAGCCGACCGTTGCCGAGGCGCTCATACGGCACGTACACACAGACATATTTATTTTAGTTAGTATTATTTGATACGCGTGTTGAGACTGTTACTCTTGTTTCGTGAGTCGGTGTTGCGATATGTCGCAGAAAAGGAAATTGGATTTATCTACAGAAACATATCGTGCAACTGCCTTACAGTGGGTTGATGAGAGTGATGAGGGTGAGAACGTTTTTGAAACAGATTCTGAGTGTTCTGAGTTAGAAGACAACATAGAAATTCAGGATGTTGAACCTGAGATTTGTGAGTTATGCTATTTTGATATGAGCTTTATTGAAAAATGTACTTTTAGACTGATGAAGAAAATGATCAAACTGATGATAGTGATCCTACATATGTATCAAAAAATGGATCAGTTTGGAGAAAGGCACCTAGACCCGCACGAACGGCAATGCAAAATATAATCACAAGAAAACCAGGACTCACTTCGACGTCAGAAAATATTTCTTCCCTATCCGATTGCTTCAAATTGTTTATTGACGCTGAAATAGTTCAAATTATTGTTGAGTGCACTAACAAAAAAGCTGATAAATATTATGAGGAATGGAACACTAAAAACCCTAACAAACAACGTCAATGGCAACCTGTAGACCCTGTTGAAATGTATGCCGCATTTGGTATTTTGATCATAGCTGGGGCGCTAAAGGCAAACAGAGAACCTATTCACTTCCTTTGGATCAAAAATTCACTTTTTAGTAGGCCGATATTTCCTGCATCAATGGCGCGTGATAGATTTGTCAACATTTTACGTTTTATACGATTTGATGATCTTACAACTAGAGCAGAGCGCAGAAAACTTTATAAATTGGCTGCTTTTATAAATGTCTTCGAAAAGTTTGTAGGACATTGCAAAGAACACTATTTGCCCAACTCGCATCTTACAGTTGACGAGCAACTAGTATCTTTTAGAGGAAAGTGTCCCTTCCGAGTTTATATGAAATCGAAGCCCGCTAAATACGGAATCAAAATTTGGGCTCTTGTGGATAATTACTCAACATATGCTCTAAACCTTCAAATTTACACGGGAAAGGAAGGAAATAAACCGGAAAGAGACCAGGGAAAAAGAGTGGTTCTCGACCTAGTTGAAGGTCTTGAAGGTGGTTACGGAATAACAACTGATAACTTTTTCACCAGTATTCCTGTTGCTAACGAGCTTTTGAACAAAAATCTGACCCTATGTGGAACCATGAGGAAGAACAAATGGGATATTCCTCCAGTTCTTCTACCACATCCTTCAAAAATCGAGAAGTCTTCCGTATTTGCATTTCAAGATAAATATACCTTAGTTTCATATGTTCCTGCTAAAAATAAAGCCGTCATTCTTCTCAGCACTGAGCACCATGATGCCAAAATTTCGGGAGAAGAGGCCGATTATAAGCCAGAAATAATTCTACATTACAATGACACAAAAGGCTCGGTTGACACCATGGACAAAATGGTAAATGAATACTCGGTGAAAAGATCGACCAAAAAGTGGCCATTTGTTTTGTTCCAAAATACAATTGACATTGCTTGTCTAAATGCATTTGTGTTGTGGATAACAAAAAACTCCCAGCTTAGTACAACTGCTACACATAAACGCAGAGACTTTTTACTAGACATGGGACAGCAACTTATGAAACCCTATGTTGAAAGACGACTACAATCGGGTGTGACGTTTCACAAACGTATACTAAATGCAACGTATGATTTTATAGGCACCTTAGATCCTGGACCTAGTACAAGAATCGAGGGCAATCAAATATCCATGGGAAGGTGTGTACTCTACTCTAGAAAATATGACAAGAAGAGCAGAAGTAAGTGTGACAGATGCAGAAACTTTGTTTGTCCTGCTCATCATGTAACTACGAAATCAAAAAAATTTTCAAAATGTAGTTTATTGGATCCAGAATTTTCTAATTAACTTCGTCATGTAAAATATTATTTTTTGTATTTCTTGATTACATTTGTATCGAATATGCTATTAAAATTATATTTAAAAACAAATATTGCTTTTTTATTATTTAGATATAAGTAATAATGAAAATATAGAATATTTTGAGAGTTGTAAAGCAAAAAAAATGTGGGGTACACAATGTACCCCCTCCGGCATCTTCGCAGATGCGCGACCCTCCGGCATCCTAAGGTTACTGCAAATGAAGAGTTATTGGCGAAAGCCAGTAAACGTCTGGAGACACCCCCAGATGATTATGAGAAGATACCTATGGCTTGGGCAGTGGAATTGAAAATTGACACTCAGCAGCAAATGTTTGTTAAAAAGGCGATACATGATATTTTGTTTGAGGGGCAGATGGGTACATTGAGCAGAGACTCCGTTCAGTGGTTCGCTTGCTAGTCCCATATGCTATTATGATCAACCAATTGCAAATAATCAACCGTTACAACCAGCACAGCAGGTCTCTCAACCATCCACAGTGCAATATTTCTCAGACCAGCAGCTACCTAGGTCAAGTCAGAGTGCCTCAGCCTACCTTGCCAACTTCCAGCCACCAGTGTAACATTGACAATTATTGCCAGAAAACTTAGTTCATTTTGTTCTTATAAACAAATATGTTTGGGTTTTATTTCAAGCAAAATCACAACAAAAATGATTTAACTTAAGTAAATAAAATGTCCGTTCAAGCAAACAATATTTATGTATATTTACCTGTATATAATTCTTCAAGCAGTGTATTATCGCATTACAGGTTTCAACTACAATTCTGCCAATCGCTTGTGGAGAAATAGCACTCGTGAATTTGAGGTCTTCAAAAGAGTTTCCTGTAGCGTAAAGTTATTGACAAACGTTGACTCACGGAAATAGCATCTCTCTCATAGTAGTATCGACTTTTTTAATATGAGGCTCAACCAATCGTAATAACTCATCAAACGATTCTGCGTCTAATCTGACAAAGTTCTTAAAGTCATTTGGCTCACTTGTTCGAGGCTCATTCAGCAGTCTTTCATGACTAAATTTACTCCCTTTTTTCAACCATTTCTTCATCCATATCCGCTTGTTCCTCTTGGTTAGCAATGCAAGTACCACACACGCTGCAGCATCCAAATCACACATGATAACTAATGTCACTCAAACCAAGATGCACGACTACTCAACTCTGGGTTGCGCAACTTTATTGAACTGTGGGTTGTACAATAATATTGACCGTGTATGGTCGCTCTTTCAATAACATTGCACAATATATTGTACAATCATATTCACCGTGTATGGGGCCCTTACTCTGCAGTTGCTGAACTGTGCAAAACATGCAGGTAAAAAAATATTATTTTTAATCGTAGAAGGTATCTTGTCCAATGATATTCACAAACAAAACTTCATAGACGTATGTAAAAACAATATTTTGAATTGTGGTATCACTAACCTTAAATCTGAAACCTAAACAAAAATGCAACAAATTAAGTCTTAATTTCATAAGGCAACAGAAAAGTTGATCTTCATGAGTTAGTGTTGTAACTCTCCACCCTAAGTAATAATTCAAATCGAACCTTGCCAATAATCTGCACAAACACATGAAATGAGAAAACGTTGGTAGTCCTGTATACTTAAACACAAGAGAGTCGTTTGATGCAATTTAATTAATTGTAAATCTTCCATCACCTTATTCAAGTCCTTCTTTGATATCTGCATTCTGCTGTTGAAGAAAATACATTTCTGCATTACTTAATGCCTCGCCTGGAGCAAGTGATACTTCAGGATAAACATCTTCAATTGCTTCAAATGAAACAGCAGCACTAGTTGATTGCACAGGCTCTTCCTGAATCTCCTTCACAATTCTACAGATATGCAATATTTTTATCGGTTATAATTTATTAAGGATTTATGTGTTAAGTTATCTTCAATATCAAAATACTCTCACATATAAATAGAAGTCTACCTTTTCCTCTTTTCAGGTGAAGGAAACCTCATTTACTTGCCTACATTCCACTGAAAGATGGTGGGCCCTAACTGTTTGTTGCCTCCAACAAAGTGGCAACTACATAACACATCGTGCTTTCCTGGATCTATATCTTTCCTCCTTAAACATATAAAACAAATAAACATATTTTATAAATTCTAAAAATAGTGCCTACTTACTTATTAATAATATTCATAAATGGAGTATTGATAACCAATTAAAGTTCAATATTAATAAATGTTCTGTTATGTCCGTGTCTGGTAGAAAAGTGTATTATTTTTTATTACCAAACTGGGATACTTTATGTAGATTACAAGAAATTAAATATTTGGGTGTAACATCTTATGCTTCACATATTACTAAATCTGTTGCTAGTGTAAATCCTATGTTAGACTTTATTTGGAGGCAAATGTACTTTTTCTCAGATATTAATACAATATCTGTCTTGTATAACACTTTGGTTAGACCTAAATTAGACTTTGCATCTCTCATTTGGGGCGAGCAAGCAAAAGTACATTTGGAAGCTGTTGAGAGAGTACAAAATAGATTCCTGAGATATCTTTATTTAAAGAAATACCGAAAATGGCCGGATTATGTAACAGTGAGATCAACAAGATTACGTATAGAATTTAATGTTATTTCTTTACAATCTAGACGTCAGTTATTAGCTATAACCTTCTTGTATAAATTGGTAAACAGTATCACAAATTCTAGTGCTATACTCTCTTTAATACCCTTTAAAGTACCCCAAAGGGTAACAAGATGCAAAATTCCTTTTGGAATACTAGAATCTTCCATCTCCTCCTGATCTCTGAATTCCTTATTGAAACTAGCGAACAATGTATATCAATTGTCGGAAATAAGTTTTTTAATCCCGTTGTCGCAATTTAGGCATGAAATATATAAATATTTAAAACTTACCGGAGTATAAGATATTCGGATTGGTTTTGTATTTTGTACTTTGTATTTTGGATTCGGTATTTTGTATTTAATATTTTGTATTATATAGCTAATGTCCTTATAATTAGGTTGGAAAACCTGTTAGGACTTTAATAAATAAATAATTTGTGGTAGATGTTAAATGTATTATTGAACCCTGTATATACTTATTAATAGCGTTATTAAGTCACTTCTTACCTTAGTTCAATTCATATTAACCATTCATAGTTCAAATAGGATGGCAAAGGTAGTCTCTGAGGTAGGCCGCCTAAAGGAGTATGTTTGTATGATATGCCCTATCAGGGCTCAACTTTATAATTACACCAATCGAGTTCGGACTTCATATTTTATTCAAAGATAGATCTTATTATAAAAACGTTTTATACCAAGTCGCAAGTTACGGAAGCAAATACTTTTCGAGATATTGATTTTGAAAATTATTAAAACGTTTTCAATTTTCTAGACCTATGACACTGCAAATCTGGCAAGCTTGGGATATTTCGCTGCAGCAAAAGTAATTGTATGGCCAAAAATGAAAGCCGGGCAGTAGGAACATGGTTTTAATTTGGGAAAATATCTATGACAAATTTTTTTCTAATTATGTATATGTTCGTACATAAATTTCCATATTTGCAAGTTGAAACTGAAACAGGCGTAGAAAGTGAATTAGTGTTATCAACGAAAACAATTTCTGATTGGTTTATGTACTGTAGGGAGAAATAGTACAGATGAACAGATCCAAGTTTGGAAAAAAGAAATATAATAGAGGACGAAGCATTGAGGGCCATTGGGTTTTAGGAATGATTGAAGACGATAGTGATGACCTAAGACTAAAGGTGTGTCCCAATAATGTGAGATCTGCTGAAGTTCTGGTGCCGCTTATTCAAAAACATGTTCGGAAGGCGCATAAATACACACATATTACTGGAAATCTTATGATTGTTTAGCTCAATATGTTTATATCCATAAAACAGTCAACCATAGTAATCCTGTTAATAAATTTGTAGCATTAGGCGGTACTCATACATAGAGGATCGAAAGCAACTGGCGTCATCTTACGATGTTATATCATAAAGAACAATTTAAAGGTAACTTCCCAGAGTAGATAATAGAATACAACTGGATACGGAAAATTAGAAATGAATTGAAGGATCCTTTCGAAGAGGTTTTAAAAGCTGTAAAATATGTATACAGAGTTGATTAAATATACGAAGGATATCATTTAAAGCAGCAGGTAGAAAACCAATTAGAATTTGTCATTTTTATTTGTATTGAACTACAATCAAATTGCTATTTAACCCTTTAACGGGTACTGGTAGCAATATATACCATTATTCAATATAGACTATAACCCCACGACCGGTCAAGCAAATCTGTTTCTAGTCACCAACCGTAGCATAGAATTAGGCGGTACTCATACATAGACGATCGAAAGCCACGATGTTATATCATAAAGAACAATGCAAAGTTTAATTCCCAGAGTAGATAATATAATACAACTGGATACGTAAAATTAGAAATGAATTAAAGAATCTTGTCGAAGAGCTTTTAAAAGCTGTAAAATAAGTATACATAGTTGATTGATACGAAGGATATAATTTAAAGCAGCAGGTACAAAACCAATTATAAGTTGTCATTTTTTTTTAATTGAACTGCAATCAAATTGCTGTTTAAATATGTTTCTATTCTATGTACGAAAAAAAATTAATTATTGTAATAATGGCTCACTTTTTAGGATCCTCTTTCACAATTATTTTTATTATTATTATTATTTCTGGTTTAAGAGAAAATTAATTTCTTTTTCTGATATGAAAGGAAATTTATGATTTTTTTAATTATTCATATTATATAAGTTAGGCATTTTTTATTATGAAAAAATAAGCCATTGACAAATTGGACAAAAAATTACTCAATGGCTTTTATTATATATATTTTTTAATTATAATTGAATGTTAGAGAACTTGTTCTTCGATTTGTTCTGATTGTCTGTTCACCAGCTACTTGACAATATATATATATATATATATATATATATATATATATATATATATATATATATATATTACGGGGAACTCTCGGCTATGGTATGGTAACCCAAACAGAAAAGTCCTATATGGATGGATAATACGGAAACGGACCTAGCTATGAATTAGGTGGAGATGTGTGCTTGCACCGCTCCAAACCTCTGACAGTATGAAATCAAAGAATCATAAGAAAAAGGATACGGTACAAGGGAGGGAAACCCTAGTACCAGTCGGTGCTCCTGGCGTTCGTGCAGGCCAGGCTCGAGTTAGGCGATCAGGCCATGCGCTTGTAGAAATGACTGGAAGAGGAAATGATGAATATAAAATCCCAAATACGTAGGAAATATTTGGGAAATCAAAGAAAATAATGAGAACTCCTGAGAAGAAAGGAGGGGAAGACGAGAGCAGAGAAGTCAGTATGAGCACCCCAGACATAACCAAATAAGCAGAAGATGATTTTCTAAATTGGTTAACATCGGACTGGGACCCAAGTAAGAGAAAAGGGGTGGACACAACACAGGACATAAGCGTGAGTAGTGAATTTCTGGACTCAGTGACGCAGTCGATGGAAGTTTCAGAGGGGCTTTGTAGAATCCTGAATATGAATATTGGTAATGAAGAGGCAATAAAAGAAATGAGGAGATTGAAGGTTATTCTAGTAAATATCTATGACGATTTTTTTAAATTATGTATATGTTCGTATATAAATTTCCATATTTGCATGTTCAAATTGAAACTGCCGTAGAAGGTGAATTAGTGTTATCAACGAAAACAATTTCTGATTGTTTTTCGTACTGTAGGGAGAAATAGTACAGTTGAACAAATCCAAGTTTGGAAAAAGGAAATATAATAGAGGACGAAGCACTGAGGGCCATTGGGTTTTAGGAATGATTGAAGACGATAGTGATGACCTAAGACTAAAGGTGTGTCCCGATAATGTGAGATCTGCTGAAGTTCTGGTGCCATTTATTCAAAAACATGTTCGGAATGCACAGAAATACACACATATTGCTGGAAAGCTTATGATTGTTTAGCTCAATATGTTTATATCCATAAAACAGTCAACCATAGTGATCCTGTTAATAAATTTATAGCATTAGGCGGTACTCATACATAGAAGATCGAAAGCCACTGGCGTCATCTTACGATGTTATATCATAAAGAACAATGCAAAGTTTAATTCCCAGAGTAGATAATAGAATACAACTGGATACATAAAATTAGAAATTAATTAAAGGATCCTTTCGAAGAGCTTTTAAAAGCTGTAAAATATGTATACAAAGTTTATTGATACGAAGGATATAATTTAAAGCAGCAGGTACAAAACCAATTAGAATTTGTCATTTTTTTTTGTATTGAACTGCAATCATATTGCTGTTTAAAGATGTTTCTATTCTATGTAAGAAAAAATTTTAATTATGGTAAGATTGGCTCAATTTTTTAGGATCCTCTTTCACTATTATTTTTATTATTATTAATGTTTATTATTATTATTTCTGGTTTAAGGGAGAATTAATTTCTTCTTTTGATATGAACGGAAATTTATGATTTTTTTAATTATTCATATTATATAAATTAGGCATTTATTATTATGAAAAAATATGCCATTGACAAATTGGACAGAAACAATTACGCGATGGCTTTTATTGTTACAGAACCTGTTCAATTTGTTCTGATTGTCTGTTCACCAGCTACTTAATAATATATACTATATAAAAATATTAGGGTCAATTAGGTTGGACTGGGTTTGGTTAGGTTGGATAAGGTTCCACTCCTGGGAGCTGTAAGATCTTGACGTTGGTGGAGTGGCTCAGTAGCTTCCTCTCCCCTCGCGCCGCAAGGACGGGTGAGGAGGAGCGATGCTAAGAAACAGCTCGAAAATGGTTAAAGGGGCTACTGATGCTGAATAGATAGCACTAGTAAATGCCAGTAGAAGATTCAACATGCCCAAGTTACATCCGAACAGATTGAACAGCGAGTTGCCGACGCCGTAAAACGGGGACCTCTCGGCTATGGTATGGTAACCCAAACAGAAGAGTCCTATATGGATGGATAATACGGAAAGGGACCTAGCTATGAATTAGGTGGTGATGTGTGCTTGCACTGCTCCAAACTTCTGACAGTATGAAAACGAAGAATCATAAGAAAAGAGATACAGTGCAAGGGAGGGAAACCCTAGTACCAGTCGGAGCTCCTGGCGTTCGTGCAGGCCAGTCTCAATCGTCATCTAGCGACTGTACTGCGTATGAGTTAGGCGATCAGGACCATGCGCTTGTAGAAATGAAATACTGGACCAAAACTATACAAAAGTAAACTGCAAAAAGTGTTTGCCTTGCCAAATCCTCGCACTCTACTCAAGCATATTCAAGGTAAAATAATAAAACCTTCTTTAAATAGTACAGTATTAAATATTGTACAAATGAAGGTAAATAATTTTTCAGAAATGGATAAATATTGTATTATTTGTTTTGATGAAATGGCAATTAAGTCTCATTTATATTACAATGTTGGTACAGGTGAAGTAATTGGTCTAGAGAATTTTGGGGAAGAAAAAACATTGTTACCGGCTCTTAATGCCACAGTTTTTATGATAAGGGGATTTTGAATAATTGGAAACAACCTTTATGTTACTTTTTATATCATTCTTCTTGCCCTACTGAAAAATTAGTATATATGTTATTTGAAACAATTAGGGCTGTTACAAAGTGTGGTTTACATGTATGTGCTGTCGTCAGTGACTTAGGGTCTAACAATTGGAAGTTAAAAGAAGAATTAAGTGTAACACCAAATTCACCGTATTTCATAATAAAAGGTACAGATGACGAACCAGACCTAACAGTTATTTATATGTTTGATACCCCAATCAAATTGGCAAGGAATAATTTATTGAATAACCATTATGTTTTTGGTGATAAGAAAACTTCTTGGGGACATATAAAAACATTTTACGAACATGATTGTCAATTTAGTACGAGAGCAGCACCAAAATTAACTGATGCATTTCTTTTCGCTTTGATTGGAAGTAAAGACAAATGGATGGATGGATCATCAATTCTTGGAAAGTATGCAGCATTATGTGATGCTGAGAATCCGAAAACTTTAACATCTTCGCGTATGAGGAAACAGATACAAGAGATCAATTTAAATGAAACTGAGAAAGAACAGATAGCCTCTTTCATGGAGCACACAAAGAAGACCCCCATGAAGAATTCTACAGGTAAAGTTATATTTTTGAATTGCCCCCTCATCCAATTTACAATGGAATCATACTGTATTCGGAAATGAAAGAGAGTAAATTTGGTAATGAAAGTATATTGCCATAGTAAGGGTAATGCTAAATAACTTTCTGTAACGCTAGATATCATTATATCACTTATAATGACCTTTTTTATGCACAATGGCATTTCACATTCGTTTCCAAATATACAACTTTCATTCACAAATACGGTGTGGGTTACTATGCACCATATTTATATGATTACTTATATTCAGGCTTCTACAAGAAGTCTATCAAACAGCGAAAATTACTGAATTATTATTAATTTTCGTTCGTAGAATACAGTTTTTACCTAAATTAATCGTGCTTAGACAGTTTGCCAATATGGTTATCCCATTAGACTCGTAACACACTAGATAACTCCAAAAGTAAAATATTTATTAGAAGATTCATTTCACTCTGCCTCTATATCCTCATGGCCAACAACTCAAGTATTTTAAATTTAATCATATTTCACGTGATAATTCAGAAGTTCTAATTCTGGTTATAGAAATACATTTGTTGTAACTTGAATGAAACATCCGGTACCTATATATTTTTCATCAAATCAAATATTGAACTTGATCTAAATTTTTTTTATAGAATCTGATAAGGTGAAGAAATCTCAAACAGCTGATTGTTTGGAAAACGAGGATCATCATTCAAGTTTGGAAAACAAGGATAATCATTCAAGTTCGGAATCCAACGAAGGTAAAATAATCTTCCACTCGAGAATTTCAGATTGATTTTTTTTATAAGAACTAGTTGTGATAAGAAGAAAAAGGGCAAGACAACAAATATGAAGCAACGTGGATCGTGGAATGACAAACAAAAATCTCTAATGAGAGTTTTTGAAAAAGCACATTTCCAAAAAGGTTAGCCCTAGAAAGGAAGAGTGTTTACGGTTCAAAAGTGAATACCAAGATACAACTTGGGTTCAAATAAAAGTGTTTGTTTACAACACTTTCAGAACTAAAAAATGAGATTCACGATTCATTTTACTTATTATTTTCGCTATAGATACTAAATCAGAATTCCGATTAGATTGGATCAGATTAGATTAGTCAGATTTCCGACTGCTTATTCACAATTTCACTAGTTTTTTTGTTAATAAATTCATTCCCAAAATGTAGTAACTTGTTTTCTTTTATATTTATCCCGTTTCTTGAGCTCAACAACAGAAACATTTGATAATTTGGTTTGATTCAGAATATTCGCATATGTTTAGTAATTTCTTATTTATCTAGCAAAATTCCAAAACAAATCAACAGTTCCGTTCCATTGTGAACCTCTCGAGTATAAAAAAATAATCAATCACTTTCTGTAAAGTTAAGAGAACTTTGCCACTAATTTCTTGGAAAAATATTCTGAAATCCTCATAACTAACCATACTTTAGATGACTGATTCACCCAAGTTCAAATCTAATGTGGGCTCAGAGTATACACGGAAAATTCACTCCTTTTGCCCTGAAGATGTTAAAATCAATAGACGAAACATTGGCCTCAAGGCAAATCCCAAAAAACTTTTTTAATTAATTTTCAATTAATTTTATTTTGAATTTTTTAATTCTCTAGCGAAATGTATAGGAGCCGTTATCTTGGATTTTTGGATGTTGACAATGTAATCATAATCTACCTCAAAAACCCTCACATACCAATTTTGAATAGAATCTGACCATAATCACAAAACTCGACCTCTTCGAGCCGCCATATTGAATTTATGAAATATGACAAGAAATTCAAAATCTTCTACCCAAAACACCCACATACCAATTTAGACTCGAATCGGACCATAATCACAAAACAATTTTTTTTTAACAAAAAATCCGTAAAGCATTTTCACCAGAATTATGAACACCTGCCGAATTTCAAGTTAATCGGATAACTAGAAGTGGGTCAAAATTCAGTTGTTAAATTTGACCCACACATACATAATAACAGGGTAAGTTGTATAAAAGGTTGTGATAAATCCGGGAATCATGAGCTCCGCGACGTTGCCAGATGCTCGGATCTCGCTTTGGTTGACATTTATCCACTTTTATACTCTCGTCACAAGCGCCCCCTACCTCAAAAGCTTTGAACCACTGGCGTATAAAATCGGAAAAAAAATTACAGATGAGATCCGAAATAAAATTCAAAACTGAACACAACTTTATCGACACAAGCCGAAACACGCTAAAAAAGGTGAGATCCGAAAATGAATCTCTACTTTCCAAAATGATCTCACCTTGACTAATATTTATCGTTAAATGATCTCATCTTTCCCTTTTATATATATATATATATATATATATATATATATATATATATATATATATTGGAACAGTGCAAAAGTATAATAGCCAATAAATAACATAATTAATGCGAAGAAAAGAAAAATAAACTCAAACGGAATAGTAAATATAACAAATTGAGATGTAATCCAAGTGAGGTTATATTAATCACACATTGCGAGGATTAAAATAGAGATAACTAAGAAATACTAATATATCACTTGCTTTCATTAATAAAAAAAATCATGGTATTTAAAACAATAAGTATAAATAATAAACAAAATAGTAGAAATTATACTTTCATTATAACAAGAGCCGAGAAAATTGATGAGATATAACAGGATATTGTCAGGGCATAGTGACACACAATGGATTTGAATTCACAATAAATATAAATCATTTAATATTCAAAACATTCAGACAAAATAACAATCAACAAACTTTAATTGTAAATGTTAATATTTAATTATAAGAGTGTAATTAAAAATGAACCGAACAGTTAATGGATAAACGGAAGACTTTCAAAATGAATTTTAATATAGTTATTATTTTAATATAGATTTAGAGAAATTTTGAATGTGTTGACAATTTATATTCACGATGAACTCTACAATGAATTTACTCATGATTGAGATAATTTTATTTAATTCAATAGTTCATATGTAACTTTTTGATCATCCTGGTAGATAGCGATTGACAGAAAATTTGATTAATTTCAAGAAATAAAGTGAGCTTTTTTGAAAGGTCTATATAAACCTGTGTAGAATTTAACGGTTTTTTATTAGATGTACAAAATTGTGTCCTAAGAATTTACTAGATAGAATGCTTTGGAAATATAGAAAAAATGAACTGAAATAGTGGAAGCCATATGGGAAATGACGGGAGAGAGTGGTTGAAAACTTGGAGTATGAGGAATAAAACATGATAAATTAACAAATAACATATAAAAACCATATAACAGATGCAGAACTTACCTCAATTAAACCACGACTAAACTGTGAGTCATTTATTTACATACTAAACATCACATCTTGAAAGTGCATATCTCTAGAACATTTTCCGTACTTACAAACATTCAATTCAATAAAGTATCGAAGCCATATAACTGTAAAGAGAATAATGTTATTAGTGATAATTAAGAATTTTTTTGATGAATTTTGTAATATTAAATTGTAACTAGTAAGAAAGAATTTAATCAACTTACCTACCAACAATATGAGCTCATATAAACGATTATCTTCATAATCTGAAAGTATTTCAATCTTCGCATATTAATTTCAATCATTTAACAAATAATATTCGTTTCTTTTCAAATCTTGCATAAAAATAACTTTACTAAATAATTTTATATCAAAGAACAGTTTTCAGATTATATATGTAAGCTATACATCCACTGGTCTGGTCTGAATTCAAGAAAGGAATTTTAACGTTTTGAATGTTCAATGAATGAAATATATTTATTTGTATAAATTTACTACTAGTGTGTCGAATTTTTTCCCAATTTTCAGGAGTTAGAAAAGGAGACATATTTTATTCCACTGTGGATGTAGAAGTCTGCAGAAAGGTAGGCAACCCTATCTACGCCCACGAACTGAATTCTTATAAATAAATGTACTATGAGTAAAAGTTTATTTTTCTTTAAATTTTTTACGTTCTCGTTAAATTTTAAGCCCTACCTTATCATAATATAAAGTAAGAATATTAAATATGCGTTTAATAATATACAGGGAGGACATATAGGTATATTCGCCGTATGTACACTCATGTATTAAACTTACACATAAATATAATACATAAACTTGACAACCATTACGAAACACATATACGCATCATATACGCACACAGAAAAACGAGACGATAGCAATATATATATATATATATATATATATATATATATATATATATATATATATATATATATATATATATATATAGAGGTTATATTTTATTTCAGATTTAGAACTGGCTAGTAGATTGCTAAATGAACAAAAATTAAAAAACAATTATGTAGCAGCATTTCAAATCTTGAAAGAGGCCAGTAAAGTGGTTAGTGAAAAATCACATAATATATCAGCTTCTTCAACGTCAGGCCTAAGTTTGGAAAATGAAAACAGTAAATACTTTGATTATTTCAAAAAATTATTATAATTAATAACATAATTATCGTAAATATTCGTTTCTATTTTATTTTAGATAAAAGAGAAGACCCTGATGGAGAACATACTGAAAGGATGGATGACAATGAGGGTCAAGGTAGTCCGCAGTTTTTATTAATTTTAAGTGGGTAGAGCCCTCATCTAAACAGCGTTTGACCAAATGTGTCTCTTTATATTATAGCTCTTTTGAAATGCTGCTTTAGTCAACGCTGGTAAAATGTGGACTACAAATTACAAATTTTTTTTAATTGAAGTCTGTAAAAGATATGACAAGGATATGGAAACCGGAATAAAAAAAATATTTGTGTACATAAATTGAAAACGAAATGTCTTTTAAATTAAAATTTACCACACAGCAAGTTGACACAAAATTCAAGGGCTTGAAAAATATGTATAAAAAAGTTGAAAAACATAATGAACAATCTGGTAATAGTAAAAAAGAATGGAAATATTATGATTTAATGGATGGAATGTTTTACAAGCCCGAAATCTGTGCTGAAGCTACATGCTCCAGTACCCACATAGCACGCAATATTCCTGGGATATTCTCTCAATGTCCTAGAAATAATCGGATATTTCAGATGAATGTATTGCGATCAAATAATAATTAATTTAAGTAGTAAAGATTAGTAATTTAGATATACTTGGGTCTAATAATGAAACAATTCAACATTTTGAAACTGTTCCAAGCTATATTTGGAACTCTGAGTTATCATTACCTACGAATTCAACAGGATTAAGCTAATTGAGACTGGGCAGTTTCATATAGAGTACCCCATTCGACACTTGAAGCATTGTTAAATATTTTACAATCCCTATCTTCAGAACAAAGTCATAATCTCTCTAAATTTCCTCATGATTTAAGAACCTTCTTATACACTCCAAAGTGTACTATCACGAGAAATGTACCTCCTGGGCATTACTGTCACATTGCTATACAACAAGGTTTAGAAAGTCATTACAAAAAGTTTAATGAGAAACATGCATCTGCAGATGCTATAGAAATAGGCATCAATATTGATGACCTACCACTGTCAAAGAGTTCGTCAGGTGTATCCAATTCTGGCTATAAATAAATGTAATTTTAACAGCCCAGTATTTTTGATAGGGATGGATATCCAACCATGATAAAATGAGTTGCAAGGTAGGATATATTAACTGACGAAAACGTGTCCAGTCCGCGCAGTGACGTCAACTGGAGAGTAAACACGAGAGAATCTCCAACTATTTATATGTATAATGTGTTGTTATCGACGATTTTGAGAAGTTTTTGTTGGTAAAATAGATATTTTCGAGCGTTTTCCGGATCTTAATTGAACACAAGAAGGCGCATGAATATTAGAACCAGGTTAAAGAAGTAGTTGTACTGTAATAGGTGTACAGTATTAAGATATTTTTCGGTTTACAGGTTATGTGTACCTATAAATTACTGGTCTAAAAATCGAATTTATAAGTAATATAAGTATCAACAATGCGTTGTGCTGTGTGTGGCTGCAATAGTGACAAGCAGTGTAAAGATTTCACAAAAGACATCCAATTTTTTAGGTTCCCTAAAGACACTACTGTGAGGAAATTTTGGATGACTTCTTGTTGGACTGAATATGAACTTCTCAATTATTTCCCCAAATAATTACGCAAATTAAAACAGGATGCTGTTCCGTCTTTGTTTCTTCCCAGAGGAAACCGTTCAAATGTGAATGATGGGAAAAGACAGAAAAGAGTACTAAAAAGAGAATCTTTGAAGTTAGTAAACGAAATGATTGCCGTCGAAAGGTAGGTGGTGAATGACTAAAATTGTACACTTTTATACACAGTTGCAATACAAGAAACGAAGTCTCTGCATCAACTGTAACAGATGAGTCAACTTCTTGCAGCAGCACATCTATCTCTGAATGTACCTTTGACTTCTGGATCTGTTGGGTATGTATATTAGATAAATATACGAGATCTTGAAGCTTTTTAATCCAAAAAGTTCTATGATTCAATGAAACCAGTTGTGTCAGTACTAAGAGTAATTATATTTTCCTTTATAGATTAAGTACACAGATTGAGAGCACTGCCACCCTGAATGCAAGAATAGCGTTTCTGGAACAAGAAAAGTACGAACTCGAGAAACTAAATTTAGTGTTTCAAAAGTTATTTACCGCTAGACAAATAAAGAAGCTTGAAAATCCTAGCAAGCGACTCAACTGGACTGTAGAGGACAATTAGCGATCAATAGTACTTCATTCTGTAGAGCCAAGAGCATATCGGTTACTACTAAAGAGAGGGCACCCTTATCCAGCTGTTTCCACCCTTAAGTCTTGGACTAAAAAAATTAAAATCGAACCTGGAATATTGAAACATGTCGTCAAAATCATTACACAATCAGAAATGTCCAGGAATGATAAATTATGTGTTTTATCATTCGACGAAATGAAAATTAGAGAAGTATTTATGTACGACAAGATCAATGATGAAACTTTAAAACCATACCGATATGTACAAGTTATAATGATAAGAGGGTTAACACATTCTTGGAAACAACCTATATATTTTGATTATGATCAGAGAATGTAGAAACATATTTTAAATGAAGTTATAAAGTATATAGAAGACGCCGGATTTTATGTCTGTGCTGTAGTTTCCGATTTGGGGGCTGGAAATAGACGATTGTATAAAGAACTGGGAATCAATGATAACAATCCATGGTTTTTAAATCCTGGACAAAATCATAAAATTTTTGTGTTTGCAGATGTTCCTCATCTCCTGAAACTAGTGAGAAATAACTTTTTAGATTATGGTTTCATATTACCGGATAAATGTCAACAAAGAGCTAATTGTAAAACTTCTCAGCTTTACATCGACATCGGATCTTAGCATCGCACACAAGATTACTTAGCAAGATTTAACGGTTCAGGGTCCTCAACGTCAAAAAGTAAAGCTTGCCGCAAAGCTGTTTCCCTCACGATATCTGCTGCAGACTAGAGGTGCAGTACCCTGGGACTATTTACTGAAGGTGCAAATTGGATGGAATGTGCGACATTCTTTAAATTGGTAAGAGCATGAACACTGTACAATTTACATTGTAAGAAGTATACTTATATTTATTTACGCATTGGGGTTCGCAACGGGTCCGTAGGGGGTTCGCGGAACGAAAATATGTAATGGCAGTGTAATAAACGCGAATACCAAATAGAAAAATTTAAATAAGTAACTTTCAGAACACACGGTAAAACATATTTTATTTCAAATATAATTAAAAAGTGGAATGCGACCCACTTTTTGTTTAGAAAAACGATACAGAACCATAACAGCTTTGAAACAAATAAAACATTTTACTAGGTCAAAATTAAATGATTGTTTTGTATACAACTAGTTAATAACGAAAAATTGAGGCCGCTTCAGAACAAAAAAACCCCAAACCTAATTCGGGGGGATAGTACAAACCAGGTACAGAGCAGTCAGAGCGACAGACAGTATCGGGCGAAAAACGCGAAGGGGAAAATCCTTTCCCTGTCACGGTAACGGGTATCAGTTTTCTTGGTATTAGCGGCTTCAGAGGAAGAAGTTTTTCTCCGTTGTGTCAGGGTGTAAAAGGGATACTTAGATACCCTTGACGGTGAACACTGTCCCCCGTCGGTGACACAAAACGGGAAAACTCGCCCTCTACTCGAAGTTCAACATAGCTCTATACCGGATACTAGCGTTACCCGCGGTTTCTAGAAAGATAGTGAACGCAGGCAGTAATCGAAGACCGGAGAAAGGGAGTTTCCAACGCGGTAAGTTTTTAAACAAATTGAGATTTAAGTTTTTTTTTCTCGAGGAGAAATTTATTCGTTTTTATTCTTGTACGCTGGTTCTAAACTTGGTATTTATAACATAACTATATACATAGGTAGAAGCTATAACAGTGTATTTATTTTAATATTTATTCTTTCACGCGGATTTGACAAGTTGGCAGGTTTCAATTAGGTACTGCAGGTCCAGGCTCTCAATTTGGGCACCGCTCGTTATATAAGATATGAGTTTATCGTGTGTGATGACAGAGTAAGGTCCTCTCCAAAATTGTAGGAACATTTCGCTTTCTTTAGGGTGCATATAACCGCACTATTTATTTGATTATTGTTTTACGCCACATAATTCGCTTCCACCTTGTAGATGGAAAATTAACAAGGGTTAAACCGAGATTTATTTGTACCTAGTAACACGGGCCCGGAGCGGATGATTTTGTCTCGTTGAAGTCCCATTTCCAGTGAAATTTCGCTACGATAGATAAAAGCTAATTATTTCAGACGTGGTTAGGTAATTCCATTCATATTAAGTAAAATAAATAAACATTATAGGTTATTCAAAGACCTGAAAATTTGCAACTCGGCACTTACGCACTGAACGGGATTGTGAATAAACATTTATTACTCATAGATCAGCAGAATTCCTTTTAACGACTCTGATTTCACTTTCTGTTGATACAAAGTGTAATGACTCGAAACCACAGTCGTTTTGTATAGTATTGTTTTAAGAGCAAAATAAGTATTTCTCGCAACGAGGCAGGAGAACTTCGATATAAGGGTTAAATCATACGCCCCTCGCACACGTTAAACATATTAAATTATAAGTGGGTAAAAATTTTGTTCTATTTCATGGTGAGGGATTTTATATTTGTTTGGTTGTTAGTCATATGTTATACAGCGAAACATTTAGTATGTACAATTTATAGATAAGTGTATAGTTACTTTTATAGTGGGGAAATTTAATAATTTGTTTTGATATTGGGATTTTATTTATATATATACACTACTCCAAGAATTTAACGCACCACCAAAAAATAACCAAAAGTTTAAAGTAAATTTTTGTCTAAACTGCTTGTCCGATTTGATTGAATTTTTTTTGAATGACAGGTTGACACTTCCAGAGAGCTAGTGTACTACTGTATTTGCATACAAACTTATTTTTGTATAAATACGGGGTGTTGCAATGATAACCTGATTTTTTCATAAAATTTGTAACACCCTGTGGAGTTCAACAGTAACAATATCAACTTAAAATTAAAATCAAACTGTAGCTTTATATTCTTGTAACATTTTGTTTTTTGATTTACTCTATTAGCTTGGCCACAACAAGAGAAAATCAATTTTATAGCATAACATGTTTTTTATTGAAATTTATAATAATAAAAGTGAGTAGCAGGCTATGAAAAACAATAAGTTACAGTAAATTGTCATTAGCTAAATACAGGTGTCAAAAAGCATTTCATAGAAGTGTATTTTTAGTGTTAGCCCTTACGTTTTCCTTTGAAAAAACCTTTATTGTGATTATTATGCAACGTGAAACACGAAATCTTAGTGGCGAAGAATGTGCTCATGCATTAATATTGTTCGAGGAAGGCTGGAATTACCGAAGAATTGGTAGACGATTTAATGTATACCATACAACCGTTTCACGAGTTATACAAAGATATAGAGACACTGCAAGTCGTGGTCGCAGACCGGGACAAGGAAGGAATCGAATAACAACCCCTAATCAGGACCGGCATTAAGACAACGTTCTGTAACAGCCCGGACCCTTCAAACCCGGCTTCGAGATGCTACTGGTGTACAAATTTGTGGTGAAACAGCTCGTCAGCGACTACGAGAGCACAATTTGAGACCTAGAATTGCTGCTCTGGGCCAGCTCTAACTAGAGATCATCGAAGAGCGAGGCTGAATTTTGCCATGTAACATCGTAACTGGTTAGAAGCGGAATGGCAACAGGTATTATTTACGGATGAGTCAAGATTTTGTTTGTACAATAATGACAGGCGCATACGTGTATATCGACGCCCTAACGAACGATATGCTCAGTGTAATTTCTCAAATAACACATTATTTGGAGGAGGATCTGTGATGGTCTGGGGAGGTATTTCTTTGACTGGTCGCACACAATTTGTGGTCATAAATAATGGAAGACTTACAGCTGAAAGGTACATATTGGAGGTTTTAGACCAACATGTAATGCCATATGCGCCATATATAGGGCAAGGATTTTTGTTGATGCACGATAATGCCAGGCCTCATGTTGCTGGAGTTGTGAGGAATTATCTAGAGGAAGTTGGCATCGATACCATGGCATAGCCAGCTAGAAGCCCTGATTTAAATCCCATAGAGAATCTCTGGGACACTCTTGGGAGGATGTTACGAGAGGAACGGAACTTGAACACCTTGGAAGACGTGGGGAGGCGACTGATTGAAATATGGAAAGAAATTGACCAAAATGATATACGGTCGCTTATTTTAAGTAAGGGCATTCGGTGCCAAGCAGTTATTTCTGCCAGAGGGGGAAATACTCGCTACTGACTTTTTTTTACGTTTTGTTTCTTTGTTTTTCGTTGTTAAAGTTGGATAATAAATTTTAATAAAAAACATGTTATGCTATAAAATTGATTTTCTCTTGTTGTGGCCAAGATGATAGAGTAAATCAAAAATCAAAATGTTACAAAAAGATAAAGATACAGTTTGATTTAAATTTTAAGTTGATATTGTTACTGTTGAACTCCACAAGGTGTTACAAATTTTATGAAAAAATGAGTTTGTCATTGCAACACCCCGTATTTATACAAAAATAAGTTTGTATGCAAATACAGTAGTACACTAACTCTCTGGAAGTGTCAACCTGTCATTCAAAAAAAAATTCATTCAAATCAGACAAGCAGTTTAGACAAAAATTTACTTTAAACTTTTGGTGGTGCGTTAAATACTTGGAGTAGTATATATATATATATATATATATATATATATATATATATATATATATATATATATATATATATATATATATATATATGATAAACCAATAATCACAGATCGCTGACAGAGCGATCGCTTTGGCTGATCCGGAATACCGACAAGAAGCTATACAAAAGGCTACACAGGCATTGCGTAAAAACAGTTATCCCGAACAATTGATAAACTCTATTTTTAAGAAAAGAATTCATAAATTCCACAACTCAACAGCTAACCAATCGGTATCTAAACAACACGTTAATTTCTTACATTGCCATATACAGGGTGATTCTTAATATATGCGACAAACTGTAGGAGCTGATTCCTGGGGTTATTTTGATCATAAAAGTTCATAAGAACATATGTCCAAAACCGCTTAGTTCAGAAGTTATAGAATGTTTAATAGAAAGTCAAAATAATAAATGGTTTTATTATAAATTAACAAAATAATTAGTAAAACAAAATTAAGTTGTAGTAACTGTCGATAATGACCGCCTCCAACTGTAATACAAGCTCGTAAACAAGTCTGTGCCTGTTTCTCTAATATACGTAGTGGTCGCGTTGTCGATGCTAATCAGTCGGTGTTTACCAGTCGCTCAAGAAGCACGTGTTGTGATTATGTACGGTATTTTGGAATTGTTTATTTGTCATTTCAATATCTGTCAATAGTGTCAGAGTATTCATTCAGTTTATTGCCAGTTTCTGTTTTCTAAAATGAATTATACGAGTGGTGAGATGTGTGATATTCATTTCGTTTACGGTCTTGCCAATGGAAATACGCGTGCTGCTAGACGTCTTTATGCAGAACGATACCCGAACCGTATCATACCGCATCATTCCATGTTTGCCCGTCTTCATCAACGTCTTAGTGAAACGGGAAGTTTTAAAAAACGGACGACTGATAACGGGCCCCCATCTACAGTGAGATCTCCACAAGTTGAAGAAATGGTATTAGATGGAATTGAGGAACATCCTACAACAAGCACCAGAAAAATTGCGTTTGATTTGAACATGAGTCAGGCCACAGTTTGGAGAATATTGAAAGATCAACTGTTGTATCCATATCACATTCAACGGGTGCAGCCTCTATTGCCAGCAGATTTTCAACAAAGATTAGCTTTTTGTCAATGGATGCAACACGAAGTCGCACAAAATCCTAACCATTTGGCTCAAATACTCTTCACCGACGAGGCTACTTTCTCTAGAAACGTGATTATTAATTTTCATAATAATCACATATGGGCCGAAGAAAATCCGCGAGAAATAATGAATGCCCGTCATCAGCATCAATTCTCTGTCAATGTGTGGGCCGGAATTGTTGCAGATCACTTGTTAGGTCCACATTTTTTACCGATGCGTTTAAATGCCGATGTATACCGCAATTTTCTTGAAGAGGCGTTACCACTACTGCTGGAAGAAGTTCCGTTGCAGTTAAGATTACAAATGTATTTTATGCATGACGGTGCTCCAGCGCATTTTAGTTTACTTGCTCGCGAGTTTCTGGACAGTACGTATCCAAATCGGTGGATAGGACGGGGAGGTCCACAGCCGTGGCCTCCTCGGTCTCCAGACTTAAATTCATTGGACTTTTTTCTCTGGGGCTACCTTAAAACATTAGTGTACACGACTCCCATGGAAAATGTCGATGAACTAAGAAATCGTATTATAGCAGCTTTTGAAACAATTCGAAATACCCCTGGTATTTTCGAACGGACTCGTCAGTCAATACGACGGAGGATAGCAGCTTGTAGTACAGTTGGAGGCGGTCATTTTCAACAGTTACTATAACTTAATTTTGTTTTACTAATTATTTTGTTAATTTATAATAAAACCATTTATTATTTTGACTTTCTATTAAACATTCTATAACTTCTGAACTAAGCGGTTTTGGACATATGTTCTTATGAACTTTTATGATCAAAATAACCCCAGGAATCAGCTCCTACAGTTTGTCGCATATATTAAGAATCACCCTGTATACCTAATTTAACAAAGAAAATTAAAAATGTTTTTAAACAAGAAAAAATTCAAATTAGTTATAAAGGTCACAACTTAATCAACAAGAGTTACAGTACTTTAAAAACAAAAACACTTAAAGATAAAAAAAGTCATGTTGTGTATGAAATTCCGTGTAAGGTTTGTAATGGTGTATATAGGACAAACGAGTCAATATTTAAAAAGCAGACTAAATGGCCATAAGTATGACAAAAAAAATAAAACAGCATTAACTAATCATATGATAGAAACTAAGCATAATTTTAATTACGAACAAACAAAAATTCTAAAAACTGAAACTAACAAAAAACGAGAGCTCCTCGAAATGATCTATATACAAAAAAACAATAACACTGTCAATTCCAAAACTGATACAAATAATTTGAGTAAGATATATTACAATTTGATACAATAATACTAATAGAACAAGTAAACATAATTTAAATAACAGTAGACAACAAACCATACTCTATCCACACCTAGCACGATATAAACAATGTATAGAAATGCCCTCGTAAAATGAAAATAAAAACAATAAATATGGAATTAAAAAAAATTTATGAACGAATTGGTAATACCAGTTGATGTATGTACGTATTCTAATGTATTGCTTGATGATTGTTCGGCTATAATTAGAAAAATTTAAGTGTTATGTGGGAATGGCCGTTTTTAAATGTTTTTAACTATTGTGACGTTCCAATGGAGAAAATTACTGTTCTAAATATGTGAGTACTATACACAATTGATTGTTTTGTTAATGAGAATGAGGCATAGACTTGAAAATTTTATTCTATTATACACTTTTTGTATTTTTTGATAAAGGCTTGGATTGCAGCCGAAACGTTAAAATAAATTAAGTATACACGATGTCTCAGAGTCTATTTTAAATATTACTAAGGACCGAATCCCAAGAAATTGTACACAAATATATATTAAACTTTGGTCCAAGAAAATTGAAAACAATTTCAAGGGCGTCGCCAAGGGGGGGCAGGGAGGGGCAGCTGCCCCCCCCCTAGAGATTCTAAAAAAGTTGCCAAATATAATGCAACCAAAGTCCTAAGTATTTGAGTTGATTTGCTTGAAGTTCAAGCCTTGAACAATCATTCCCGTGCGTCGAAACTCGAATGAATTCACCAATTCCACTCTTAATATTCCGTACTACGCTGCGCTCTGCTCTACTCTATCGTTGAAGCGCACAGCCGCCTTTGTTTTATCGTCTGTCTGTCATTTATTCGTGCGTTAGCGTTGCCACTGCCCGCTTTTACGTTTGTTTTGTGCGCTATTATCACATCTAAATAGTTGCTGTGACCACATAATCAATATGGACATCAGACAAATTTTTGGTGAGTATCACTTGCGTTTAGCTTTCGTATTTTCCGTCCGTAAAATAACGTCAATTGATTTGATTATAAATGCTAATTTTGTATCGGTTTTTAAAATCGCAAAGATCCGTTTCTAGGCACGATATCCGATTCTTAAGGGTCGTCAGTTTAAACCAAAAGGAAAATTTCTCAATTTAATGGTTCAATCGAAAATACGACCGTATTAACATAGCTTAAAGTAGAAAATTGTATGAATAAATATCGGCAGTGCCGATTCGGCACAGTTGGCTCGCGTATGCTTGAGACTCCGGTGCGTGCGTGTCGTCGCGCCCGCTCTAGAGTGCTCGAGCGAGGATGCCCGAGACCGCGCGAGCATAGCCGCGGCGGTTAAGCCGCTCGAAATAGCTAGGACTGTTGATATAAAAAAATATCGTTGACGCTAGTCCTTGCGCGGGCTCGAGCCTGTCGCCGTCTTGAAGGGCATTTATGCTTTCAATGTGAATTGCGGACCAGAAGAAGTTTTTGCTAGTTCAAATATTTTATTTTGCAGTTTTAAAAAGAAAGAAACCTGAAGGAGCAAGCAGTGACAGCGATGATTCCGTGGGTGACCTGGCGAGACCTAGCACATCCAAAGAACCGAACTTAGTTCCCGACTCTTCGATAAATGACTGCAACGAAAATGACATCGGTAAATTTATTGGACAAGCATCAATGTTATCGACTGAAATGAAGAAAGAATTGCTTGAAAACACTTGGTCTCCGTCTGCGACGTATGACTTTGCGGAAGACGCTAAACATTTGAAGAGGAAATTCAATTATTCATGGTTGGAAACGTACTCTCCATGGTTGGCCTATTCCAGGCACCAAAAAGGAGCCTTTTGTAAATATTGTACAATGTTCCCGCCAAATCCAAATTCTTTTAGAGGCGTATTAGGGTCATTATCATAAGGCCGTTTTGTAAGTTCAAAGATATTCACGAGCATTGCAAAAAGCACATGGAAACCCACTTCCATAAGATGGCACTGGAAGCCGCTAAATCATTTCTTGGAAGTGTGCCTGTAGATTTACAACTCAACAAATACTCCCGGGGCATTATTGAAGAAAACCGAAAAATTATAACATCTATTATTTCCTGCACTACGTTTTGCGGGTCGCACGACTTAGCTCTGAGAGGAAAACATTATGGCGAAGGTATTCTCGAGGACTTATACAAGCTACGAATTGACGCGGGAGATTTAGTTTTGAAGAAATACATTGAGCATGGGAAAAAGAATGCAAGCTATCGATCGATTGCTATTCAAAATGAAATTATCGCAATTTGTGGAGATGTTATTAAGGCAGACATTGTGAAAAAAGTAAAAGAAGCAGAAGCGTATAGTGTGTTAGCAGACGAAACAGCTGATATTTCCGGTACTGAACAATTATCGATTGGGCTGCGATATTTTGACGAGGAAGCCAATGAGGTCCTAGAAATGTTCGTCGGATTTGTTGAGCTGAAAGGTCTGGATGCGAAATCTATTGCATATTGCATCGATGAGTTTCTGACAAAAGAAGACCTTAATCCTGCTGATAAATGCGTTGGTTTTGGATTTGACGGTTGTTCGACGATGTCCGGAAAAGACGGTGGAGTACAAGCGATCCTTCGCAAAAAATATACCAAAGCACTGTTCTTTCATTGCTCGTCCCATAAACTGAATCTGGTAATAAATGATCTCAATATTCTTCCTGAAATTCGAAACACCATGGGAACCACTAAAGATATTATTAATTTTTTTCGGGAATCTGTTTTGAGAAGAAAATTGGTACCTAATATTGCCAGGCTCTGCGAAACAAGATGGAGTGAGAAGCATAAAACTATCAGAGTATTTAAGGAGAGTTTTCCTGTTATATTGGAAGCCTTAGAAAACTTATCGCGTGAAGGAAACAGTGCTACTCGAAAAAATGCCTTTCAACTCCATGCGGCTGCTTTCAAAATTTTGTTTATACTTTGTATTACTTTGATAGCTAAATACTCTGCTTTGTTAGAACCTGTTGTCAACGCACTCCAATCCTTAGCTTTGGATGTGGTTAAGGCCTCGCAACACGTCAAACGCATTTTGCAATTGCTTAAGAGCCACCGTGATAATCCCGAAAGAGTCACATATGAAATTATAAAGGATGCTACTGTTGTTGCGGAGAAAGTCGGCCTGGAGGAGCATATCACTTGATTGCCGCGCATTGTTGAGAAACAACGTCATCGAAGCAATCACCGAGCAGAAAGCCCTTCAGAATTCTGGAAAAGATCATTAATAATACCATACTTGGACTCCGTTATTACATCGCTTGAAACACGCTTTGCTGAAGAAAATACTCCATCATTTGCTTTATCTAAATTACACCCCGCACAAATGCAAACGATGTCAGTCGAAAATCTCACAGAAACTTGTGAAACTATCGCTCAGTTTTATAATTTACCAAACATAAAAAATGGAAGTCGAGCTTTGGCAGCAATTCTGGCATAATAAACCAAACTCAACAGATCAAACCGTTGTTGATATCCTAAAAGAAGCAAAAACCTTCTTTCCCGACACGGAAAAAGCGTTGAAAATTTTGATCGCTCTTCTATGCACGACGTGTACGGTAGAGCGATCGTTTAGCAGCCTCAGGAGACTAAAAACCTGGCTAAGAAGCACTATGAGTGAAAATCGCCTCAATGGTTTGGCCATGATGAGTGTGCACCGAAAACTTATACATGGAAACTTACAAGATTTTAATAATAAAGTGGTCGAGAAGTTTACAATGAATCCCCGAAAATTATATTTTAATTAACCTTTTTTTTGCCCATGAGGTGGGGTGGAAGCTAATGCCGTTCCCACAGCGGGCAGTGCAATGCTGTAAGTTCGTGTGGGACTTTCACCGCACTAAACCACCCTCCTCAAATACACCTCGGGTGTAACGTACACCGGAAAGAGCTAAAAAAAGCCATGCCATCGATGTACCACCCGACCACAAAACAATAATAATTATAACAAACCTAACCATATACCTACCCGTTATCTCTCCTATCCTCCGCCTCCTTTCTGCTCATTACCTTAACAATAAATTCCTCAACCCTTTTCCAATTTCCTACCTCTGCCATCATAAAATCCACAAGATCTTCCGCGCCTGGAAAAAGCCCTATATCTTCAACCAAAGACCTCCGTTCATCCTCCCATCGTACACATTCGTACAGGACATGGCCCGGATCGTCCCTAGTCCCGCACCAAGAACACAGATCACTTGGGGATTTTTTAATCCTATGCGTATAGGAGCCAAACGACCCATGTCCCGTAAGAACTTGAGTTAGGAAATAGGATGTCGTGCGATGTTTGCACCTTACCCATGCCCTAACGTCCGGTATCAACCTTCTCGTCCACTGTGCTTTCGATGTAAGCCTACTCCAGCTGTCCTGCCATTTTTTATACGTTCTTTCTCTGGCCATTCTTCTGTTGCCCGCCAACCTACTCCCTATCGTGAAGAGAAAACACCTCTCAGCGACAAGAAGATCTATCGGTGGGAAACCTGATATAACCTGAACTGCCTCTGCAGACACCGTTTTATAAGCAGCGGCCACCCTAAGCAAGCCCCCTCTCTGGGTAGACACTAGAATGTTTTTATATTTGTTAACCTTAACTATCTCCCTCCAAACCGGAGCCGCATATAACAAGATCCTGTGTACAACATTACCAAGCACTCTTCTTTTTCCATACCCTGGGCCCCCAACATTAGGCATGATCTTCTGCAGTTGTGCCGTTTTACTTTTAGCCTTGGATACTATATGCTCCACGTGCCTAGCGAAGTTCATCTTTCTCGCGAAAACCACCCCCAAGTATATGAAAGAATCCGTAGCGTCTATCCTCTTCCCATGTATGGCCACCCTAAAGGGACCTGTTTTCCCCGGACACCGGATCAGGACAATTTCTGTCTTTTCCGGAGCAATTCTTAAACCATTCACTCTAGTCCACCTAATCGCCAACTCAGCCCGCGTTCTCCGCTTCATTTCTGATAATATTTTCCGTGTTCCCTACAACCCAAAAAACCAGGTCATCGGCATAGGCAACCACATGAGTTCTCGGGCCATAGCGCAGCTTAAGGATCCCATTGTACATCAAGTTCCACAGGACCGGGCCGAGGACCGAGCCCTGTGGAACTCCCATGGTGCATTTGTGAGAGATAACCCCCGAAACCACGACTCTGTTATTTAGGTAACTGTTTATTATGTTAACAAGATATCCACTTATGTTTCCTTCAATAATTGCACCCATGATTTTATCCCACCTGGCGGTATTGAACGCATTCCGAATGTCCAACGAAACCAGCGCCCCCCATTTCTCCCTACTTTCCTTAATTTTACTTTGTAACTCCTTGATAGCTGTAACTGTTGAGCATTTCTTCCGAAATCCGTGCTGCCTAGGGGACAATAAATCCTTTTCTTCAATCTCGCTCGTCAGTCTGTTCACGATAAGACTTTCCAATAACTTCCCCGCCGAATTGATCAGACATATAGGTCGGTAACTTCCACTCATCATGGGGTCCTTCCCATCCTTTAATAATAACACTGCTTTTGCCTTCTTGTGTGTGTCTGGAAAAACTTGCCTCCGCAAAGCCACGTTAAAATATTCCAGGAGCTCCATGGGTCTTAGCCTCACAGCAATTTTCAGGGCCTCTATAGTGAGCCCATCCGGTCCCGGGGCCTTTCCGTTCTTCATGTTGTTTGTGGCTAAATGTAATTCTTCCATGGAAAAATCGGAGACCTCTTCCGGGTCTCGGACGCAGGCTGACACTGTCCTCGTTGTGGGGAAGAGCTTGTCGAGGATAAGTTTCCTCCTCTTCACAGACATTTTCCCGCTGTTGTTTTTACATAGCTTCCTAGTCACGATCCTGTAACCTTGCCCCCATATATCGTTTTCAAGTTCAGCGATGAGATTATCCCAGCAAGCCCTCTTCGCCTCAAAAATCCCCTTCTTCAATTTCTTCCTTTTCTCTCTCATCTCAGTAATCAAAGCCTCTCTGGCTAGTGAGTTTTTCTCACGGGCTAATTTTCTTCTAGCGGCCATGAGTTCGTCTCTGTCACGCTCTATATCGGCATTCCACCAATAAGGTTTGATCACGGGCGATCCGCTTTCCTGGGTCGTAGCCTTCCTATATGCCTGAACAATATCTTCGTAATTACCGTTTCCTTCCTTCACCAATCTGACGTATTTTTCTATATCCAGATACACCTTATTTTTGGTGTTAGATTTTCTTACTTTCGCATTTGTTTTAATGCTAAACGTTATGTGACCATGATGTGTGAACGGATTGCGGTGTTCCACCCTCCAGTCATGGATTTCCCTACAAGTGCTAGCCGATCCGAGTGTCACGTCAATATGTGTTCTGGACGACCCTCTTTCGAAGGTATGTTTACCATCATTTGCCGCGGTCCAGTTTAATTGGTCCAGCCAATCTTCGACCACCTGCCCCCTGGCGTCCGTTAGCGGTGCTCCCCATATAGGTGATTTGGAGTTCAAGTCTCCGACTATAATCGTTTTTCCCCCCAACCTACCTGCCATTTCAAACAGCGAGTCGACCTTTCTCGTATATTCCTCGATTCTTAGATTGGGTGATATGTAAGCCGCGATAACGTTTACCCCACATGTATTTAAGACCACGAAACCATTACCCTTCACCGTCTTATTAATCACTAGATCCCTATTTGCAATCATAATAGCCACGTCCGACTTCCTATCCACAATCCATCCCTTGTCCACCGCAACTAGAAGCAACCTTTCTGTTTATGTCACTATCAAGCAGTCGTTTTCGAAATTTGTCTAGAATAAGTCTATCTAAACTGCGTACATTTGTACTTAAATAATCTTCCCTTACACACTCAAATTGCGCATAAATAAACCATTCTTTAAGTTGTGTCACCCAATTATACTTTGAATTATTATCAGATGATAACTGAGCAAGTCGATTGAAACAAATTTTTGTTTGTTTGAAAACAAGCGTTGACAAATGTCAGAACTTGTTTCCAAGCGTACAATGTAATCTGGGGTATTCTTTGACAGACTTAGGAGTTTTTTGAAAAAGTTTACCTGTACACGTTCTATCATATCAGTATAACGCAGACCCCATACACCAATTCCAAAAGAAAGAGAAGATAAAATAATTGAATTGTATAGATTGATCCGCGATTCCCAAGTATTCATTTTTGACCGACACATTATATCCATTACTGCTCCAATGGCCCGATTAGCTTTGATTTTAGAATTCTTAGCCATGGTGCAAAACAAGGCTGTGGAGGAGAAATCAACACCCAAGTAAGCAAACATTCAGAAATGTGAACTGAATAATTCAGTTTACATTTCTAAATGGGAATTTACATCATGTAAATTATAATTGTACACCCTTTCAACAAGGTAATTTTAATGTTTTTAATTTAATGACTTCATCATAACAATGATTCAACTTTGAGCATTGTTTCTTCTTTATCAACTGGATGGTTTTGACACCTATTTTTTAATGACGACAGCTTTGATAATGGCTTAATAGCCGAAAGCGCTTAGCTGGAGATTAATAAACAAATACACACTGAGTATTCGTCGTTTGCATTCACTCAATTTCCGAAATATTTAACCTTATGATTGTCAACTCTCAATGAAATTACGCTTGTGGTCAATTGATGACTATTGATGAAATGCTGGTAGGCTTTAGGGGAAGATTTCGATATAAAATGTATATGCCTAATAAGACTAACAAATATGGTATAAAAATAATGTGTTTGTGTGATGCTAAGACACATTATTTATTGAATGCGTTTATATATGCTGGTAAAGATGAATCCCCTAATCCGAGAAAACTATCAGTTCCCACACTCAACGTTTTACAACTTGTTCAGCCTATTGTAAAGAGCAATCGAAACATCACTGCTGACAATTGGTTTTCATCAATTGAACTGACGAATGAATTAAAAAAATGTGGTCTAACATATACAGGAACTTTGCGAAAAAATAAAAGAGATTCCCTATGAATTTTTGCCCAATAAAGACCGCCCTGCTTTGTCAACAATTTTTGGATTTACAAGGGATCTAACACTCCTATCATATGTGCCGAAAAAGCGCAAAGCTATCATAATGCTCTCTTCACTACACCATACAGCGACAATAGAAGATAATGAAAAAAACTTCCAGAAATTATTTGTTTCTATAACTCAACTAAGGGAGGGGTTGACAGCTTAGACCAAAAGTGCGCCTGTTATAATGTAGGTCGTCGAAGTAGACGTTGGCCATTGACAATATTTTATGCAATGGTAAATACTATGGGCGTCAATTCTCACATTATATATAACAGTACTGTAGATACTAATAAGGTAATGGACAGACGACAATATATTATTTCTGCCGGAAGAGAGCTTATCAAGGATCATCTCCAAATGAGAGCTGAAATAAGAAATATTCCAATTCCAACTTCGAGGTATGATAAGGCGTTTTATTGGATCACCCCCAAAAGAACCCAGACCAGATAATCCTCATGACAACAAAAGGCGGCGATATTACATGTGTTCTAACGACAACAAACATCCAAAAAAATGTTCAATGTGTTTCAAGGGCATTTGTAAGGCCCATAGCATTGATGCCGTGAAATGTTTGCAGTGTGCGAGAGATTAAGCAATGAAATAATTTGAACATACAAATACCCCAGACCTATTTACTAAAATTCTTTTTTTTTATTTTTTTTCTTATTAGATGTAGAACAATGAGTTTAAATAAAGATCAACCAGTTTGAACGGAGTTTTCTTAATTCTTACAAAAACCTTAAAAAACACACGAAGTTTGCTTTTACACCATAATAATAGGATATTTTTTTAGTGATTTTTCTTATATATTGTACTAAAGGTCTAAGTAATAGAGTAAACTAATAGAAGAAACATGTTTTGTTAATTTATTAAATCTTACAGACTCTTTACTAACGGGTCATTATTGACCCAACATACCTTAAGAGGTTAACAAAATCACCATACCAGTTGAGGGTTAAAATATTACCAATATCAGATATATCAATGAAATGTTGTAGAATGCCTTACAATAACAGATTTGTAGTTCCACCTCTACTACACCTTTATGAATAATATGTAAAACAGTTAAAATTCTTCCTACACAGTAGCCTTTGTATTTGTGAAATAAATCAATAAAACAAGAGCAGGGACATGCATACATGTTGGGCTGATGAGAAAAAAAATTATCATCAAATATATCAATAAAATGTAAAATGTTTTTGAACAGCATCTATTTGTTTGTTCATACATATAGAGGGTTCAGAAGCCAAACAGCGTAAGTCATTATTTTCCTAAAATTGACTTATGTAGTGTAAGTCCCACCGCAATGTTCAGACTTTCGGTTGACAAAGCGCCCAAGTCACTGCTTTTAATATATCAGTAATAGATGGCGAAACTTATTCTAACCACAGACTAAAAATGCCAAATTGTTCGGATGTCAGTTAGTGTAAGTCATTTTAATGTCGCGCTAGGTTAATGGTATGTTATTTTACCTTTAAAATACAATAATTACGCTGTGCAAGTTATACAATGAGTGAAAATATACCTGATTCATAGTTAGAAAATGATCCTTACTCTGATAGTGGATCCGAATATGCACCAAACAGTGAGGAAAATTCATCTGAAGCTGGTAAGTGATTTCTAACCTCTAAAGAATGTACAATTTTATGGAAATACTTTCTGCGCTCAATTTTATTAATTGTTATTACTTAAAGTATTTAAATTTGTAAAAACACAGACGAATTTTTTTTGACTCATACTGATTGACCTCTGAAATATTTTTTTTGATTATTCAGAATTTTCTGGATAATGAAGCCGAGGTGGAAAATGACGAAGTCGAGAATGAGGTTGGTACCAACATAGAGGCTGTAACTAAAGGTAGAAAACGCAAAAGGAACCAAAGTGTGTGGAAGCGAGTAGTCAATACTGCTAATAGGCACTCCGGGAAAACTTACATGAATAGAAGCGGTAGGCATGTACCTGAAAAAACTTTTAAAAATGTTGATTGTAAATGTGCGCGGCGATGTTTTACTAACGTGCAACCTGAAGAACGACAAATTATTTTTAAGTCTTTTTACAAATTAAGTGATAATACGAAGCAAAATATTTATCTTTGTGGGGTTATTCATAATAGCACTGTTAAACAGCGCCGTGCTAGGAATTCGTCAAGACCACCAAAATCAATAAAATACTTTTTAACCACCGCAGTAATGTCAATTCGTGTGTGTAAAAATTTTTTTATGGACACATTTTAAGTTAGCGACGCTCGTATCTATAAAATATCATGTGATTCGGAGCCATCCGCCTGCATTGATAAAAGGGGTCATAGAAAACCAACCAATAAAATCGATGTCACAAAAGTCAAAGAACATATTCAGTCTTTTCCTTCGTACAAAAGCCATTATACCCGTCGAGATACTCCAAACAGGAGATGTTTGAATTCAGATTTGCATATAAGAAAAATGTTTGAGCTATATAAAGAGAAATGCGAACAAGAAGGCTCAGAACCAGTCAAAGAAAAAATGTATTATCATGTCTTTTTTACAAATTTTAATCTTCATTTCATATTTTATTGCCCCGAATTTTTCATTTATTATTATTTTCATCAGAATACTGAACTATATTCAGGAAGCTATATTATTGTACATAAATATGTATTTGTTAACTTTTTTTTAATTTTGGAAAACTGGAAATCTACTCTAAAGAATTTTGAAGACTGTGCCTTGGGTTGTTTTGTGGTTTCCTGAAAGCGACACCATCGAGTCCGTACCAGCCAAGTGGTTCGACAAAGTCAACAACATTTGTAAATTTCCTCCCGTGGATTCCCACAGCGAGAAAGAGTTATCCAACTTCATTATTGACTAGTATGGGCCCATAGAGGAATGGCCACACATGAGGCAATGTTGGAAAGCCACACAGAATTTTTACACTTTAACAAAACATGCCCACCTACAACACTAGGCCGGAGTACTGAAATCTGGCAACAGTGAACAGTGGGCCGATGAAGTTAGATTTTTATCATTGGGAGACCGTGAAATCAGTGGATATAATATTCCGTCTTTGTGAGAAGAGCTCTTGCCGAATAGAAATCCTTCAAACCAATTACGTTAGTGAGATTCGCAAAAATGGCACAAGCTTTACGAACCCGGACTTTAGGTAATGTAGAGCCGACTGCCACTTCCCGTCCTGCATTTTCCGGAAACAGAACTCGATCTTTTTCTGTAGAATTTCTCAATTATCTCAAAACGGGAAAGTCAGCAGCAACATATAGCACGGACCCGGTGACTCTACAATTCGCTCTGCGTAACCTAAAGGATGGGGTAGTTCGAGACATCGGCACAGCAGCGATGGATAATGCAGGAACAGTCCCATGGATGAAGCTTGTAAATGGGGAGTTGGTCGAGGACAGAGGATTTGTAGTTAAGGAGGGTGGCAACTATTTTTAGGGGGCAGTCAATTTGTTTTCCCGGATTTTTCTTTTTTTTTCATCTACAGTATTTTGTTCAGTTAGCTATAGCAAGAGGTTTTGGTGAGAACAAATAACAACCATATGCATTACTAACACCATTTATTTCAGATATTTAATATTGCATTTATATTCATGGGAATTATTTATATATTTTTTTATATATCCATTTATTGTTATTATTATATATAGTGCGTTTATGATCACTATTTAATATATTCAATACTGCATTTATTTTCTTGGTAATTAGCTATATACATTTGAATTTCTATTGATTGATATTATTATATATGGTGTGTTTATAATCATTATTTCATATGTTTAATATTGCATTTCTATTTTGGTAACTTGGTTTGCGCACTAAAGTGGTGCAATTTATATATCTTTTTGTTAGAAGGCTTACACTTTATTATTATTATGTATTGTTAGTAGTAACCAAACTAGCCGATGCAGATAAGCTCGTTAAAATTGATAAAGGAAGCCACATTATAGACATAGATATTTCCAACCAAATAGCGGGAGTCGTGGCTACCGTATTCACTTACTTGCGTAAAGCGGACAGTGCGAATAGTTCAGGGACCTCTGTAAAATATGCCACTTATGAAGCCACTGTAGGAGGCACCAACTTAAAAATTGCCGAATTAGCTACTCAAATATCGACGGCAAATATCAAGCCAAATTTCCTCATCGTCACCCCTATTATGAATATACTAACAGGCTTCAAATGCGCTGTCGATGAGGTGCGAACAGGGGTGACGAAGTTTCAAATGAGAGAGAGAGAGAGGGATAAAAGGCGGGGCACCAGGAACGTCAAGGGCTATTCCACAGGTAACAACAGGACCCAACTATCATAGTATCACTGAATACGATCTAACGAACCAGCACATCCCGCTCCTGCAAGGGATTACTTTCCCGCCTGAAAGAAGGACAGGGCTACTAAGAAGCATAGGCCCCCTGACGCACGCAATATTATTAATAAACGAAAAGAGATATTTTAACAAAATGATAATAGTACTTCGTAATACTATCCAAATGCTCCCGATGAAAGAGGAAATAATTGCAGCACTCCGCTCTTCCACAAGCAGGGGGTCTATGTCAGGGCTCCTAAAGGAGTTATGGGATCTCCTAATTTTATCAACAGGCCGGGCTACACAGAAAATATTTTATCCAATATCAGTGTGGCATTTGATGTGGACCAACAAACATAATGATTTCCAATGGTCTTTCTCTGGAGCAGCAATCCAATCACTGTTCACTCAACTTGTGGCATATTTGAAGATAATATTCAAAATAAGGACAGGAGGGACAACCGAACAAATGAGCCAGGTCATATTCCACGCCTTTTACGGGACCTACTTAGACGATATGTCAATATTACCTCAAATTACGACTTGTGGGGCCTGGAGCAAACGCTCAGAACTAACCTCCGTCTTTGTGAGAAGAGCTCTTGCCGAAAAGAAATCCTTCAAACCAGTTACGTTAGTGAGATTCGCAAAAATGGCACAAGCTTTACTAACCCGGACTTTAGGTAATGTAGAGCCGACTGCCACTTCCCGTCCTGCATTTTCTGGAAACAGAACTCGATCTTTTTCTGTAGAATTTCTCAATTATCTCAAAACGGGAAAGTCAGCAGCAACATATAGCACGGACCCGGTGACTCTACAATTCGCTCTGCGTAACCTAAAGGATGGGGTAGTTCGAGACATCGGCACAGCAGCGATGGATAATGCAGGAACAGTCCCATGGATGAAGCTTGTAAATGGGGAGTTGGTCGAGGACAAAGGATTTGTAGTTAAGGAGGGTGGCAACTATTTTTAGGGGGCAGTCAATTTGTTTTCCCGGATTTTTCTTTTTTTTTCATTTACAGTATTTTGTTCAGTTAGCTATAGCAAGAGGTTTTGGTGAGAACAAATAACAAACCTACGCATTACTAACACCACTTATTTCAGATATTTAATATTGCATTTATATTCATGGGAATTATTTATATACATATATATATTATATTTATATACATATATATATATATTATATATATATATATATATATATATATATATATATATGCGTCTATGATCACTATTTAATATATTCAATATTGCATTTATTTTCTTGGTAATTAGCTATATACATTTTCATTTCTCTCGATTGATATTATTATATCGCCCCCTTAGTGCAACAACTAGATAACTCGAAATTTATGCATTTTGAGTTATCCAGTTGAAGTTGTCCTATTTTTCATGCTATTTTCAATGCAACAACTAGATATCTTGTACGAGCAACCAAACTTGTTTAAAGAGTGACCAGAAATAGATAACTCCGAAAATGCACATTCCATAACTAGACAACTTGAGATATCTAATTGTAGCACTGGCATTATTGAGTTACCCACCGGCGCCGGCACCTTCTTGGTCTCTATCTCTATGAGATGTCTAGTTGTGTGCTTGAAACAACAGGTGGATTTCTGTGCTTCTGAATTGGTTCTACAGTGTTTTTCAAACGGTGTTAATGCAATAATGACGTCAAGGGGTAAAAAGATTTTGGAAATGGTGCGTAGTCAATCCGAAAATGTCGCAGGTATGGCAAAATCTATTTAAATACATTTCAAATCAGATTTAATTCATAATGTGAGGTTATGTCATTATTTTCATGAACTTTGCGGAAAAAGTGTCCCTTTAATCGCTTACTTCACGAACTAAAGTTGCACTTCTAACCCCTAGGAATTAGAGGAATTTTGTTAATCGCTAGAGATTAGAAATTCCTCTTAAGTCCTTGGAATCAAGTATTGAAACACTAATGTTTTTTATCCTCTAATGGGTTTTAACTGTTTTGCCTTTATTTATTTCCCAAAGTGCAAAAAAGGCGTATATACTACTACTTTTGCTTTAACTACGCCTCAGAACACGTATAATAGGGAAAGAAATCTAACTTTTTTTTTCAATTATAGATGTTGGTTCTTCCCTAGATATGCCAAAATCAGGAGAAAATGTGGAGAATGTTATTCCAGGTGAGTTTTTTTAATTATTGTTTTAAGTTTATTACAGATTGTTTTTCTACTATCTATTTCAGTTTACTGTTAAAGCGTGTTTTTAGGGTCTTTTTAACTATTTTCTTTTAATATTAACTACTTGTGCTCTCTACAAGATATTTCATTGTTTCAGATGACAATAAGCCCGGTCTCAGCGTTCCGCGTTCACCTTCATTAGACAGAGATTCAAATATTGAACTATATTCACCCGATCACTCAGAATATGTTCCAAGTTCTTCAAGTGAAACATCTGAAGAACAATTAGGTACTGAAGCAGACATTCAGCTCGAAGGTATGGAAGAAATTCCTGTTAGAACAACAGATACAAGAAAAAAGAAAAGGAATCCAGATAGCTGGAAAAGAAATATTAGGAAAAAAATAATACAGCATGGAGAAGCTTACCTTTCTAGTAGAGGAAAATTCGTCGCAGGGGTTTCGATGAAAGATCCTTGCAGTGCAAAATGTAGGAAAAAATGCGGAGAAAAGTTAACCAACGATGCTAGACTCAAGATTTTTCAAACATACTATCGGCTTGATTCATATGAACGAAAAAGGGATTTTATACATAGTAATACGCAAAAAATTCTAAAGAAATGAACAACCAAGGAGAATTCCAAACGCCAATACACGATAAATTTCTTTTTAATAAATGAAGCGAAGTTTTTGTATAAAAGTGTATAATTTTCTTTTTATTTATTCTTTTAAAACTTTTAACAATTTAAGTAACCATTTAGTCAATTCTAAAGACAAAATCAGTAAATTGAAAAGTAGCGGTGTGTATAGGCTTGATTGTGCTGATTGCTCCGCCTACTACATTGGTAGAACCTGTAGACCACTTCTTACTCGTATTAACGAACATTTGAAGCGACCAGATAAATCTATATTTGGTAATCATCTCAAATTCCATAATCATAATTTTAGCCCCAACAGAAATTCAAAAATTTTACACAAAATAGATAATAAAAATTTTCTTAGATTGGATCTGTTCGAAGAACTGGAGATCTCCAAAGAACTTACAAAAAATCAGCTCTGTTTGAATACGCAAGTAAACTTGGACAGAGATTTCCTTCCCCTCCATCAGAAGATCAAACATAATTAAATTAAAGTTGGTAACACTTCCTTTGCAATCGGTACTAGACCACTCCAAGTTGGTACTGGTATTTCACTGTGACTTTTGATATTTGTCATTTGACTTGACACATTCTGTCTTGTCAGCTTTGCTTTTACATAACCACGAGGCCTGGGTTTTAACATGTTTTTCGTTAGTTCTCTTATAGAATAATATGATTTTGTAATTTTAAACAATGGTTTTTACATATTTGAAACTTCTTGTTACCTGACTTGTAAGTACTCACTTGATTTTCCTAATTTTATAACCTCTCTTTTTTAAATTTTTAAATTCAATTTCGGTACTCTCAACTGAGTGTTTACTTTCAGGAAGCACTGATGATGACGAAAGTCGAAAGCGCTTTGCAATAAATAAAAAGAAAATTATACACTTTTATACAAAAACTTCGCTTCATTTATTTAAACAAGTGTATTCAGCTTCACGCATTTATTCAAATTTATTTTTGCCTACCAGTGGAGGAAAAACACAAATTTGTAAGACTATGTTTATAAATACTTTGGGTATACGAAAAGGAGTGGTATATATTGCAATGCAGAATCGAAGAGAAGAGAACATTAGTGCACCTGATCAAAGAGGCAAAGGTCCAAAGAAAGCCACACCTCCTGAGACTTTACAACGTGTAAGAAACCATATTGAAAGGTTTCCCGTCATGGCTTCGCATTATTGTCGCGAAAAAACTCAAAGGAAATATTTAGCGTCTGATCTTAATATTACTATAATGTACACAATGTATAAAGAGGATTGCATAAAAAAAGATTTATCATTCGTAAATTCGTCGATGTACATAAAGATATTTTGTGAAGAATATAACCTGGGTTTCTACCGTCCGAGAAAGGACCAATGCCGTATATGTATGAATTACAATATACCCGGTAGTATCAAAACAGAAATTACAGAAGCTAATCATAAAACACACCTTGCTGCCAAAGATAGGGCCAGGGAGGAAAAAAGGTCCGACAAGAAATTAGCTGAAACCTCCAACAAAAATATTTTATGTTGCAATTTTGATCTCCAACAAGTTCTCATGATGCCTAATGACCCGTCAAACAATGCGCTATTTTATAAACAACGTTTGAAATCATTCAATTTTACTATTTACAATGTTGTTTCTAAACAAGGCGACTGCTACATGTGGAATGAAGTTGAAGGTAAACGAGGGAGTTGTGAAATAGCTAGTTGCCTTTACACCTACTTCAAATCATTACCTGAAAATATTAGACACATTATTTGCTATAGTGATAGATGTGGAGGCCAAAATCTAAACAAATATGTGGCAGCTATGTGTTTAACTGCAGTTCAGGAAATTCCACACTTGCAAACCATCGACCTAAAATTTCTTGTCGTTGGTCATAGTGAGATGGAGTGCGACTCCATGCACTCTGCTATATCTACGGAACTAAAAAGAATTGGAAAAGCAAACTGGCCTGAGGATTGGAAAACTATAGCACGCTCTGCAAGACGAAGAGGTGATAAACCCTATTCAGTTCACGATGTTAGACATAATCAAATTCTTGATTGGAAAACTTACGCAGACCGAAACTTAATATTTAGAAAAGAAGATGAAAGCCGAAAGTTGGTTGGTTGGCAGAAAATGTGCTGGTTAAACTTTTCAAAATTGACACCATTTATTATTAACTTCAAAGAAGATTTTGATGAGGAGTTCAGACGATTAAATTGCAATCGTAAAACACGCATATCTTCTGCAAATGGCAAACTAGAGCCTTTGTATCACAGTCAACTACCTCTTAAAAAAGCAAAATATGACGACTTAACGTCTCTTGTTAAAATGAAACCTCCGGCACTCCCTAGCGAGTATACAGCATTTTATCAGAGTCTCCCATTCCAAGGAGAGACAAGGCTTCAAAACACGGAAGCTTCCGACAGTGATGTCACTGATATTGATATTTAGGTCATGTTAAGTGTTGGAATATGTTGTTTTATTTTTTGAACCATTTGTTTTGATTTTTTATTCCAAATAGAGTTGTATTTAGTAAGTGATTTGCGTTTAATTGCTAGTGGTTATAAATAGATAACTTTACTTTTTTGCCTAGATTTTCAGCAACAACTAGATATCTCAAACTTTTGATCAAATTCTGAAAGTTACAAAACCTGATTGTCTCCAAAATTGACAATTCATTATTTGATATGCAACATATCTGTATGAATATTAAATATTTTTGACTACTTAACGGTTGTATTTTTTTTATGTCTTGAAACTTTAAAATCGATTTTCTCAAAACTATGATTTTCAAGTTATCTAGTTGTTGCACTAAGGGGGCGATATATGGTGCGTTTATGATCATTATTTCATATGTTTAATATAGCATTTCTATTTTGGTAAGTTGGTTTGCGCACTAAAGTGGTGCAATTTATATATCTTTTTGTTAGAAGGCTAACACTTTATTATTATTATTATTTATTATTATTTTTTTGTGCTTAGACTTTGGTGATTGATTACTAGTTTCTTATCTTATATTTTCGCTGATATTAATAGGATGGATTACAATTTGAGAGTCAATTATCTTAGGAAGGATATGCTTATTCACGAGCTTTGCGTTCGCGGTATTTTTGTAGATGATTGTAGTGCTGTGAAAAGGTTTAGATCAACGTTGCGTCCTTTACTCCTGATGGAGAAAAACGGTAAATCTTTAAATTATCATCCCTATAATTTCGATAGTGACGAAGAAATGGAGTTTGTGCAAACATCATTGAGAAAATTAATTTCTTCCATCCAGTCTACTTCTGGCGACAACGCTAAAACTAAATTTGAGAGAAATCAAACTCACCTCGTTCATCTTCTAAACCGTGTGAATCGGATTCCATTTGATAAATTGACCCCTGAGAAGGTTGACGTTAGAACGACGTTGTTGGTGGATATTTTAGCAGCTCTTGATAGCTTGGAAAATATTTCGAAACAAGATCCCAACTTGAGTCTTTTGTTAGAGCGCACTGTAGATTCCGATGATGCTTCAACTGGTGATGAGATTCCTACCACCCGTCGTGGTTCCACTCCATCGGGTCTGCCTAATCATTATTTCAAATCACAGCGTGTTGAGAAGTGGGGAATCAAGTTTACTGCGGACTCCAAGGCTATGTCTGTTCATAGTTTTCTTGAACGAGTAGCAGAATTGAAAGTAGCGCGTAACCTTTCGGATCAGGAATTATTTGATTTAATAGTAACCAAACTAGCCGATGCAGATAAGCCCGTTAAAATTGATAAAGTAGGCCACAATATAGACATAGATATTTCCAACCAAATAGCGGGAGTCGTGGCTACCGTATTCACTTACTTGCGTAAAGCGGACAGTGCGAATAGTTCAGGGACCTCTGTAAAATATGCCACTTATGAAGCCACTGTAGGAGGCACCAACTTAAAAATTGCCGAATTAGCTACTCAAATATCGACGGCAAATATCAAGCCAAATTTCCTCATCGTCACCCCTATTATGAATATACTAACAGGCTTCAAATGCGCTGTCGATGAGGTGCGAACAGGGGTGACGAAGTTTCAAATGAGAGAGAGAGAGGGATAAAAAGCGGGGCACCACGAACGTCAAGGGCTATTCCACAGGTAACAACAGGACCTAACTATCATAGTATCACTGAATACGGTCTAACGAACCAGCACATCCCGCTCCTGCAAGGGATTACTTTCCCGCCTGAAAGAAGGACAGGGCTACTAAGAAGCATAGGCCCCCTGACGCACGCAATATTATTAATAAACGAAAAGAGATATTTTAACAAAATGATAATAGTACTTCGTAATACTATCCAAATGCTCCCGATGAAAGAGGAAATAATTGCAGCACTCCGCTCTTCCACAAGCAGGGGGTCTATGTCAGGGCTCCTAAAGGAGTTATGGGATCTCCTAATTTTATCAACAGCCCGGGCTACACAGAAAATATTTTATCCAATATCAGTGTCGCATTTGATGTGGACCAACAAAGATAATGATTTCCAATGGTCTTTCTCTGGAGCAGCAATCCAATCACTGTTCACTCAACTTGTGGCATCTTTGAAGATAATATTCAAAATAAGGACAGGAGGGACTACCGAACAAATGAGCCAGGTCATATTCCACGCCATTTACGGGACCTACTTACACGATATGTCAATATTACCTCAAATTACGACATGTGGAGCCTGGAGCAAACGCTCAGAACTAACCTCCGTCTTTCTGAGAAGAGCTCTTGCCGAAAAGAAATCCTTCAAACCAATTACGTTAGTGAGATTCGCAAAAATGGCACAAGCTTTACTAACCCGGACTTTAGGTAATGTAGAGCCGACTGCCACTTCCCGTCCTGCATTTTCCGGAAACAGAACTCGACCTTTTGCTGTAGAATTTCTCAATGATCTCAAAACGGGAAAGTCAGCAGCAACATATAGCACGGACCCGGTGACTCTACAATTCGCTCTGCGTAACCTAAAGGATGGGGTAGTTCGAGACATCGGCACAGCAGCGATGGATAATGCAGGAACAGTCCCATTGATGTAGCTTGTAAATGGGGAGTTGGTCGAGGACAAAGGATTTGTAGTTAAGGAGGGTGGCAACTATTGTTAGGGGGCAGTTAATTTGTTTTCCCGGATTTTTCTTTTTTTTCTATTTACAGTATTTTGTTCAGTTAGCTATAGCTAGAGGTTTTGGTGAGAACAAATAACAACCATATGCATTACTAACACCACTTATTTCAGATATTTAATATTGCATTTATATTCATGGGAATTATTTATATACATATATATATATTATATATCCATTTATTGTTATTATTATATATAGTGCGTTTATGATCATTATTTAATATATTCAATATTGCATTTATTTTCTTGGTAATTAGCTATATACATTTTCATTTCTATTGATTGATATTATTATATAGGTTTTAAGTATACCTCGCTTAGAGTTATGCAGAGCATTATTGTCAGTTCAATTACGTCAAACAGTCTCAAGGACTATTGAATTCAACATAGACCAAATTATTTTCTGGACTGATTCTACGATAGGGTTGTCATGGATCAATTCAGATCCAAGTAAACTCAAAACCTCTTTAGCTAACCGTATAGCCCAAATTCAATCCATCACAAAACCTAGTCAGTGGCGACATGTACCCACTGATTCTAACCCGGCCGATATTATTAGTAAAGGACTAAACCCTGACGCACTTAAAAACGCAAGTATGTGGTTCGAAGGTCCTCGGTGGCTGGCAGATGATGACATTTATTGGCCAAATTCACATATTTTTATTCCAGAAGGCGAACTTCAGGAAACCAAATCTGTTGCTCTAATGAGCGCGAAATCTGACTTTGATCTAATAACCGGATATTCTTCCTTTCCAACTCCTTTACACCAAACCTGATATCCGTGTTTAACTGTGCAGAGCCACAGCGTAAAACTACATAAAAGCGTGTCCTCTCGGCCGGGTTCGAATAACAAAGATTAAAAAGTCAAGCGGACCCCGATGCCCTCTATAGCCCAGGAGACTGATCACACATCGGATACCGGTGTCCGCCATGGCTGGTAAAATTATTTACTACGAATTTTTTGTTGGAAATGTATAATAACAACATTCGTGCACTTAAAGAATGGAATGTTTCCACAGTAATACATCCCAAAACATATTTTTTTTTAAATTTTGTGGCGTTTCGTGTACTATTTTTGTACATTTTCAGACGCCCCATTTAATGGGATGTTTTATTATCACTTATTATATTTGATTTCTGATATCTGATTTCATTATTCAATGGTTATGTGCCTGGACACATGTAAACAATGGGTTTATTTTCTTCTTTTTCTGCATATGAAGAATATCCCCTCCACTTAACCATACTCTAGTTGTATTTTGTTATAGGCCTAATCTCAATGGGCACATTATCCGAATTTTGGTATGGCTCTCGACAGTTGGTAACACTTGCGGTAGATTACTTGTCCATTCGATTTAGAGGGAAAACGAGGTCATTTCTGTACCGCTTAACAACAGTAGAACATCTCGTGTTTTCGAGAAAGAAATGATATTTCATGATTGGACAATTTTGCTCATGATTGGGACAATAATTGTGTGATGTTCCTTCCCTAACTAGCCCACATTGTTAGTTCTTCGTATTATAATTTTACCACAATGGAATCAAACCAGTTACTAATTTTACTTTAGAATTTCCAAATATTCATTGTAAAAATCGATGTAGTTATTTACTCTCAAAATGGACCAGAAAAAATGGAATACCTCGCATTTGATTAATTTGAAACTAATTGTAACATTTACTTTTACAGAATAAACTGACCATGAACTACTGGATGTGGATGTTAATTATGTTTTCTTGGAATGGAGGGTATCTGCGCTCAACTACCTCACCATTTACCCTGTACGGCAGAATTGACAATTAGCTTATCTGCTATAGCAACAGTTCGTAGAATCATTTAACCTCTACTCCTCCAGGATACACTCTACAGTAAATTCATCCTATAACGGAAACTAGACGAAATCCTCATCGGTGGCTGCGCATTTTCATCGGGATGAAGGAGTCTATTCTACTGGATGTCAGTACCTCACAAATATAGGACACAGTTTTAGAGGATATTGCCCATTTGGGGCAGAAATAAGTAAGTCTGTTGTTAAAATCACTCCCAATGCCGAAGATATACAATTAGAATCGATTCTAAAGGCGGAAAGGAGGAACCAGAATATGATCAACGGCATGGAGATGCCTACAACGCCTCTTCGGTCGTCAGTCTGAGAAATCCTTGTAAAACAGTGAACAAGGCGAATATGAATAGGTTAAGATTAGCAATATGAAATGTTAAAACGACGACGCAAGCTGGAAAAATCCAATGTGCGTTACAAGAAATGGAGCGTATGAAAATCAGTATAATGGGTGTAAGTGAAATGAGATGGCCCCACTCAAGCTACTGCGATATAGATGGACATAGAGTGTACTATTCAGAATTCGTGGATGGTAAGTAAGAATACGGAGTAGCTATGATTATTCACAGAAGCGAAGTAAAATACGCCCGCCATGTTTAATTAAGATCTAGATCACGGTTGAAAATCATTGTTTTATCCAAAAACCTTCTCAAAATTATCTATAGTAACAGGTTATACACATAAATTGGTTGGAGATTCTCTTTTGTTTACTCTCCAGTTGACGTCATACCCCCCCATGCGCAATATCCTACCTTATAATCATTGTATCATGTGAAAAACCACACGATTTTAACATTTTTGTGTATGAATTCGTGAAAGAGACAAATCATTTAATCGAAAATGGAGTAATGTTGTTTGGACAATCCTATAAATTTAAAATTAGTATGTTTCTATATGATGCAATTGCAAAGGCCTGTATACTAAAAATTAAAGAATATTCAGGCTACATATAGTTCTTGTACAAAATGTACTCAGGAGAGGGAATATATAAATGATAGAGTGTTTTCCAGATTTGAGTTTTATCAAAAGAACACATGATAATTTTTGTAAATACGATGATTCAGAGGGGGCCTACCATTTTAACTGAAATTAAAAATATAAATGTAATAGCTGATGTACCACTAGACTACATGCACCTAATTGCATTAGTAGTTGTAAAAAAATTGTTTGTGGAATTTGGTGTAATGGACGCTCTCCAGATAAACTATCAGGTAGACAAATTGAAAATATATCTGCAAAGTTGGTGGAAATGTCTACTTATATACTATCAGAATTTGCTCGTAGACCTCGAAATTTAATAGAATCAAAACGCCGGAAAGCTACTGAATATAGACAGTTTTACTTTACGCAGGTCCAGTTGTTTTAATAGATATAATACAAACGAAAAATTATAAAAAGATTTAATGCTTTCAGTTTCAATACGTTTACTATTCAGCTTGAAAGATACTAACAATCTACAAGCAATAGATTATGCAGAGGCTTAGTTGAAACAGTTCAGAGTTTATATGGTTCACAAATAATGTCACACAATTTTCATGCCCTTCTGCAATTTACCTGATGACTGTAGAAAATTTGGTTCATTAGAGAATTTCAGTAATTTTTCTAGCGAAAACTTTTTGTAGATGCTACTCAAGCAGGTTCGAAAGCATGACAAACCTCTTCAGCAAATTATTCGTCATAACTGTGAACAAATCACTAATAAAATTCAAGTAACTCCACAACATAGAAATAAGCAAATTCGTTTTGAATTCTGTTTAAAGCGAGAATATGAAGGGGGTATTTTAATAAAAGACACTACAGGGCCTGAATTTAGATAGATAGATAGTTTATTGTGGATAAGATAAATCTTTTCACAAGGGTTCGGTACAAAATTTCAAAAGAGGAATTAAGATAATTCGATATAAATTATGACATAGAACTAATTTGTAAATTAATAAAAAAGTTAAGATAAAAACCAAAATATAAAATATGTGTGTACTTCATGATAAAGCCAATCATTCACCATGTGCAAATGCTCGCAGCTTTAATATACTGATAATACTATGAGTTAATTTAGTAAGTTCAAAGAATCCGTTTCGTGTATTGTTAACATTAAGGTAGTGTACCAGATCATCAATATTATGAACATTCTGAAAAAAATGGGACATTCAAAAAGCATATGACCATATTACAGACAGGAAAGAATTGCCACGTCGAAGTGGCCTGCCGACCCACCTTTCGGCATGCGGCGAAATGTACCCTCTCTCTAGCGGATCCACTGCCAAGATGAACTCCACACCAACACCACACTCCAAAAATCAACGGGGAAAGTTGCCCTTTTTGCCCTTTGTCAAACTATTGTTCTTTTATCATGTGATTTCTTCCTCATCATCCTCGGATATACAGTCCTGTCCCCATTCATTTACCCAATTTACTAATATTTTATCTTTCGCATCAATATCTGTAGGCGGATATGTTTTATTAATCGTTTTTAGCCTTTCTGTGAGTATCTTACGTGCTGTTTGTCTATGAGGTTTTTGGCAGTCATATATAATGTGATGTTGGTCTTCCGTCGCGTTGTCTATAGTGCAGTTCCCTGTCGTTTCTCTTAAATTAAAACGTTTGTAATATTCTTGCATATGCCCATGTCCTGTTAGTAATTGCGTCGTTTTCCAATTAATATCGAGTCTTATTTCGGAAACTGTCCTGACTAAGGCATATGTTTTACGTCCTGTTTTTTCTTTGTCCCATTTTTTCTGCCAATTTTCGATTTTATTTTGTTTTAATCTTATTTTTAGTTCTTTTTTACTATAGTGTTTGAAGTCTGCTGTTGGTTTATTGTATCCTTCAGTTGCTAGTCTATGTGCAATTTTTATTTCGCTGTCTTGTCTAGTTTTATGGCTTATGTAGCACTGTACGGCGTGTATTGTTTCCAAAGTATCTTTTAATAATATGATTTGCGTGTTCAACTTATTTTTTGTCCGTGTTTGTGTTATGCCTTGTATAGCTGTTTTTGAGTCCGTGTGTATTGTTAGTTCTTCCCCGTCCGTTTGCTGTCTTATTTCGCAATATTTTTCTAACGCCTGTTTGATGGCCAAGGTCTCCAATTCGTGTATGTGTGCGTCAGTGTCCACTTGGTATATGTAATTTGTTGTTCCGTTATTTGTTTTTATGTATATTCCTATGGTTTTTTTATTATTTTTTATGCTGGCGTCAGTGTATATATTTATGCTTGTGCAGTGTTGTGCTTGTTCTAGTCCCTTATGTCTTGATGGATGAGTCTTGTCAGTGGGGAGTGTTCGTATACTTTTTGTAATATCTTTTGTTATCTCAAAATGTTTATATATTTCATTTGCTTCCGTTGATAGTGGTATACATCCCGCGATTACTTGCATAGCTGCCGTTGGTGTTGTTTTGTAAGCTTTAGTTATTGTTCTTAGGAAGGGTCTTTCGGTGGCGTTCAGTTGTTTTACTAGTCTTGTGTCATGAGATCTCTGTCCCCATATCTCTGCCCCGTATAGTATCATTGGCTTTATTGCCCTTTGATATATTATTTTTAGAATCTCAGGTTTTCTGCCCCATTGTCTACCTGCTATGGCGTAGATTTTATTAGCTATATCTGTGGTTTTTTGCCGTAATTTTTTGACGTGGTCTAGCCAAAGCATGCCTGTGTCTATCGTTACACCTAAGTACTCTAAATTGTTCGACAAATTAAAGTTTTGGCCGTCGATTTTGATTCTTGGCGCTCTAGAATTCTTATTGTGCGGGATAAATATCGCTTTAGTTTTGTTTTTATTATATTTCAACTTATTCTGACATGCCCAACCTTCGCACGATTCCCAAACTGCATTCCATTTGTTTTCTATTTCCCTCAATGAAGTTCCCGATATCACGATTATTTGATCGTCTGCGAATGCTTGTACCATGTCTTTATCTTTCGTTAGTTTTTCGTTTATGTCCATGGAATAAAACCAGCTCTCCATCAGAACAAGCCACAGGGCTGGCCCCAGACTGGATCCTTGGGGGCATCCGCGTTGCGTCCATGTCTTTAGTTCTTCGGTTTGTATGTGTCTGTTTATTAGGAAGTTCCAACATAATTTGGTGATGTGTTCAGGTACTTTCTTTTGGCGGAGCATGTATATTATTGCTGGTGTCCAAGCAGAGTTGAAGGCGTTTGTTAAATCTAATGTGATTATTAATTGGTGTCTTTTGTCCTTTCTGTTTTGTCGTATTTGTGTCACCACTTTGTCTATTGCATCCATTGTTGTATGGGCTTCTCTAAATCCATATTGTCTTTTGTCGAGTAAGTCTGATTTTTCCAAGTAGTCTAACAGTCTTCTGGCTATCATTTTATCCAGTACCTTGCCCAGTGCCGGGAGGAGACAAATCGGCCTCCGACCTCCATCTTTTTTGGGCAGCCAGACCATATCTGCCCCCTTCCATTCACAAGGGAATTTACTCTGTCTCAGGCATGTATTATATAAGTCTGTCAGTACTTCTGGTCTGATCTCGTGTAGGTCTGTCAGTATTTCTTTAGGTATACCGTCCATGGATGTTGCCTTTTTATTTTTCATGTCTTGGAGTGTATTTAATATTTCTGTTTCTGTGAAGTCTATTACGTCATCTATGTCTCTACTTATTTGTATTTTCTGTCTGATTTCGGTGTGTATGTGTATGTCGTCTTCGGTATTGTCTGTCGGGAAGTATTTGTCATGTAAGTATTGTATTGTATCAGTTTTATCTTTGGTCCAGTTTCCGTTGTCTTTTTTAATTGTCGTTAGAGTTCTGTTTTCCTTGTTTTTCATTCTTATTAGTTTATATGCACAGTTCCATGGATTGTCCGGGTCAATATTTGTAAAGAATTCTCTTATTGACTCAGTCTTTGTCTGTTTTATTGCATTTTTGTATTGTCTTCTTTGTTTGAGGTATTCATCTCGTTTTTGGGTGCGCATTATTGCGTCGTTTTCGTCCTGATAGTCTCGTCTAAGTTTGTTTGTTTTTCTTCTGAGTTGGGTTAAATCATATGTCCACCATATTTGTGAATTCTTATTTTGGTTATAGTTTGTGTTTGACGTTCGTTTCATAATGTTTTGTAGTGTTGTTTTAATTTTGTCTGCTTTTTCCATATTACAGACAGTGCAATTCTCAGTGCTGCCAATAGTATAAAAACTTCCTTTAAAAGACAATTTTAAAAATGTTTTACTACAGGTTCTAAGTTGCGCTATTATTCTGGTTATATAAATGTGTGCGGATGTTTGCAAATAACTGCTAATTTCACCAACTAGTAAGTGTGAGTATAGTAAAGAGCAACTAGAAGCAACCTTTCTGTTTATGTCACTATCAAGCAGTCGTTTTCGAAATTTGTCTAGAATAAGTCTATCTAAACTGCGTACATTTGTACTTAAATAATCTTCCCATACACACTCAAATTGCGCATAAATAAACCATTCTTTAAGTTGTGTCACCCAATTATACTTTGAATTATTATCAGATGATAACTGAGCAAGTCGATTGAAACAAATTTTTGTTTGTTTGAAAACAAGCGTTGACAAATGTCAGAACTTGTTTCCAAGCGTACAATGTAATCTGGGGTATTCTTTGACAGACTTAGGAGTTTTTTGAAAAAGTTTACCTGTACACGTTCTATCATATCAGTATAACGCAGACCCCATACACCAATTCCAAAAGAAAGAGAAGATAAAATAATTGAATTGTATAGATTGATCCGCGATTCCCAAGTATTCATTTTTGACCGACACATTATATCCATTACTGCTCCAATGGCCCGATTAGCTTTGATTTTAGAATTCTTAGCCATGGTGCAAAACAAGGCTGTGGAGGAGAAATCAACACCCAAGTAAGCAAACATTCAGAAATGTGAACTGAATAATTCAGTTTACATTTCTAAATGGGAATTTACATCATGTAAATTATAATTGTACACCCTTTCAACAAGGTAATTTTAATGTTTTTAATTTAATGACTTCATCATAACAATGATTCAACTTTGAGCATTGTTTCTTCTTTATCAACTGGATGGTTTTGACACCTATTTTTTAATGACGACAGCTTTGATAATGGCTTAATAGCCGAAAGCGCTTAGCTGGAGATTAATAAACAAATACACACTGAGTATTCGTCGTTTGCATTCACTCAATTTCCGAAATATTTAACCTTATGATTGTCAACTCTCAATGAAATTACGCTTGTGGTCAATTGATGACTATTGATGAAATGCTGGTAGGCTTTAGGGGAAGATTTCGATATAAAATGTATATGCCTAATAAGACTAACAAATATGGTATAAAAATAATGTGTTTGTGTGATGCTAAGACACATTATTTATTGAATGCGTTTATATATGCTGGTAAAGATGAATCCCCTAATCCGAGAAAACTATCAGTTCCCACACTCAACGTTTTACAACTTGTTCAGCCTATTGTAAAGAGCAATCGAAACATCACTGCTGACAATTGGTTTTCATCAATTGAACTGACGAATGAATTAAAAAAATGTGGTCTAACATATACAGGAACTTTGCGAAAAAATAAAAGAGATTCCCTATGAATTTTTGCCCAATAAAGACCGCCCTGCTTTGTCAACAATTTTTGGATTTACAAGGGATCTAACACTCCTATCATATGTGCCGAAAAAGCGCAAAGCTATCATAATGCTCTCTTCACTACACCATACAGCGACAATAGAAGATAATGAAAAAAACTTCCAGAAATTATTTGTTTCTATAACTCAACTAAGGGAGGGGTTGACAGCTTAGACCAAAAGTGCGCCTGTTATAATGTAGGTCGTCGAAGTAGACGTTGGCCATTGACAATATTTTATGCAATGGTAAATACTATGGGCGTCAATTCTCACATTATATATAACAGTACTGTAGATACTAATAAGGTAATGGACAGACGACAATATATTATTTCTGCCGGAAGAGAGCTTATCAAGGATCATCTCCAAATGAGAGCTGAAATAAGAAATATTCCAATTCCAACTTCGAGGTATGATAAGGCGTTTTATTGGATCACCCCCAAAAGAACCCAGACCAGATAATCCTCATGACAACAAAAGGCGGCGATATTACATGTGTTCTAACGACAACAAACATCCAAAAAAATGTTCAATGTGTTTCAAGGGCATTTGTAAGGCCCATAGCATTGATGCCGTGAAATGTTTGCAGTGTGCGAGAGATTAAGCAATGAAATAATTTGAACATACAAATACCCCAGACCTATTTACTAAAATTCTTTTTTTTTATTTTTTTTCTTATTAGATGTAGAACAATGAGTTTAAATAAAGATCAACCAGTTTGAACGGAGTTTTCTTAATTCTTACAAAAACCTTAAAAAACACACGAAGTTTGCTTTTACACCATAATAATAGGATATTTTTTTAGTGATTTTTCTTATATATTGTACTAAAGGTCTAAGTAATAGAGTAAACTAATAGAAGAAACATGTTTTGTTAATTTATTAAATCTTACAGACTCTTTACTAACGGGTCATTATTGACCCAACATACCTTAAGAGGTTAACAAAATCACCATACCAGTTGAGGGTTAAAATATTACCAATATCAGATATATCAATGAAATGTTGTAGAATGCCTTACAATAACAGATTTGTAGTTCCACCTCTACTACACCTTTATGAATAATATGTAAAACAGTTAAAATTCTTCCTACACAGTAGCCTTTGTATTTGTGAAATAAATCAATAAAACAAGAGCAGGGACATGCATACATGTTGGGCTGATGAGAAAAAAAATTATCATCAAATATATCAATAAAATGTAAAATGTTTTTGAACAGCATCTATTTGTTTGTTCATACATATAGAGGGTTCAGAAGCCAAACAGCGTAAGTCATTATTTTCCTAAAATTGACTTATGTAGTGTAAGTCCCACCGCAATGTTCAGACTTTCGGTTGACAAAGCGCCCAAGTCACTGCTTTTAATATATCAGTAATAGATGGCGAAACTTATTCTAACCACAGACTAAAAATGCCAAATTGTTCGGATGTCAGTTAGTGTAAGTCATTTTAATGTCGCGCTAGGTTAATGGTATGTTATTTTACCTTTAAAATACAATAATTACGCTGTGCAAGTTATACAATGAGTGAAAATATACCTGATTCATAGTTAGAAAATGATCCTTACTCTGATAGTGGATCCGAATATGCACCAAACAGTGAGGAAAATTCATCTGAAGCTGGTAAGTGATTTCTAACCTCTAAAGAATGTACAATTTTATGGAAATACTTTCTGCGCTCAATTTTATTAATTGTTATTACTTAAAGTATTTAAATTTGTAAAAACACAGACGAATTTTTTTTGACTCATACTGATTGACCTCTGAAATATTTTTTTTGATTATTCAGAATTTTCTGGATAATGAAGCCGAGGTGGAAAATGACGAAGTCGAGAATGAGGTTGGTACCAACATAGAGGCTGTAACTAAAGGTAGAAAACGCAAAAGGAACCAAAGTGTGTGGAAGCGAGTAGTCAATACTGCTAATAGGCACTCCGGGAAAACTTACATGAATAGAAGCGGTAGGCATGTACCTGAAAAAACTTTTAAAAATGTTGATTGTAAATGTGCGCGGCGATGTTTTACTAACGTGCAACCTGAAGAACGACAAATTATTTTTAAGTCTTTTTACAAATTAAGTGATAATACGAAGCAAAATATTTATCTTTGTGGGGTTATTCATAATAGCACTGTTAAACAGCGCCGTGCTAGGAATTCGTCAAGACCACCAAAATCAATAAAATACTTTTTAACCACCGCAGTAATGTCAATTCGTGTGTGTAAAAATTTTTTTATGGACACATTTTAAGTTAGCGACGCTCGTATCTATAAAATATCATGTGATTCGGAGCCATCCGCCTGCATTGATAAAAGGGGTCATAGAAAACCAACCAATAAAATCGATGTCACAAAAGTCAAAGAACATATTCAGTCTTTTCCTTCGTACAAAAGCCATTATACCCGTCGAGATACTCCAAACAGGAGATGTTTGAATTCAGATTTGCATATAAGAAAAATGTTTGAGCTATATAAAGAGAAATGCGAACAAGAAGGCTCAGAACCAGTCAAAGAAAAAATGTATTATCATGTCTTTTTTACAAATTTTAATCTTCATTTCATATTTTATTGCCCCGAATTTTTCATTTATTATTATTTTCATCAGAATACTGAACTATATTCAGGAAGCTATATTATTGTACATAAATATGTATTTGTTAACTTTTTTTTTAATTTTGGAAAACTGGAAATCTACTCTAAAGAATTTTGAAGACTGTGCCTTGGGTTGTTTTGTGGTTTCCTGAAAGCGACACCATCGAGTCCGTACCAGCCAAGTGGTTCGACAAAGTCAACAACATTTGTAAATTTCCTACCGTGGATTCCCACAGCGAGAAAGAGTTATCCAACTTCATTATTGACTAGTATGGGCCCATAGAGGAATGGCCACACATGAGGCAATGTTGGAAAGCCACACAGAATTTTTACACTTTAACAAAACATGCCCACCTACAACACTAGGCCGGAGTACTGAAATCTGGCAACAGTGAACAGTGGGCCGATGAAGTTAGATTTTTATCATTGGGAGACCGTGAAATCAGTGGATATAATATTCCGTCTTTGTGAGAAGAGCTCTTGCCGAATAGAAATCCTTCAAACCAATTACGTTAGTGAGATTCGCAAAAATGGCACAAGCTTTACGAACCCGGACTTTAGGTAATGTAGAGCCGACTGCCACTTCCCGTCCTGCATTTTCCGGAAACAGAACTCGATCTTTTTCTGTAGAATTTCTCAATTATCTCAAAACGGGAAAGTCAGCAGCAACATATAGCACGGACCCGGTGACTCTACAATTCGCTCTGCGTAACCTAAAGGATGGGGTAGTTCGAGACATCGGCACAGCAGCGATGGATAATGCAGGAACAGTCCCATGGATGAAGCTTGTAAATGGGGAGTTGGTCGAGGACAGAGGATTTGTAGTTAAGGAGGGTGGCAACTATTTTTAGGGGGCAGTCAATTTGTTTTCCCGGATTTTTCTTTTTTTTTCATCTACAGTATTTTGTTCAGTTAGCTATAGCAAGAGGTTTTGGTGAGAACAAATAACAACCATATGCATTACTAACACCATTTATTTCAGATATTTAATATTGCATTTATATTCATGGGAATTATTTATATATTTTTTTATATATCCATTTATTGTTATTATTATATATAGTGCGTTTATGATCACTATTTAATATATTCAATACTGCATTTATTTTCTTGGTAATTAGCTATATACATTTGAATTTCTATTGATTGATATTATTATATATGGTGTGTTTATAATCATTATTTCATATGTTTAATATTGCATTTCTATTTTGGTAACTTGGTTTGCGCACTAAAGTGGTGCAATTTATATATCTTTTTGTTAGAAGGCTTACACTTTATTATTATTATGTATTGTTAGTAGTAACCAAACTAGCCGATGCAGATAAGCTCGTTAAAATTGATAAAGGAAGCCACATTATAGACATAGATATTTCCAACCAAATAGCGGGAGTCGTGGCTACCGTATTCACTTACTTGCGTAAAGCGGACAGTGCGAATAGTTCAGGGACCTCTGTAAAATATGCCACTTATGAAGCCACTGTAGGAGGCACCAACTTAAAAATTGCCGAATTAGCTACTCAAATATCGACGGCAAATATCAAGCCAAATTTCCTCATCGTCACCCCTATTATGAATATACTAACAGGCTTCAAATGCGCTGTCGATGAGGTGCGAACAGGGGTGACGAAGTTTCAAATGAGAGAGAGAGAGAGGGATAAAAGGCGGGGCACCAGGAACGTCAAGGGCTATTCCACAGGTAACAACAGGACCCAACTATCATAGTATCACTGAATACGATCTAACGAACCAGCACATCCCGCTCCTGCAAGGGATTACTTTCCCGCCTGAAAGAAGGACAGGGCTACTAAGAAGCATAGGCCCCCTGACGCACGCAATATTATTAATAAACGAAAAGAGATATTTTAACAAAATGATAATAGTACTTCGTAATACTATCCAAATGCTCCCGATGAAAGAGGAAATAATTGCAGCACTCCGCTCTTCCACAAGCAGGGGGTCTATGTCAGGGCTCCTAAAGGAGTTATGGGATCTCCTAATTTTATCAACAGGCCGGGCTACACAGAAAATATTTTATCCAATATCAGTGTGGCATTTGATGTGGACCAACAAACATAATGATTTCCAATGGTCTTTCTCTGGAGCAGCAATCCAATCACTGTTCACTCAACTTGTGGCATATTTGAAGATAATATTCAAAATAAGGACAGGAGGGACAACCGAACAAATGAGCCAGGTCATATTCCACGCCTTTTACGGGACCTACTTAGACGATATGTCAATATTACCTCAAATTACGACTTGTGGGGCCTGGAGCAAACGCTCAGAACTAACCTCCGTCTTTGTGAGAAGAGCTCTTGCCGAAAAGAAATCCTTCAAACCAGTTACGTTAGTGAGATTCGCAAAAATGGCACAAGCTTTACTAACCCGGACTTTAGGTAATGTAGAGCCGACTGCCACTTCCCGTCCTGCATTTTCTGGAAACAGAACTCGATCTTTTTCTGTAGAATTTCTCAATTATCTCAAAACGGGAAAGTCAGCAGCAACATATAGCACGGACCCGGTGACTCTACAATTCGCTCTGCGTAACCTAAAGGATGGGGTAGTTCGAGACATCGGCACAGCAGCGATGGATAATGCAGGAACAGTCCCATGGATGAAGCTTGTAAATGGGGAGTTGGTCGAGGACAAAGGATTTGTAGTTAAGGAGGGTGGCAACTATTTTTAGGGGGCAGTCAATTTGTTTTCCCGGATTTTTCTTTTTTTTTCATTTACAGTATTTTGTTCAGTTAGCTATAGCAAGAGGTTTTGGTGAGAACAAATAACAAACCTACGTTATTTCAGATATTTAATATTGCATTTATATTCATGGGAATTATTTATATACATATATATATTATATTTATATACATATATATATATATATATATTATATATATATATTATATATATATATATATATATATATATATATATATATATATATATATATATGCGTCTATGATCACTATTTAATATATTCAATATTGCATTTATTTTCTTGGTAATTAGCTATATACATTTTCATTTCTCTCGATTGATATTATTATATCGCCCCCTTAGTGCAACAACTAGATAACTCGAAATTTATGCATTTTGAGTTATCCAGTTGAAGTTGTCCTATTTTTCATGCTATTTTCAATGCAACAACTAGATATCTTGTACGAGCAACCAAACTTGTTTAAAGAGTGACCAGAAATAGATAACTCCGAAAATGCACATTCCATAACTAGACAACTTGAGATATCTAATTGTAGCACTGGCATTATTGAGTTACCCACCGGCGCCGGCACCTTCTTGGTCTCTATCTCTATGAGATGTCTAGTTGTGTGCTTGAAACAACAGGTGGATTTCTGTGCTTCTGAATTGGTTCTACAGTGTTTTTCAAACGGTGTTAATGCAATAATGACGTCAAGGGGTAAAAAGATTTTGGAAATGGTGCGTAGTCAATCCGAAAATGTCGCAGGTATGGCAAAATCTATTTAAATACATTTCAAATCAGATTTAATTCATAATGTGAGGTTATGTCATTATTTTCATGAACTTTGCGGAAAAAGTGTCCCTTTAATCGCTTACTTCACGAACTAAAGTTGCACTTCTAACCCCTAGGAATTAGAGGAATTTTGTTAATCGCTAGAGATTAGAAATTCCTCTTAAGTCCTTGGAATCAAGTATTGAAACACTAATGTTTTTTATCCTCTAATGGGTTTTAACTGTTTTGCCTTTATTTATTTCCCAAAGTGCAAAAAAGGCGTATATACTACTACTTTTGCTTTAACTACGCCTCAGAACACGTATAATAGGGAAAGAAATCTAACTTTTTTTTTCAATTATAGATGTTGGTTCTTCCCTAGATATGCCAAAATCAGGAGAAAATGTGGAGAATGTTATTCCAGGTGAGTTTTTTTAATTATTGTTTTAAGTTTATTACAGATTGTTTTTCTACTATCTATTTCAGTTTACTGTTAAAGCGTGTTTTTAGGGTCTTTTTAACTATTTTCTTTTAATATTAACTACTTGTGCTCTCTACAAGATATTTCATTGTTTCAGATGACAATAAGCCCGGTCTCAGCGTTCCGCGTTCACCTTCATTAGACAGAGATTCAAATATTGAACTATATTCACCCGATCACTCAGAATATGTTCCAAGTTCTTCAAGTGAAACATCTGAAGAACAATTAGGTACTGAAGCAGACATTCAGCTCGAAGGTATGGAAGAAATTCCTGTTAGAACAACAGATACAAGAAAAAAGAAAAGGAATCCAGATAGCTGGAAAAGAAATATTAGGAAAAAAATAATACAGCATGGAGAAGCTTACCTTTCTAGTAGAGGAAAATTCGTCGCAGGGGTTTCGATGAAAGATCCTTGCAGTGCAAAATGTAGGAAAAAATGCGGAGAAAAGTTAACCAACGATGCTAGACTCAAGATTTTTCAAACATACTATCGGCTTGATTCATATGAACGAAAAAGGGATTTTATACATAGTAATACGCAAAAAATTCTAAAGAAATGAACAACCAAGGAGAATTCCAAACGCCAATACACGATAAATTTCTTTTTAATAAATGAAGCGAAGTTTTTGTATAAAAGTGTATAATTTTCTTTTTATTTATTCTTTTAAAACTTTTAACAATTTAAGTAACCATTTAGTCAATTCTAAAGACAAAATCAGTAAATTGAAAAGTAGCGGTGTGTATAGGCTTGATTGTGCTGATTGCTCCGCCTACTACATTGGTAGAACCTGTAGACCACTTCTTACTCGTATTAACGAACATTTGAAGCGACCAGATAAATCTATATTTGGTAATCATCTCAAATTCCATAATCATAATTTTAGCCCCAACAGAAATTCAAAAATTTTACACAAAATAGATAATAAAAATTTTCTTAGATTGGATCTGTTCGAAGAACTGGAGATCTCCAAAGAACTTACAAAAAATCAGCTCTGTTTGAATACGCAAGTAAACTTGGACAGAGATTTCCTTCCCCTCCATCAGAAGATCAAACATAATTAAATTAAAGTTGGTAACACTTCCTTTGCAATCGGTACTAGACCACTCCAAGTTGGTACTGGTATTTCACTGTGACTTTTGATATTTGTCATTTGACTTGACACATTCTGTCTTGTCAGCTTTGCTTTTACATAACCACGAGGCCTGGGTTTTAACATGTTTTTCGTTAGTTCTCTTATAGAATAATATGATTTTGTAATTTTAAACAATGGTTTTTACATATTTGAAACTTCTTGTTACCTGACTTGTAAGTACTCACTTGATTTTCCTAATTTTATAACCTCTCTTTTTTAAATTTTTAAATTCAATTTCGGTACTCTCAACTGAGTGTTTACTTTCAGGAAGCACTGATGATGACGAAAGTCGAAAGCGCTTTGCAATAAATAAAAAGAAAATTATACACTTTTATACAAAAACTTCGCTTCATTTATTTAAACAAGTGTATTCAGCTTCACGCATTTATTCAAATTTATTTTTGCCTACCAGTGGAGGAAAAACACAAATTTGTAAGACTATGTTTATAAATACTTTGGGTATACGAAAAGGAGTGGTATATATTGCAATGCAGAATCGAAGAGAAGAGAACATTAGTGCACCTGATCAAAGAGGCAAAGGTCCAAAGAAAGCCACACCTCCTGAGACTTTACAACGTGTAAGAAACCATATTGAAAGGTTTCCCGTCATGGCTTCGCATTATTGTCGCGAAAAAACTCAAAGGAAATATTTAGCGTCTGATCTTAATATTACTATAATGTACACAATGTATAAAGAGGATTGCATAAAAAAAGATTTATCATTCGTAAATTCGTCGATGTACATAAAGATATTTTGTGAAGAATATAACCTGGGTTTCTACCGTCCGAGAAAGGACCAATGCCGTATATGTATGAATTACAATATACCCGGTAGTATCAAAACAGAAATTACAGAAGCTAATCATAAAACACACCTTGCTGCCAAAGATAGGGCCAGGGAGGAAAAAAGGTCCGACAAGAAATTAGCTGAAACCTCCAACAAAAATATTTTATGTTGCAATTTTGATCTCCAACAAGTTCTCATGATGCCTAATGACCCGTCAAACAATGCGCTATTTTATAAACAACGTTTGAAATCATTCAATTTTACTATTTACAATGTTGTTTCTAAACAAGGCGACTGCTACATGTGGAATGAAGTTGAAGGTAAACGAGGGAGTTGTGAAATAGCTAGTTGCCTTTACACCTACTTCAAATCATTACCTGAAAATATTAGACACATTATTTGCTATAGTGATAGATGTGGAGGCCAAAATCTAAACAAATATGTGGCAGCTATGTGTTTAACTGCAGTTCAGGAAATTCCACACTTGCAAACCATCGACCTAAAATTTCTTGTCGTTGGTCATAGTGAGATGGAGTGCGACTCCATGCACTCTGCTATATCTACGGAACTAAAAAGAATTGGAAAAGCAAACTGGCCTGAGGATTGGAAAACTATAGCACGCTCTGCAAGACGAAGAGGTGATAAACCCTATTCAGTTCACGATGTTAGACATAATCAAATTCTTGATTGGAAAACTTACGCAGACCGAAACTTAATATTTAGAAAAGAAGATGAAAGCCGAAAGTTGGTTGGTTGGCAGAAAATGTGCTGGTTAAACTTTTCAAAATTGACACCATTTATTATTAACTTCAAAGAAGATTTTGATGAGGAGTTCAGACGATTAAATTGCAATCGTAAAACACGCATATCTTCTGCAAATGGCAAACTAGAGCCTTTGTATCACAGTCAACTACCTCTTAAAAAAGCAAAATATGACGACTTAACGTCTCTTGTTAAAATGAAACCTCCGGCACTCCCTAGCGAGTATACAGCATTTTATCAGAGTCTCCCATTCCAAGGAGAGACAAGGCTTCAAAACACGGAAGCTTCCGACAGTGATGTCACTGATATTGATATTTAGGTCATGTTAAGTGTTGGAATATGTTGTTTTATTTTTTGAACCATTTGTTTTGATTTTTTATTCCAAATAGAGTTGTATTTAGTAAGTGATTTGCGTTTAATTGCTAGTGGTTATAAATAGATAACTTTACTTTTTTGCCTAGATTTTCAGCAACAACTAGATATCTCAAACTTTTGATCAAATTCTGAAAGTTACAAAACCTGATTGTCTCCAAAATTGACAATTCATTATTTGATATGCAACATATCTGTATGAATATTAAATATTTTTGACTACTTAACGGTTGTATTTTTTTTATGTCTTGAAACTTTAAAATCGATTTTCTCAAAACTATGATTTTCAAGTTATCTAGTTGTTGCACTAAGGGGGCGATATATGGTGCGTTTATGATCATTATTTCATATGTTTAATATAGCATTTCTATTTTGGTAAGTTGGTTTGCGCACTAAAGTGGTGCAATTTATATATCTTTTTGTTAGAAGGCTAACACTTTATTATTATTATTATTTATTATTATTTTTTTGTGCTTAGACTTTGGTGATTGATTACTAGTTTCTTATCTTATATTTTCGCTGATATTAATAGGATGGATTACAATTTGAGAGTCAATTATCTTAGGAAGGATATGCTTATTCACGAGCTTTGCGTTCGCGGTATTTTTGTAGATGATTGTAGTGCTGTGAAAAGGTTTAGATCAACGTTGCGTCCTTTACTCCTGATGGAGAAAAACGGTAAATCTTTAAATTATCATCCCTATAATTTCGATAGTGACGAAGAAATGGAGTTTGTGCAAACATCATTGAGAAAATTAATTTCTTCCATCCAGTCTACTTCTGGCGACAACGCTAAAACTAAATTTGAGAGAAATCAAACTCACCTCGTTCATCTTCTAAACCGTGTGAATCGGATTCCATTTGATAAATTGACCCCTGAGAAGGTTGACGTTAGAACGACGTTGTTGGTGGATATTTTAGCAGCTCTTGATAGCTTGGAAAATATTTCGAAACAAGATCCCAACTTGAGTCTTTTGTTAGAGCGCACTGTAGATTCCGATGATGCTTCAACTGGTGATGAGATTCCTACCACCCGTCGTGGTTCCACTCCATCGGGTCTGCCTAATCATTATTTCAAATCACAGCGTGTTGAGAAGTGGGGAATCAAGTTTACTGCGGACTCCAAGGCTATGTCTGTTCATAGTTTTCTTGAACGAGTAGCAGAATTGAAAGTAGCGCGTAACCTTTCGGATCAGGAATTATTTGATTTAATAGTAACCAAACTAGCCGATGCAGATAAGCCCGTTAAAATTGATAAAGTAGGCCACAATATAGACATAGATATTTCCAACCAAATAGCGGGAGTCGTGGCTACCGTATTCACTTACTTGCGTAAAGCGGACAGTGCGAATAGTTCAGGGACCTCTGTAAAATATGCCACTTATGAAGCCACTGTAGGAGGCACCAACTTAAAAATTGCCGAATTAGCTACTCAAATATCGACGGCAAATATCAAGCCAAATTTCCTCATCGTCACCCCTATTATGAATATACTAACAGGCTTCAAATGCGCTGTCGATGAGGTGCGAACAGGGGTGACGAAGTTTCAAATGAGAGAGAGAGAGGGATAAAAAGCGGGGCACCACGAACGTCAAGGGCTATTCCACAGGTAACAACAGGACCTAACTATCATAGTATCACTGAATACGGTCTAACGAACCAGCACATCCCGCTCCTGCAAGGGATTACTTTCCCGCCTGAAAGAAGGACAGGGCTACTAAGAAGCATAGGCCCCCTGACGCACGCAATATTATTAATAAACGAAAAGAGATATTTTAACAAAATGATAATAGTACTTCGTAATACTATCCAAATGCTCCCGATGAAAGAGGAAATAATTGCAGCACTCCGCTCTTCCACAAGCAGGGGGTCTATGTCAGGGCTCCTAAAGGAGTTATGGGATCTCCTAATTTTATCAACAGCCCGGGCTACACAGAAAATATTTTATCCAATATCAGTGTCGCATTTGATGTGGACCAACAAAGATAATGATTTCCAATGGTCTTTCTCTGGAGCAGCAATCCAATCACTGTTCACTCAACTTGTGGCATCTTTGAAGATAATATTCAAAATAAGGACAGGAGGGACTACCGAACAAATGAGCCAGGTCATATTCCACGCCATTTACGGGACCTACTTACACGATATGTCAATATTACCTCAAATTACGACATGTGGAGCCTGGAGCAAACGCTCAGAACTAACCTCCGTCTTTCTGAGAAGAGCTCTTGCCGAAAAGAAATCCTTCAAACCAATTACGTTAGTGAGATTCGCAAAAATGGCACAAGCTTTACTAACCCGGACTTTAGGTAATGTAGAGCCGACTGCCACTTCCCGTCCTGCATTTTCCGGAAACAGAACTCGACCTTTTGCTGTAGAATTTCTCAATGATCTCAAAACGGGAAAGTCAGCAGCAACATATAGCACGGACCCGGTGACTCTACAATTCGCTCTGCGTAACCTAAAGGATGGGGTAGTTCGAGACATCGGCACAGCAGCGATGGATAATGCAGGAACAGTCCCATTGATGTAGCTTGTAAATGGGGGGTTGGTCGAGGACAAAGGATTTGTAGTTAAGGAGGGTGGCAACTATTGTTAGGGGGCAGTTAATTTGTTTTCCCGGATTTTTCTTTTTTTTCTATTTACAGTATTTTGTTCAGTTAGCTATAGCTAGAGGTTTTGGTGAGAACAAATAACAACCATATGCATTACTAACACCACTTATTTCAGATATTTAATATTGCATTTATATTCATGGGAATTATTTATATACATATATATATATTATATATCCATTTATTGTTATTATTATATATAGTGCGTTTATGATCATTATTTAATATATTCAATATTGCATTTATTTTCTTGGTAATTAGCTATATACATTTTCATTTCTATTGATTGATATTATTATATAGGTTTTAAGTATACCTCGCTTAGAGTTATGCAGAGCATTATTGTCAGTTCAATTACGTCAAACAGTCTCAAGGACTATTGAATTCAACATAGACCAAATTATTTTCTGGACTGATTCTACGATAGGGTTGTCATGGATCAATTCAGATCCAAGTAAACTCAAAACCTCTTTAGCTAACCGTATAGCCCAAATTCAATCCATCACAAAACCTAGTCAGTGGCGACATGTACCCACTGATTCTAACCCGGCCGATATTATTAGTAAAGGACTAAACCCTGACGCACTTAAAAACGCAAGTATGTGGTTCGAAGGTCCTCGGTGGCTGGCAGATGATGACATTTATTGGCCAAATTCACATATTTTTATTCCAGAAGGCGAACTTCAGGAAACCAAATCTGTTGCTCTAATGAGCGCGAAATCTGACTTTGATCTAATAACCGGATATTCTTCCTTTCCAACTCCTTTACACCAAACCTGATATCCGTGTTTAACTGTGCAGAGCCACAGCGTAAAACTACATAAAAGCGTGTCCTCTCGGCCGGGTTCGAATAACAAAGATTAAAAAGTCAAGCGGACCCCGATGCCCTCTATAGCCCAGGAGACTGATCACACATCGGATACCGGTGTCCGCCATGGCTGGTAAAATTATTTACTACGAATTTTTTGTTGGAAATGTATAATAACAACATTCGTGCACTTAAAGAATGGAATGTTTCCACAGTAATACATCCCAAAACATATTTTTTTTTAAATTTTGTGGCGTTTCGTGTACTATTTTTGTACATTTTCAGACGCCCCATTTAATGGGATGTTTTATTATCACTTATTATATTTGATTTCTGATATCTGATTTCATTATTCAATGGTTATGTGCCTGGACACATGTAAACAATGGGTTTATTTTCTTCTTTTTCTGCATATGAAGAATATCCCCTCCACTTAACCATACTCTAGTTGTATTTTGTTATAGGCCTAATCTCAATGGGCACATTATCCGAATTTTGGTATGGCTCTCGACAGTTGGTAACACTTGCGGTAGATTACTTGTCCATTCGATTTAGAGGGAAAACGAGGTCATTTCTGTACCGCTTAACAACAGTAGAACATCTCGTGTTTTCGAGAAAGAAATGATATTTCATGATTGGACAATTTTGCTCATGATTGGGACAATAATTGTGTGATGTTCCTTCCCTAACTAGTCCACATTGTTAGTTCTTCGTATTATAATTTTACCACAATGGAATCAAACCAGTTACTAATTTTACTTTAGAATTTCCAAATATTCATTGTAAAAATCGATGTAGTTATTTACTCTCAAAATGGACCAGAAAAAATGGAATACCTCGCATTTGATTAATTTGAAACTAATTGTAACATTTACTTTTACAGAATAAACTGACCATGAACTACTGGATGTGGATGTTAATTATGTTTTCTTGGAATGGAGGGTATCTGCGCTCAACTACCTCACCATTTACCCTGTACGGCAGAATTGACAATTAGCTTATCTGCTATAGCAACAGTTCGTAGAATCATTTAACCTCTACTCCTCCAGGATACACTCTACAGTAAATTCATCCTATAACGGAAACTAGACGAAATCCTCATCGGTGGCTGCGCATTTTCATCGGGATGAAGGAGTCTATTCTACTGGATGTCAGTACCTCACAAATATAGGACACAGTTTTAGAGGATATTGCCCATTTGGGGCAGAAATAAGTAAGTCTGTTGTTAAAATCACTCCCAATGCCGAAGATATACAATTAGAATCGATTCTAAAGGCGGAAAGGAGGAACCAGAATATGATCAACGGCATGGAGATGCCTACAACGCCTCTTCGGTCGTCAGTCTGAGAAATCCTTGTAAAACAGTGAACAAGGCGAATATGAATAGGTTAAGATTAGCAATATGAAATGTTAAAACGACGACGCAAGCTGGAAAAATCCAATGTGCGTTACAAGAAATGGAGCGTATGAAAATCAGTATAATGGGTGTAAGTGAAATGAGATGGCCCCACTCAAGCTACTGCGATATAGATGGACATAGAGTGTACTATTCAGAATTCGTGGATGGTAAGTAAGAATACGGAGTAGCTATGATTATTCACAGAAGCGAAGTAAAATACGCCCGCCATGTTTAATTAAGATCTAGATCACGGTTGAAAATCATTGTTTTATCCAAAAACCTTCTCAAAATTATCTATAGTAACAGGTTATACACATAAATTGGTTGGAGATTCTCTTTTGTTTACTCTCCAGTTGACGTCATACCCCCCCATGCGCAATATCCTACCTTATAATCATTGTATCATGTGAAAAACCACACGATTTTAACATTTTTGTGTATGAATTCGTGAAAGAGACAAATCATTTAATCGAAAATGGAGTAATGTTGTTTGGACAATCCTATAAATTTAAAATTAGTATGTTTCTATATGATGCAATTGCAAAGGCCTGTATACTAAAAATTAAAGAATATTCAGGCTACATATAGTTCTTGTACAAAATGTACTCAGGAGAGGGAATATATAAATGATAGAGTGTTTTCCAGATTTGAGTTTTATCAAAAGAACACATGATAATTTTTGTAAATACGATGATTCAGAGGGGGCCTACCATTTTAACTGAAATTAAAAATATAAATGTAATAGCTGATGTACCACTAGACTACATGCACCTAATTGCATTAGTAGTTGTAAAAAAATTGTTTGTGGAATTTGGTGTAATGGACGCTCTCCAGATAAACTATCAGGTAGACAAATTGAAAATATATCTGCAAAGTTGGTGGAAATGTCTACTTATATACTATCAGAATTTGCTCGTAGACCTCGAAATTTAATAGAATCAAAACGCCGGAAAGCTACTGAATATAGACAGTTTTACTTTACGCAGGTCCAGTTGTTTTAATAGATATAATACAAACGAAAAATTATAAAAAGATTTAATGCTTTCAGTTTCAATACGTTTACTATTCAGCTTGAAAGATACTAACAATCTACAAGCAATAGATTATGCAGAGGCTTAGTTGAAACAGTTCAAGTTTATATGGTTCACAAATAATGTCACACAATTTTCATGCCCTTCTGCAATTTACCTGATGACTGTAGAAAATTTGGTTCATTAGAGAATTTCAGTAATTTTTCTAGCGAAAACTTTTTGTAGATGCTACTCAAGCAGGTTCGAAAGCATGACAAACCTCTTCAGCAAATTATTCGTCATAACTGTGAACAAATCACTAATAAAATTCAAGTAACTCCACAACATAGAAATAAGCAAATTCGTTTTGAATTCTGTTTAAAGCGAGAATATGAAGGGGGTATTTTAATAGAAGACACTACAGGGCCTGAATTTAGATAGATAGATAGTTTATTGTGGATAAGATAAATCTTTTCACAAGGGTTCGGTACAAAATTTCAAAAGAGGAATTAAGATAATTCGATATAAATTATGACATAGAACTAATTTGTAAATTAATAAAAAAGTTAAGATAAAAACCAAAATATAAAATATGTGTGTACTTCATGATAAAGCCAATCATTCACCATGTGCAAATGCTCGCAGCTTTAATATACTGATAATACTATGAGTTAATTTAGTAAGTTCAAAGAATCCGTTTCGTGTATTGTTAACATTAAGGTAGTGTACCAGATCATCAATATTATGAACATTCTGAAAAAAATGGGACATTCAAAAAGCATATGACCATATTACAGACAGGAAAGAATTGCCACGTCGAAGTGGCCTGCCGACCCACCTTTCGGCATGCGGCGAAATGTACCCTCTCTCTAGCGGATCCACTGCCAAGATGAACTCCACACCAACACCACACTCCAAAAATCAACGGGGAAAGTTGCCCTTTTTGCCCTTTGTCAAACTATTGTTCTTTTATCATGTGATTTCTTCCTCATCATCCTCGGATATACAGTCCTGTCCCCATTCATTTACCCAATTTACTAATATTTTATCTTTCGCATCAATATCTGTAGGCGGATATGTTTTATTAATCGTTTTTAGCCTTTCTGTGAGTATCTTACGTGCTGTTTGTCTATGAGGTTTTTGGCAGTCATATATAATGTGATGTTGGTCTTCCGTCGCGTTGTCTATAGTGCAGTTCCCTGTCGTTTCTCTTAAATTAAAACGTTTGTAATATTCTTGCATATGCCCATGTCCTGTTAGTAATTGCGTCGTTTTCCAATTAATATCGAGTCTTATTTCGGAAACTGTCCTGACTAAGGCATATGTTTTACGTCCTGTTTTTTCTTTGTCCCATTTTTTCTGCCAATTTTCGATTTTATTTTGTTTTAATCTTATTTTTAGTTCTTTTTTACTATAGTGTTTGAAGTCTGCTGTTGGTTTATTGTATCCTTCAGTTGCTAGTCTATGTGCAATTTTTATTTCGCTGTCTTGTCTAGTTTTATGGCTTATGTAGCACTGTACGGCGTGTATTGTTTCCAAAGTATCTTTTAATAATATGATTTGCGTGTTCAACTTATTTTTTGTCCGTGTTTGTGTTATGCCTTGTATAGCTGTTTTTGAGTCCGTGTGTATTGTTAGTTCTTCCCCGTCCGTTTGCTGTCTTATTTCGCAATATTTTTCTAACGCCTGTTTGATGGCCAAGGTCTCCAATTCGTGTATGTGTGCGTCAGTGTCCACTTGGTATATGTAATTTGTTGTTCCGTTATTTGTTTTTATGTATATTCCTATGGTTTTTTTATTATTTTTTATGCTGGCGCCAGTGTATATATTTATGCTTGTGCAGTGTTGTGCTTGTTCTAGTCCCTTATGTCTTGATGGATGAGTCTTGTCAGTGGGGAGTGTTCGTATACTTTTTGTAATATCTTTTGTTATCTCAAAATGTTTATATATTTCATTTGCTTCCGTTGATAGTGGTATACATCCCGCGATTACTTGCATAGCTGCCGTTGGTGTTGTTTTGTAAGCTTTAGTTATTGTTCTTAGGAAGGGTCTTTCGGTGGCGTTCAGTTGTTTTACTAGTCTTGTGTCATGAGATCTCTGTCCCCATATCTCTGCCCCGTATAGTATCATTGGCTTTATTGCCCTTTGATATATTATTTTTAGAATCTCAGGTTTTCTGCCCCATTGTCTACCTGCTATGGCGTAGATTTTATTAGCTATATCTGTGGTTTTTTGCCGTAATTTTTTGACGTGGTCTAGCCAAAGCATGCCTGTGTCTATCGTTACACCTAAGTACTCTAAATTGTTCGACAAATTAAAGTTTTGGCCGTCGATTTTGATTCTTGGCGCTCTAGAATTCTTATTGTGCGGGATAAATATCGCTTTAGTTTTGTTTTTATTATATTTCAACTTATTCTGACATGCCCAACCTTCGCACGATTCCCAAACTGCATTCCATTTGTTTTCTATTTCCCTCAATGAAGTTCCCGATATCACGATTATTTGATCGTCTGCGAATGCTTGTACCATGTCTTTATCTTTCGTTAGTTTTTCGTTTATGTCCATGGAATAAAACCAGCTCTCCATCAGAACAAGCCACAGGGCTGGCCCCAGACTGGATCCTTGGGGGCATCCGCGTTGCGTCCATGTCTTTAGTTCTTCGGTTTGTATGTGTCTGTTTATTAGGAAGTTCCAACATAATTTGGTGATGTGTTCAGGTACTTTCTTTTGGCGGAGCATGTATATTATTGCTGGTGTCCAAGCAGAGTTGAAGGCGTTTGTTAAATCTAATGTGATTATTAATTGGTGTCTTTTGTCCTTTCTGTTTTGTCGTATTTGTGTCACCACTTTGTCTATTGCATCCATTGTTGTATGGGCTTCTCTAAATCCATATTGTCTTTTGTCGAGTAAGTCTGATTTTTCCAAGTAGTCTAACAGTTTTCTGGCTATCATTTTATCCAGTACCTTGCCCAGTGCCGGGAGGAGACAAATCGGCCTCCGACCTCCATCTTTTTTGGGCAGCCAGACCATATCTGCCCCCTTCCATTCACAAGGGAATTTACTCTGTCTCAGGCATGTATTATATAAGTCTGTCAGTACTTCTGGTCTGATCTCGTGTAGGTCTGTCAGTATTTCTTTAGGTATACCGTCCATGGATGTTGCCTTTTTATTTTTCATGTCTTGGAGTGTATTTAATATTTCTGTTTCTGTGAAGTCTATTACGTCATCTATGTCTCTACTTATTTGTATTTTCTGTCTGATTTCGGGTGTATGTGTATGTCGTCTTCGGTATTGTCTGTCGGGAAGTATTTGTCATGTAAGTATTGTATTGTATCAGTTTTATCTTTGGTCCAGTTTCCGTTGTCTTTTTTAATTGTCGTTAGAGTTCTGTTTTCCTTGTTTTTCATTCTTATTAGTTTATATGCACAGTTCCATGGATTGTCCGGGTCAATATTTGTAAAGAATTCTCTTATTGACTCAGTCTTTGTCTGTTTTATTGCATTTTTGTATTGTCTTCTTTGTTTGAGGTATTCATCTCGTTTTTGGGTGCGCATTATTGCGTCGTTTTCGTCCTGATAGTCTCGTCTAAGTTTGTTTGTTTTTCTTCTGAGTTGGGTTAAATCATATGTCCACCATATTTGTGAATTCTTATTTTGGTTATAGTTTGTGTTTGACGTTCGTTTCATAATGTTTTGTAGTGTTGTTTTAATTTTGTCTGCTTTTTCCATATTACAGACAGTGCAATTCTCAGTGCTGCCAATAGTATAAAAACTTCCTTTAAAAGACAATTTTAAAAATGTTTTACTACAGGTTCTAAGTTGCGCTATTATTCTGGTTATATAAATGTGTGCGGATGTTTGCAAATAACTGCTAATTTCACCAACTAGTAAGTGTGAGTATAGTAAAGAGCAACTAGAAGCAACCTTTCTGTTTATGTCACTATCAAGCAGTCGTTTTCGAAATTTGTCTAGAATAAGTCTATCTAAACTGCGTACATTTGTACTTAAATAATCTTCCCATACACACTCAAATTGCGCATAAATAAACCATTCTTTAAGTTGTGTCACCCAATTATACTTTGAATTATTATCAGATGATAACTGAGCAAGTCGATTGAAACAAATTTTTGTTTGTTTGAAAACAAGCGTTGACAAATGTCAGAACTTGTTTCCAAGCGTACAATGTAATCTGGGGTATTCTTTGACAGACTTAGGAGTTTTTTGAAAAAGTTTACCTGTACACGTTCTATCATATCAGTATAACGCAGACCCCATACACCAATTCCAAAAGAAAGAGAAGATAAAATAATTGAATTGTATAGATTGATCCGCGATTCCCAAGTATTCATTTTTGACCGACACATTATATCCATTACTGCTCCAATGGCCCGATTAGCTTTGATTTTAGAATTCTTAGCCATGGTGCAAAACAAGGCTGTGGAGGAGAAATCAACACCCAAGTAAGCAAACATTCAGAAATGTGAACTGAATAATTCAGTTTACATTTCTAAATGGGAATTTACATCATGTAAATTATAATTGTACACCCTTTCAACAAGGTAATTTTAATGTTTTTAATTTAATGACTTCATCATAACAATGATTCAACTTTGAGCATTGTTTCTTCTTTATCAACTGGATGGTTTTGACACCTATTTTTTAATGACGACAGCTTTGATAATGGCTTAATAGCCGAAAGCGCTTAGCTGGAGATTAATAAACAAATACACACTGAGTATTCGTCGTTTGCATTCACTCAATTTCCGAAATATTTAACCTTATGATTGTCAACTCTCAATGAAATTACGCTTGTGGTCAATTGATGACTATTGATGAAATGCTGGTAGGCTTTAGGGGAAGATTTCGATATAAAATGTATATGCCTAATAAGACTAACAAATATGGTATAAAAATAATGTGTTTGTGTGATGCTAAGACACATTATTTATTGAATGCGTTTATATATGCTGGTAAAGATGAATCCCCTAATCCGAGAAAACTATCAGTTCCCACACTCAACGTTTTACAACTTGTTCAGCCTATTGTAAAGAGCAATCGAAACATCACTGCTGACAATTGGTTTTCATCAATTGAACTGACGAATGAATTAAAAAAATGTGGTCTAACATATACAGGAACTTTGCGAAAAAATAAAAGAGATTCCCTATGAATTTTTGCCCAATAAAGACCGCCCTGCTTTGTCAACAATTTTTGGATTTACAAGGGATCTAACACTCCTATCATATGTGCCGAAAAAGCGCAAAGCTATCATAATGCTCTCTTCACTACACCATACAGCGACAATAGAAGATAATGAAAAAAACTTCCAGAAATTATTTGTTTCTATAACTCAACTAAGGGAGGGGTTGACAGCTTAGACCAAAAGTGCGCCTGTTATAATGTAGGTCGTCGAAGTAGACGTTGGCCATTGACAATATTTTATGCAATGGTAAATACTATGGGCGTCAATTCTCACATTATATATAACAGTACTGTAGATACTAATAAGGTAATGGACAGACGACAATATATTATTTCTGCCGGAAGAGAGCTTATCAAGGATCATCTCCAAATGAGAGCTGAAATAAGAAATATTCCAATTCCAACTTCGAGGTATGATAAGGCGTTTTATTGGATCACCCCCAAAAGAACCCAGACCAGATAATCCTCATGACAACAAAAGGCGGCGATATTACATGTGTTCTAACGACAACAAACATCCAAAAAAATGTTCAATGTGTTTCAAGGGCATTTGTAAGGCCCATAGCATTGATGCCGTGAAATGTTTGCAGTGTGCGAGAGATTAAGCAATGAAATAATTTGAACATACAAATACCCCAGACCTATTTACTAAAATTCTTTTTTTTTATTTTTTTTCTTATTAGATGTAGAACAATGAGTTTAAATAAAGATCAACCAGTTTGAACGGAGTTTTCTTAATTCTTACAAAAACCTTAAAAAACACACGAAGTTTGCTTTTACACCATAATAATAGGATATTTTTTTAGTGATTTTTCTTATATATTGTACTAAAGGTCTAAGTAATAGAGTAAACTAATAGAAGAAACATGTTTTGTTAATTTATTAAATCTTACAGACTCTTTACTAACGGGTCATTATTGACCCAACATACCTTAAGAGGTTAACAAAATCACCATACCAGTTGAGGGTTAAAATATTACCAATATCAGATATATCAATGAAATGTTGTAGAATGCCTTACAATAACAGATTTGTAGTTCCACCTCTACTACACCTTTATGAATAATATGTAAAACAGTTAAAATTCTTCCTACACAGTAGCCTTTGTATTTGTGAAATAAATCAATAAAACAAGAGCAGGGACATGCATACATGTTGGGCTGATGAGAAAAAAAATTATCATCAAATATATCAATAAAATGTAAAATGTTTTTGAACAGCATCTATTTGTTTGTTCATACATATAGAGGGTTCAGAAGCCAAACAGCGTAAGTCATTATTTTCCTAAAATTGACTTATGTAGTGTAAGTCCCACCGCAATGTTCAGACTTTCGGTTGACAAAGCGCCCAAGTCACTGCTTTTAATATATCAGTAATAGATGGCGAAACTTATTCTAACCACAGACTAAAAATGCCAAATTGTTCGGATGTCAGTTAGTGTAAGTCATTTTAATGTCGCGCTAGGTTAATGGTATGTTATTTTACCTTTAAAATACAATAATTACGCTGTGCAAGTTATACAATGAGTGAAAATATACCTGATTCATAGTTAGAAAATGATCCTTACTCTGATAGTGGATCCGAATATGCACCAAACAGTGAGGAAAATTCATCTGAAGCTGGTAAGTGATTTCTAACCTCTAAAGAATGTACAATTTTATGGAAATACTTTCTGCGCTCAATTTTATTAATTGTTATTACTTAAAGTATTTAAATTTGTAAAAACACAGACGAATTTTTTTTGACTCATACTGATTGACCTCTGAAATATTTTTTTTGATTATTCAGAATTTTCTGGATAATGAAGCCGAGGTGGAAAATGACGAAGTCGAGAATGAGGTTGGTACCAACATAGAGGCTGTAACTAAAGGTAGAAAACGCAAAAGGAACCAAAGTGTGTGGAAGCGAGTAGTCAATACTGCTAATAGGCACTCCGGGAAAACTTACATGAATAGAAGCGGTAGGCATGTACCTGAAAAAACTTTTAAAAATATTGATTGTAAATGTGCGCGGCGATGTTTTACTAACGTGCAACCTGAAGAACGACAAATTATTTTTAAGTCTTTTTACAAATTAAGTGATAATACGAAGCAAAATATTTATCTTTGTGGGGTTATTCATAATAGCACTGTTAAACAGCGCCGTGCTAGGAATTCGTCAAGACCACCAAAATCAATAAAATATTTTTTAACCACCGCAGTAATGTCAATTCGTGTGTGTAAAAATTTTTTTATGGACACATTTTAAGTTAGCGACGCTCGTATCTATAAAATATCATGTGATTCGGAGCCATCCGCCTGCATTGATAAAAGGGGTCATAGAAAACCAACCAATAAAATCGATGTCACAAAAGTCAAAGAACATATTCAGTCTTTTCCTTCGTACAAAAGCCATTATACCCGTCGAGATACTCCAAACAGGAGATGTTTGAATTCAGATTTGCATATAAGAAAAATGTTTGAGCTATATAAAGAGAAATGCGAACAAGAAGGCTCAGAACCAGTCAAAGAAAAAATGTATTATCATGTCTTTTTTACAAATTTTAATCTTCATTTCATATTTTATTGCCCCGAATTTTTCATTTATTATTATTTTCATCAGAATACTGAACTATATTCAGGAAGCTATATTATTGTACATAAATATGTATTTGTTAACTTTTTTTTAATTTTGGAAAACTGGAAATCTACTCTAAAGAATTTTGAAGACTGTGCCTTGGGTTGTTTTGTGGTTTCCTGAAAGCGACACCATCGAGTCCGTACCAGCCAAGTGGTTCGACAAAGTCAACAACATTTGTAAATTTCCTCCCGTGGATTCCCACAGCGAGAAAGAGTTATCCAACTTCATTATTGACTAGTATGGGCCCATAGAGGAATGGCCACACATGAGGCAATGTTGGAAAGCCACACAGAATTTTTACACTTTAACAAAACATGCCCACCTACAACACTAGGCCGGAGTACTGAAATCTGGCAACAGTGAACAGTGGGCCGATGAAGTTAGATTTTTATCATTGGGAGACCGTGAAATCAGTGGATATAATATTCCGTCTTTGTGAGAAGAGCTCTTGCCGAATAGAAATCCTTCAAACCAATTACGTTAGTGAGATTCGCAAAAATGGCACAAGCTTTACGAACCCGGACTTTAGGTAATGTAGAGCCGACTGCCACTTCCCGTCCTGCATTTTCCGGAAACAGAACTCGATCTTTTTCTGTAGAATTTCTCAATTATCTCAAAACGGGAAAGTCAGCAGCAACATATAGCACGGACCCGGTGACTCTACAATTCGCTCTGCGTAACCTAAAGGATGGGGTAGTTCGAGACATCGGCACAGCAGCGATGGATAATGCAGGAACAGTCCCATGGATGAAGCTTGTAAATGGGGAGTTGGTCGAGGACAGAGGATTTGTAGTTAAGGAGGGTGGCAACTATTTTTAGGGGGCAGTCAATTTGTTTTCCCGGATTTTTCTTTTTTTTTTCATCTACAGTATTTTGTTCAGTTAGCTATAGCAAGAGGTTTTGGTGAGAACAAATAACAACCATATGCATTACTAACACCATTTATTTCAGATATTTAATATTGCATTTATATTCATGGGAATTATTTATATATTTTTTTATATATCCATTTATTGTTATTATTATATATAGTGCGTTTATGATCACTATTTAATATATTCAATACTGCATTTATTTTCTTGGTAATTAGCTATATACATTTGAATTTCTATTGATTGATATTATTATATATGGTGTGTTTATAATCATTATTTCATATGTTTAATATTGCATTTCTATTTTGGTAACTTGGTTTGCGCACTAAAGTGGTGCAATTTATATATCTTTTTGTTAGAAGGCTTACACTTTATTATTATTATGTATTGTTAGTAGTAACCAAACTAGCCGATGCAGATAAGCTCGTTAAAATTGATAAAGGAAGCCACATTATAGACATAGATATTTCCAACCAAATAGCGGGAGTCGTGGCTACCGTATTCACTTACTTGCGTAAAGCGGACAGTGCGAATAGTTCAGGGACCTCTGTAAAATATGCCACTTATGAAGCCACTGTAGGAGGCACCAACTTAAAAATTGCCGAATTAGCTACTCAAATATCGACGGCAAATATCAAGCCAAATTTCCTCATCGTCACCCCTATTATGAATATACTAACAGGCTTCAAATGCGCTGTCGATGAGGTGCGAACAGGGGTGACGAAGTTTCAAATGAGAGAGAGAGAGAGGGATAAAAGGCGGGGCACCAGGAACGTCAAGGGCTATTCCACAGGTAACAACAGGACCCAACTATCATAGTATCACTGAATACGATCTAACGAACCAGCACATCCCGCTCCTGCAAGGGATTACTTTCCCGCCTGAAAGAAGGACAGGGCTACTAAGAAGCATAGGCCCCCTGACGCACGCAATATTATTAATAAACGAAAAGAGATATTTTAACAAAATGATAATAGTACTTCGTAATACTATCCAAATGCTCCCGATGAAAGAGGAAATAATTGCAGCACTCCGCTCTTCCACAAGCAGGGGGTCTATGTCAGGGCTCCTAAAGGAGTTATGGGATCTCCTAATTTTATCAACAGGCCGGGCTACACAGAAAATATTTTATCCAATATCAGTGTGGCATTTGATGTGGACCAACAAACATAATGATTTCCAATGGTCTTTCTCTGGAGCAGCAATCCAATCACTGTTCACTCAACTTGTGGCATATTTGAAGATAATATTCAAAATAAGGACAGGAGGGACAACCGAACAAATGAGCCAGGTCATATTCCACGCCTTTTACGGGACCTACTTAGACGATATGTCAATATTACCTCAAATTACGACTTGTGGGGCCTGGAGCAAACGCTCAGAACTAACCTCCGTCTTTGTGAGAAGAGCTCTTGCCGAAAAGAAATCCTTCAAACCAGTTACGTTAGTGAGATTCGCAAAAATGGCACAAGCTTTACTAACCCGGACTTTAGGTAATGTAGAGCCGACTGCCACTTCCCGTCCTGCATTTTCTGGAAACAGAACTCGATCTTTTTCTGTAGAATTTCTCAATTATCTCAAAACGGGAAAGTCAGCAGCAACATATAGCACGGACCCGGTGACTCTACAATTCGCTCTGCGTAACCTAAAGGATGGGGTAGTTCGAGACATCGGCACAGCAGCGATGGATAATGCAGGAACAGTCCCATGGATGAAGCTTGTAAATGGGGAGTTGGTCGAGGACAAAGGATTTGTAGTTAAGGAGGGTGGCAACTATTTTTAGGGGGCAGTCAATTTGTTTTCCCGGATTTTTCTTTTTTTTTCATTTACAGTATTTTGTTCAGTTAGCTATAGCAAGAGGTTTTGGTGAGAACAAATAACAAACCTACGCATTACTAACACCACTTATTTCAGATATTTAATATTGCATTTATATTCATGGGAATTATTTATATACATATATATATTATATTTATATACATATATATATATATTATATATATATATTATATATATATATATATATATATATATATATATATATATATATATATATATATATATATATATATATATATATATGCGTCTATGATCACTATTTAATATATTCAATATTGCATTTATTTTCTTGGTAATTAGCTATATACATTTTCATTTCTCTCGATTGATATTATTATATCGCCCCCTTAGTGCAACAACTAGATAACTCGAAATTTATGCATTTTGAGTTATCCAGTTGAAGTTGTCCTATTTTTCATGCTATTTTCAATGCAACAACTAGATATCTTGTACGAGCAACCAAACTTGTTTAAAGAGTGACCAGAAATAGATAACTCCGAAAATGCACATTCCATAACTAGACAACTTGAGATATCTAATTGTAGCACTGGCATTATTGAGTTACCCACCGGCGCCGGCACCTTCTTGGTCTCTATCTCTATGAGATGTCTAGTTGTGTGCTTGAAACAACAGGTGGATTTCTGTGCTTCTGAATTGGTTCTACAGTGTTTTTCAAACGGTGTTAATGCAATAATGACGTCAAGGGGTAAAAAGATTTTGGAAATGGTGCGTAGTCAATCCGAAAATGTCGCAGGTATGGCAAAATCTATTTAAATACATTTCAAATCAGATTTAATTCATAATGTGAGGTTATGTCATTATTTTCATGAACTTTGCGGAAAAAGTGTCCCTTTAATCGCTTACTTCACGAACTAAAGTTGCACTTCTAACCCCTAGGAATTAGAGGAATTTTGTTAATCGCTAGAGATTAGAAATTCCTCTTAAGTCCTTGGAATCAAGTATTGAAACACTAATGTTTTTTATCCTCTAATGGGTTTTAACTGTTTTGCCTTTATTTATTTCCCAAAGTGCAAAAAAGGCGTATATACTACTACTTTTGCTTTAACTACGCCTCAGAACACGTATAATAGGGAAAGAAATCTAACTTTTTTTTTCAATTATAGATGTTGGTTCTTCCCTAGATATGCCAAAATCAGGAGAAAATGTGGAGAATGTTATTCCAGGTGAGTTTTTTTAATTATTGTTTTAAGTTTATTACAGATTGTTTTTCTACTATCTATTTCAGTTTACTGTTAAAGCGTGTTTTTAGGGTCTTTTTAACTATTTTCTTTTAATATTAACTACTTGTGCTCTCTACAAGATATTTCATTGTTTCAGATGACAATAAGCCCGGTCTCAGCGTTCCGCGTTCACCTTCATTAGACAGAGATTCAAATATTGAACTATATTCACCCGATCACTCAGAATATGTTCCAAGTTCTTCAAGTGAAACATCTGAAGAACAATTAGGTACTGAAGCAGACATTCAGCTCGAAGGTATGGAAGAAATTCCTGTTAGAACAACAGATACAAGAAAAAAGAAAAGGAATCCAGATAGCTGGAAAAGAAATATTAGGAAAAAAATAATACAGCATGGAGAAGCTTACCTTTCTAGTAGAGGAAAATTCGTCGCAGGGGTTTCGATGAAAGATCCTTGCAGTGCAAAATGTAGGAAAAAATGCGGAGAAAAGTTAACCAACGATGCTAGACTCAAGATTTTTCAAACATACTATCGGCTTGATTCATATGAACGAAAAAGGGATTTTATACATAGTAATACGCAAAAAATTCTAAAGAAATGAACAACCAAGGAGAATTCCAAACGCCAATACACGATAAATTTCTTTTTAATAAATGAAGCGAAGTTTTTGTATAAAAGTGTATAATTTTCTTTTTATTTATTCTTTTAAAACTTTTAACAATTTAAGTAACCATTTAGTCAATTCTAAAGACAAAATCAGTAAATTGAAAAGTAGCGGTGTGTATAGGCTTGATTGTGCTGATTGCTCCGCCTACTACATTGGTAGAACCTGTAGACCACTTCTTACTCGTATTAACGAACATTTGAAGCGACCAGATAAATCTATATTTGGTAATCATCTCAAATTCCATAATCATAATTTTAGCCCCAACAGAAATTCAAAAATTTTACACAAAATAGATAATAAAAATTTTCTTAGATTGGATCTGTTCGAAGAACTGGAGATCTCCAAAGAACTTACAAAAAATCAGCTCTGTTTGAATACGCAAGTAAACTTGGACAGAGATTTCCTTCCCCTCCATCAGAAGATCAAACATAATTAAATTAAAGTTGGTAACACTTCCTTTGCAATCGGTACTAGACCACTCCAAGTTGGTACTGGTATTTCACTGTGACTTTTGATATTTGTCATTTGACTTGACACATTCTGTCTTGTCAGCTTTGCTTTTACATAACCACGAGGCCTGGGTTTTAACATGTTTTTCGTTAGTTCTCTTATAGAATAATATGATTTTGTAATTTTAAACAATGGTTTTTACATATTTGAAACTTCTTGTTACCTGACTTGTAAGTACTCACTTGATTTTCCTAATTTTATAACCTCTCTTTTTTAAATTTTTAAATTCAATTTCGGTACTCTCAACTGAGTGTTTACTTTCAGGAAGCACTGATGATGACGAAAGTCGAAAGCGCTTTGCAATAAATAAAAAGAAAATTATACACTTTTATACAAAAACTTCGCTTCATTTATTTAAACAAGTGTATTCAGCTTCACGCATTTATTCAAATTTATTTTTGCCTACCAGTGGAGGAAAAACACAAATTTGTAAGACTATGTTTATAAATACTTTGGGTATACGAAAAGGAGTGGTATATATTGCAATGCAGAATCGAAGAGAAGAGAACATTAGTGCACCTGATCAAAGAGGCAAAGGTCCAAAGAAAGCCACACCTCCTGAGACTTTACAACGTGTAAGAAACCATATTGAAAGGTTTCCCGTCATGGCTTCGCATTATTGTCGCGAAAAAACTCAAAGGAAATATTTAGCGTCTGATCTTAATATTACTATAATGTACACAATGTATAAAGAGGATTGCATAAAAAAAGATTTATCATTCGTAAATTCGTCGATGTACATAAAGATATTTTGTGAAGAATATAACCTGGGTTTCTACCGTCCGAGAAAGGACCAATGCCGTATATGTATGAATTACAATATACCCGGTAGTATCAAAACAGAAATTACAGAAGCTAATCATAAAACACACCTTGCTGCCAAAGATAGGGCCAGGGAGGAAAAAAGGTCCGACAAGAAATTAGCTGAAACCTCCAACAAAAATATTTTATGTTGCAATTTTGATCTCCAACAAGTTCTCATGATGCCTAATGACCCGTCAAACAATGCGCTATTTTATAAACAACGTTTGAAATCATTCAATTTTACTATTTACAATGTTGTTTCTAAACAAGGCGACTGCTACATGTGGAATGAAGTTGAAGGTAAACGAGGGAGTTGTGAAATAGCTAGTTGCCTTTACACCTACTTCAAATCATTACCTGAAAATATTAGACACATTATTTGCTATAGTGATAGATGTGGAGGCCAAAATCTAAACAAATATGTGGCAGCTATGTGTTTAACTGCAGTTCAGGAAATTCCACACTTGCAAACCATCGACCTAAAATTTCTTGTCGTTGGTCATAGTGAGATGGAGTGCGACTCCATGCACTCTGCTATATCTACGGAACTAAAAAGAATTGGAAAAGCAAACTGGCCTGAGGATTGGAAAACTATAGCACGCTCTGCAAGACGAAGAGGTGATAAACCCTATTCAGTTCACGATGTTAGACATAATCAAATTCTTGATTGGAAAACTTACGCAGACCGAAACTTAATATTTAGAAAAGAAGATGAAAGCCGAAAGTTGGTTGGTTGGCAGAAAATGTGCTGGTTAAACTTTTCAAAATTGACACCATTTATTATTAACTTCAAAGAAGATTTTGATGAGGAGTTCAGACGATTAAATTGCAATCGTAAAACACGCATATCTTCTGCAAATGGCAAACTAGAGCCTTTGTATCACAGTCAACTACCTCTTAAAAAAGCAAAATATGACGACTTAACGTCTCTTGTTAAAATGAAACCTCCGGCACTCCCTAGCGAGTATACAGCATTTTATCAGAGTCTCCCATTCCAAGGAGAGACAAGGCTTCAAAACACGGAAGCTTCCGACAGTGATGTCACTGATATTGATATTTAGGTCATGTTAAGTGTTGGAATATGTTGTTTTATTTTTTGAACCATTTGTTTTGATTTTTTATTCCAAATAGAGTTGTATTTAGTAAGTGATTTGCGTTTAATTGCTAGTGGTTATAAATAGATAACTTTACTTTTTTGCCTAGATTTTCAGCAACAACTAGATATCTCAAACTTTTGATCAAATTCTGAAAGTTACAAAACCTGATTGTCTCCAAAATTGACAATTCATTATTTGATATGCAACATATCTGTATGAATATTAAATATTTTTGACTACTTAACGGTTGTATTTTTTTTATGTCTTGAAACTTTAAAATCGATTTTCTCAAAACTATGATTTTCAAGTTATCTAGTTGTTGCACTAAGGGGGCGATATATGGTGCGTTTATGATCATTATTTCATATGTTTAATATAGCATTTCTATTTTGGTAAGTTGGTTTGCGCACTAAAGTGGTGCAATTTATATATCTTTTTGTTAGAAGGCTAACACTTTATTATTATTATTATTTATTATTATTTTTTTGTGCTTAGACTTTGGTGATTGATTACTAGTTTCTTATCTTATATTTTCGCTGATATTAATAGGATGGATTACAATTTGAGAGTCAATTATCTTAGGAAGGATATGCTTATTCACGAGCTTTGCGTTCGCGGTATTTTTGTAGATGATTGTAGTGCTGTGAAAAGGTTTAGATCAACGTTGCGTCCTTTACTCCTGATGGAGAAAAACGGTAAATCTTTAAATTATCATCCCTATAATTTCGATAGTGACGAAGAAATGGAGTTTGTGCAAACATCATTGAGAAAATTAATTTCTTCCATCCAGTCTACTTCTGGCGACAACGCTAAAACTAAATTTGAGAGAAATCAAACTCACCTCGTTCATCTTCTAAACCGTGTGAATCGGATTCCATTTGATAAATTGACCCCTGAGAAGGTTGACGTTAGAACGACGTTGTTGGTGGATATTTTAGCAGCTCTTGATAGCTTGGAAAATATTTCGAAACAAGATCCCAACTTGAGTCTTTTGTTAGAGCGCACTGTAGATTCCGATGATGCTTCAACTGGTGATGAGATTCCTACCACCCGTCGTGGTTCCACTCCATCGGGTCTGCCTAATCATTATTTCAAATCACAGCGTGTTGAGAAGTGGGGAATCAAGTTTACTGCGGACTCCAAGGCTATGTCTGTTCATAGTTTTCTTGAACGAGTAGCAGAATTGAAAGTAGCGCGTAACCTTTCGGATCAGGAATTATTTGATTTAATAGTAACCAAACTAGCCGATGCAGATAAGCCCGTTAAAATTGATAAAGTAGGCCACAATATAGACATAGATATTTCCAACCAAATAGCGGGAGTCGTGGCTACCGTATTCACTTACTTGCGTAAAGCGGACAGTGCGAATAGTTCAGGGACCTCTGTAAAATATGCCACTTATGAAGCCACTGTAGGAGGCACCAACTTAAAAATTGCCGAATTAGCTACTCAAATATCGACGGCAAATATCAAGCCAAATTTCCTCATCGTCACCCCTATTATGAATATACTAACAGGCTTCAAATGCGCTGTCGATGAGGTGCGAACAGGGGTGACGAAGTTTCAAATGAGAGAGAGAGAGGGATAAAAAGCGGGGCACCACGAACGTCAAGGGCTATTCCACAGGTAACAACAGGACCTAACTATCATAGTATCACTGAATACGGTCTAACGAACCAGCACATCCCGCTCCTGCAAGGGATTACTTTCCCGCCTGAAAGAAGGACAGGGCTACTAAGAAGCATAGGCCCCCTGACGCACGCAATATTATTAATAAACGAAAAGAGATATTTTAACAAAATGATAATAGTACTTCGTAATACTATCCAAATGCTCCCGATGAAAGAGGAAATAATTGCAGCACTCCGCTCTTCCACAAGCAGGGGGTCTATGTCAGGGCTCCTAAAGGAGTTATGGGATCTCCTAATTTTATCAACAGCCCGGGCTACACAGAAAATATTTTATCCAATATCAGTGTCGCATTTGATGTGGACCAACAAAGATAATGATTTCCAATGGTCTTTCTCTGGAGCAGCAATCCAATCACTGTTCACTCAACTTGTGGCATCTTTGAAGATAATATTCAAAATAAGGACAGGAGGGACTACCGAACAAATGAGCCAGGTCATATTCCACGCCATTTACGGGACCTACTTACACGATATGTCAATATTACCTCAAATTACGACATGTGGAGCCTGGAGCAAACGCTCAGAACTAACCTCCGTCTTTCTGAGAAGAGCTCTTGCCGAAAAGAAATCCTTCAAACCAATTACGTTAGTGAGATTCGCAAAAATGGCACAAGCTTTACTAACCCGGACTTTAGGTAATGTAGAGCCGACTGCCACTTCCCGTCCTGCATTTTCCGGAAACAGAACTCGACCTTTTGCTGTAGAATTTCTCAATGATCTCAAAACGGGAAAGTCAGCAGCAACATATAGCACGGACCCGGTGACTCTACAATTCGCTCTGCGTAACCTAAAGGATGGGGTAGTTCGAGACATCGGCACAGCAGCGATGGATAATGCAGGAACAGTCCCATTGATGTAGCTTGTAAATGGGGAGTTGGTCGAGGACAAAGGATTTGTAGTTAAGGAGGGTGGCAACTATTGTTAGGGGGCAGTTAATTTGTTTTCCCGGATTTTTCTTTTTTTTCTATTTACAGTATTTTGTTCAGTTAGCTATAGCTAGAGGTTTTGGTGAGAACAAATAACAACCATATGCATTACTAACACCACTTATTTCAGATATTTAATATTGCATTTATATTCATGGGAATTATTTATATACATATATATATATTATATATCCATTTATTGTTATTATTATATATAGTGCGTTTATGATCATTATTTAATATATTCAATATTGCATTTATTTTCTTGGTAATTAGCTATATACATTTTCATTTCTATTGATTGATATTATTATATAGGTTTTAAGTATACCTCGCTTAGAGTTATGCAGAGCATTATTGTCAGTTCAATTACGTCAAACAGTCTCAAGGACTATTGAATTCAACATAGACCAAATTATTTTCTGGACTGATTCTACGATAGGGTTGTCATGGATCAATTCAGATCCAAGTAAACTCAAAACCTCTTTAGCTAACCGTATAGCCCAAATTCAATCCATCACAAAACCTAGTCAGTGGCGACATGTACCCACTGATTCTAACCCGGCCGATATTATTAGTAAAGGACTAAACCCTGACGCACTTAAAAACGCAAGTATGTGGTTCGAAGGTCCTCGGTGGCTGGCAGATGATGACATTTATTGGCCAAATTCACATATTTTTATTCCAGAAGGCGAACTTCAGGAAACCAAATCTGTTGCTCTAATGAGCGCGAAATCTGACTTTGATCTAATAACCGGATATTCTTCCTTTCCAACTCCTTTACACCAAACCTGATATCCGTGTTTAACTGTGCAGAGCCACAGCGTAAAACTACATAAAAGCGTGTCCTCTCGGCCGGGTTCGAATAACAAAGATTAAAAAGTCAAGCGGACCCCGATGCCCTCTATAGCCCAGGAGACTGATCACACATCGGATACCGGTGTCCGCCATGGCTGGTAAAATTATTTACTACGAATTTTTTGTTGGAAATGTATAATAACAACATTCGTGCACTTAAAGAATGGAATGTTTCCACAGTAATACATCCCAAAACATATTTTTTTTTAAATTTTGTGGCGTTTCGTGTACTATTTTTGTACATTTTCAGACGCCCCATTTAATGGGATGTTTTATTATCACTTATTATATTTGATTTCTGATATCTGATTTCATTATTCAATGGTTATGTGCCTGGACACATGTAAACAATGGGTTTATTTTCTTCTTTTTCTGCATATGAAGAATATCCCCTCCACTTAACCATACTCTAGTTGTATTTTGTTATAGGCCTAATCTCAATGGGCACATTATCCGAATTTTGGTATGGCTCTCGACAGTTGGTAACACTTGCGGTAGATTACTTGTCCATTCGATTTAGAGGGAAAACGAGGTCATTTCTGTACCGCTTAACAACAGTAGAACATCTCGTGTTTTCGAGAAAGAAATGATATTTCATGATTGGACAATTTTGCTCATGATTGGGACAATAATTGTGTGATGTTCCTTCCCTAACTAGTCCACATTGTTAGTTCTTCGTATTATAATTTTACCACAATGGAATCAAACCAGTTACTAATTTTACTTTAGAATTTCCAAATATTCATTGTAAAAATCGATGTAGTTATTTACTCTCAAAATGGACCAGAAAAAATGGAATACCTCGCATTTGATTAATTTGAAACTAATTGTAACATTTACTTTTACAGAATAAACTGACCATGAACTACTGGATGTGGATGTTAATTATGTTTTCTTGGAATGGAGGGTATCTGCGCTCAACTACCTCACCATTTACCCTGTACGGCAGAATTGACAATTAGCTTATCTGCTATAGCAACAGTTCGTAGAATCATTTAACCTCTACTCCTCCAGGATACACTCTACAGTAAATTCATCCTATAACGGAAACTAGACGAAATCCTCATCGGTGGCTGCGCATTTTCATCGGGATGAAGGAGTCTATTCTACTGGATGTCAGTACCTCACAAATATAGGACACAGTTTTAGAGGATATTGCCCATTTGGGGCAGAAATAAGTAAGTCTGTTGTTAAAATCACTCCCAATGCCGAAGATATACAATTAGAATCGATTCTAAAGGCGGAAAGGAGGAACCAGAATATGATCAACGGCATGGAGATGCCTACAACGCCTCTTCGGTCGTCAGTCTGAGAAATCCTTGTAAAACAGTGAACAAGGCGAATATGAATAGGTTAAGATTAGCAATATGAAATGTTAAAACGACGACGCAAGCTGGAAAAATCCAATGTGCGTTACAAGAAATGGAGCGTATGAAAATCAGTATAATGGGTGTAAGTGAAATGAGATGGCCCCACTCAAGCTACTGCGATATAGATGGACATAGAGTGTACTATTCAGAATTCGTGGATGGTAAGTAAGAATACGGAGTAGCTATGATTATTCACAGAAGCGAAGTAAAATACGCCCGCCATTTTGTTCCAGTAAGTGACACATTCAATTTTACGCCTTTACAACCGATCACAGTGAAGGAGAAATACAAAAAATCTACGATCAGATTCGTAGTATCATAGAGAATCTACCAAAACATGAATCTCTTATACTAATGGGAGATTTCAACGCAAAAATAGTTAAAGGAAGAGGAGACACTTTAAGTTTGTTTGCGGTGGAGCACAGCTTATTTGTTATAGACACCTTCTGCAACTTGCCACCTAGACGCTTGTATACATGGAGGTCACCTAAAGATAATAATGAAGACGTCATCATAAGACATCAAATAGATTATATACTGGTAAGCGTAAGATGCAGAAACAGTTCCACAAGTGTAAAAAATTATCCATATTCAGTCCGATCACAATTCTCTGGTGGGGGAATATAGAATCAGATTTAAGAAGATAGAAGGAAAGACCCATAAAAAATACGATATTAGAAAAATGAAAGACAGAACCCTGAAAGATGGAATATGTAATGCCCTGAACAAAAAATGTCAAGAAATCGATGAAAAAGCGAGAAGCGCAGAAGACGAAATGCGTTTGCTTTATAAAACAGTAGAAGAGATCAAAGACAAATTCCTGAAATGCGAAGGAAGACAGCTCTAGACGTGGAAGTCAGATGAAATACTACAAAGGTTGTAAGAGAGGAGAAAACGGATGAATAACACCACCGCTTACAAAGAGATTTACCTTACAATACAAAGAAAGGTCAGAGAATCCAAACAGAAAGAAACGGAAGAAAAATACCACGAACTAGAAACACTACAACAGAAATTTGACGAATTTAACGTCCACAAAAACGTGAGAGAAAGAACTGGCAAACACAAAAAGAGAAGGAAGAGTAGGAAAACTCATTAGTGACAAGGGAAAACTCATTGTGGATCAAGGAAGTATGAAAGACATCTGGAAACAGTACATGGAGAACCTGTTCTTTGACGAGAGGGGAGATTCTCCCCCCTTATCAACAAAAACTGAACCACCAATACTAGTAAACGAGATAGAAGCTCCAGGACCGGACGGGATACAAGCAGAGTTCCTTAAACTACTGGATGAAAAATCTCTAAAAATGCTCTGCAAAATATTCAACAATATATACGACACCGGCAATATCCCGAAAGAGGAGCTCATTTCGGAATTTATATTGCTGCCCAAGAAACAAGGGGCAAATAAATGCGAAGAATCATCCATCGTAGTATACACAACCAAACTTATATGGAATCACTCAGTATTTGTGAATATTTTGTAGGAAAAAAACTTGGTATTTTACTCGAAGATGCGGTTTTTTGCTATAAATAAACATGATAACAAAAAATAAACGACTGCACATTAATTATAATCTTTTAAATTTTGTGTTCAGTAGTGAAATCACGTTACTCCCTGTAATTTTATTTCGGTCCAAAGAAGATAATAATGCCTTATGTTGGACTAACAGATGTGCAGAGGGGAAAATTGTTGCTCTCATTGAACAAGGAATGCCCCAAAGAGACGTAGCAGAGGTAGTAGGCGTTACCCAGGGTGGAATTAGGAACTCTCAAGAATAGGTCTAGACAAAGTTGTCAAAGAGTTACAGCTGAACAATTGGACCGCTTTGTGTGCCAAATTGCTAGAAGAAATCCGAATGTTTCTCATCCAGAGCTGAAACGACAACTTCTAGAAGCTGCAGGTGTAAATGTTTCAGTTGAGACTGTTTCATAAGTGATGCGACGCGAAGAAATGCCTTGCGTCACTTGTCATCATCTGATCCAAGGGATGGCGGCAACAACAAGAGATGTGAATAACAGAATTATAGTTGCATTATAATAAAACATCCAAGGCATCTATCTTATTCTTTAATTACCTGCTCACCAGACAAATACTTTAAACATGGCGCAGTCAGTGGGATAGTAACAGAGTCTGAAAAAAGGTGGCAGGTTCAATAAAATCCGGTTTGATGAAGTTGATGAAACAATCGAGTCGGCCCCCAAACTAGAGAACAATGGCGATGGCAGGACCGGTAAAGCTTCCCCCAGATTTTTACCTACAAGGGGAGAATGCATGTACCGAATGGAGGTTTTGGAAACTGTCATTCGAAGATTACTTAATTACGACAGGACAGCACGAATCTGCAGACAGAATAAAACTGGCCATATTAAGAAACGTAATTGGGGCCGAATCTGCTAAAATTATGGCTACTTTTGAAGTAACCCCAGAAGAGGAAGGTAAATATGACCAAGAGTAAAAGAACACAGAAAGAAGGAGAAAGTTTCGAGCACTTCCTAACTGAATGTAAACTACTAATAAAATCATGCAATTACAATGCAGCAGACCCAGAGGGAACCCCTCAAGACAAGGCTTTGCGAGATAAAATTATAATGGGAATAAGGGACTCCACAACCCGTGAAGCATTACTACGAATAGATAACCTCACACTTGACAAAGCTATCAAATGTTGCAGGACAAGTGAGCAAAGTAAGCAGTTCCATAATAATGACCAGGAAGAATGTGAGGTACATAGAGTAAGAAATAAAGACAGTGAAACATACACAAACAATCAAAAAAGTGGATACAACGATACGAAATTCCAGTGCAGGCGATGTCAAAAAACTCATGGTCCAAGAGAATGCCCAGCATTTGGCGAGAATTGTAATAAATGTGGGAGACTTAACCATTTTGCCAGTGCATGTAGAATTAAAAATGTGAAGACAGTAGAGCAAGACAATGATATATTTTTTATAGACAGTATAAGTGAACTAAGTAAAGGTAAGAAATATTTTTCAGAAAGTATTGTACTTGAAGGTCATAACATAAAAATTAAAATTGATACCGGTGCTGATATAAGCATATTGCCAGATAAAATTTTCAGAAAAGTTAATAAACAATTTAAAGTTAGGAAAACAAATTGTATTTTGCAAGGGTTTGAAGGCACAGTAGTCAAACCCATAGGTACAGTTAATCTCCTGTGTGAATATAAAGATAAAGAAATTTATGAAGATTTTGCAGTAGCTCAGGAAGCAAACCAGGTGTTGCTAAGTGGTGTAGCAAGCATAAAATTAGGGTTAATTAAAAGAATAAACTCCGCAGATCAAAATAAAGAAATTTTTAAATAGTCAAAGGGTAAAAATGAAAAACTTGAACTCATAAAAGCAAATAGGGATATCTTTAATGGTTTTGGTAGGTTCTGAAAAGAATATAAAATTGTCACGAAAGAAAATTTTGAACCAGTAAGCCACCCACCAAATCGAATACCATTAGCAATACGTAATGCGGTAGAGGCTGAATTAAATAGGCTAGTTAAAAATAAAGCAATTATAAAAGTGGATGAAATAGACCCCCGTGCTAGTATTAACCGTGTAGTATTGGTAGAAAAAACTAATGGTCAGATTAGATTATGCTTGGATCCTTCTGATCTAAATCGACAAATAATCCGAAAGCCGCGAGTTGCTCCTAACATTGAAGAGATATGCAGTAATTTAATAGGTAAAAAATACTTCTCGGTTTTCGATATGTCAGAAGGTTACCATCATTTAAAATTAGATGAAGATTCATCATGGAAATGTTGTTTCTCGACACCATTTGGTACATACCGATATGCGGCGTTACCATATGGATTATCTAACTCACAGGATTTATTCCAAGAGGTAGTTGAGAAACACTTCTCAAACAGAGACTATACGAAAAAGACATCGTGCTCGAGGGTTGTACAGCTGGAGACAGTTTTCAGCTTGCTGGAAATGAATTCTTCACAACGGGTTTTTTCCATTTAATTTTATTGGCCTATATAAAATTGTTAACAAAGTATATTTCGAGAGTTGGTGATAATCAACAGCCCTGTTTTAGGTCCGTGAATTCAAATAGGGGAGTTAGTTTGCTACTGGTGTTGTTTTGTTTAAAATATATTCTAGTAGTTCTAATCAGATTTGTATTGATCTCCAGATGTTCCTTTATTTTCTACAGTTATGGGACTGGGACACTATCGTACGCTTTCTCCAACATATGTGTTTCTATGTTACATTATACCCTCTTATCCGCAGCGATTTTGATTGTAAAGACAGGTAACTGCATTAAGTAACAAACGCTCTGTTAAATTATACTATAAGTTTACAGATCTCTCCAGGTTTATTTAACGGTTTTATTGTGTAGGTTATGTTTCATTGGCAAAACAGTTGTGTATGCGTGGATTTCACATTGCTGTTTTTATATTCGTCGTGGTACAGTTGTCCAGGCAAAACAAAACTGACCGGCTAAATTGGTGCCTTCAACATCAAAACTGGACAATTGAAAATTGGAAAAATGTTCTCTTTTCAGATGACACCAGAATTGGCCTTAGATCAGCTGATCGTCGAATTCGGGTTATCAGAGCTCCAGGAAGACAAGCTGGACTCCAGGCTGCCAGATCTATCTCAAAATATAAAGGAGGCGTAATGTTTTGGGGAGGTATTATGAGGTGAGCAAAAACTCCATTGCTACCTCTCCAACACACTTTAACCGGTCGGAGTTATGTTGATTTTGTATTAGAGCCGGTAGTTAGGCTTTGGCAAGGTGCAGTTGGGGATAATTTTATCTTTATGCAAGATAATGCACCTCCTCATACTAGCAGAGTGGCTCGAGGATTTCTTGAAACGGAAGGTGTCACAATTTTAGACTGGCCTGCATGTTCACCGGACTTAAATTGAAAACTTGTGGAACCAGCTTAAAAGAAGGATTAGAACTCGTCGGGACAATCCAGGAAATATCGCATCCAGCAGCGTTAGTAGCATGGGAAAACATACCGCAAGAAAATGTTGACAATTTAATCAGAACCATTTCAGCGCGAATTGAAGATTGCATAAAGGCTAGAAGTGGCAATACGGATTATTAAAATAAAACTTTTTTTCTCATTTTTTACTAGTTAATTCAAATCTTATTAATTTTCAGAAACAAAAAAAACATTATGTTTGTTTTGTCAATTATAAATAATGAATTCTTTAATTCGTATTTTAAATTTTTTTATTAAAATATTGGGTAAAGAATATATTCCATACATAATACAAAATATTAGGTGATTCCATATAAGTTTGGTTGTGTGTATGTGCAAGATATGCGAGGAAAGAGTATCAAACAGGCAGTTTGGGTTCGTGAAAGGAGTCGGAACAAGAGATGCATTGTTCAGCCTACAAGTATTATTTCACGATATCGAAACGTAAACTGCGACATTTACGCTTGCTTTGTAGACTACCAGAAGGCGTTTAACACAATCTAACATAAGAAGATGATACAAGTACTGAAATACACTGGAATAGACGATAAAGATCTTAGAATTACACAAAATTTGTACTGGAACCAAATAGCCACTATAAAGATTAACGATAGAGATGAAGCCATAGAGGCAATTGACATTTTGCGGGACTTACGACAAGGATGTATCATCCCTCCTTTAATATTCAATCTCTACTCAGAAAATATATTCAAAAAAGCCCTGGAAAACTCTGAATGGAATCCTTGTAAACGGTGAACGCCTAAATAATACCCGCTATGCAGATTATACCGGCATATTTGCAGATAGTATAGAGGGTCTACAACAACTAATGGACAGAGAGAATTAAATGAGTGAACAATATGGACTATAAATGAACATCGATAAAACACAGTTTATAGTCATAACTAAAGAGAAGAAAGAAAACTGCCATTAATTATAAATAATAGACCAGTAGAAACAGTATCCAAATTTATCTACTACTATCTACCGAACAGTGGGACCACTCGAAAGAAATAAAATATAGAATAGAAAAAGCAAGAGACGCGCCTTCATGAAAATGTCTAAACTCTTCAAAAGGCAAAACCTCAAAGTAAAACTGCTACGATCCTACATGTTTTCCATATTAGTGGAATCCTGGATATTGACCGAAGCAACACAAAAGAAACTTGAGACCTTCGAGATGTGGTTGTATAGAAGAATCCTTAAAATAGGTATCATGAGTTGATAGAGAGATCAACGGGAGAGTATTAGAGAGAATGGGGAAGGAAAAAGAGGTGATGAATACTATTAAAAGAAAAATAGAGTATCTCGGACATATAACGGGAAATAACACCATATATAACCTGTTTAGAGCAGCAGTCAATAAGCTAGGATGGTCACCAATATTCGAAACGAATAGGCACTTGAAGAAGAATATATGACCTACTTTAAAAAATGTCATTGGACACAGAACTGCCCAGATGCTTTTGACAAAATTAAGCAATCATTGCATCAGATGAAATACTGGTGCACTTAAACCCTCAACTACCAATAGTTTTGCAGACAGATGTCAAGATGGTATAGCAGGAGCTTTACTACATAAGTTTCCAAATTGTGATTTGAAACCTATTGTTTTTATTTCTAGAACATTTATATGCCCAGCGGAAAAAAATATTTCCTCCTTTATAAAGAATCGCTAGCAATTTTTTGGTCAGTTGAAATTTTTTATCAATATCTGATGGGTGAAAATTTTACTATACAGGCAGACCACCAGCCGCTTGTGTCAATTTTTGGTGAAACGAAAGGCATTCCCCAGATGGCAGCTAGCACATCGCAAAGGTGGTCAGTGTTTCTATCCGGCTTTTCGTATATAAGAACGAGTTATTACCATACTTTAGAAAAAGACTAGAGCTGTCAACTGAACAGGATTGTGTAATGTGGAGCTACAGAATTATTGTGCCTCAAAAGCTACAAAAACAATTACTCAATGAGCATCACACATAAAAGAACTGCACCTTATGATCCAGCGACAAATGGATCTGCAAAAAATGCTGATAGAAGTTTTAAGAAGTCTTAAAGCACCACTTCTAGTTGTAGATCACAATAATAAGATTTCTTCTACTGGAGTGATAATCTGTAGATACTTGATGAACTACATTCCAATCATTGCAGTACAAATGAATCACAGTCATATTCAATGATTGGAAGAAAAATTAGAACTCTAATTGATCTGCGTAACAAAAAAAAAATTAAATTCGATAACACATTTTCGAGATTCTAAAATAGGGGCAGGAGGTGATGACAAAATATTACAAAGACAAACATAATCCAATTCGGATAGGACCAAAAATCGTGGAGGTATTAGGAAGGAAGAACTATATTTATCAAACAAAAAGTGGATTTACTTGGAAAAGGCATATTGATCAAATGAAGGTTGAATATACCTTACAGTAAGAAAAGGAAAACACCCTACCCGAACCATCTGGAGTTATAAAGAAAACCAGAATAGAGACTGAACAAAACAATGACAAGAATAGGTAAACCATTGGACAAGTCTTGCCAAAAGATGAACCTCCAATAATTCAAAAGGGTAATTTTACCCCTAGTAACTCTCTAACTGTAAGCAGCCCTGTATTATTTCCTTCATCGAATCCTCATAGTACTTGCACATTGAATATAACTGAGAATTACGTTTATCTGTATTTAATGGTGAACACTCTGAAGAAACCGAAGGTTCAGTTATAGCAGATGATTCCACAATTGGCGAATCAATACATTCTAGATATGGTCGGAAAATAGTAAAACCATCGTTTTTAAAGGATTTTGATTTGAATTCAAATTAGTTAGTCCTTATTTAAAACATTGTATTAAAAATACTTTGTTCTGGTTAACATGGATATTATATGAAAGTTATGAAGTATCTTAAGATTTTACTCGAGATTTTTTTATTTGAGTTTGTTAATATTCTTCTAATTATAATTAACGTCTTGTTGCGTGACTTGAAAAGGGAGGAAACTGTAGTGTATTTATATTTTTTATAAATAGACAAACGTGTCTTTAAGAAACTTATTAATTGGCTGGAACTGGAACAATAGCCACGACAAGAAGGGAGATTATAAGATGTTAGGGTCGATTAAAAAACACGTGATTTGAGAGATTCCTATTAAAACGTAACTATTAAGATGTTTATTTTGGAGAACACAAATTTAAAGCATTAAATTTGAAAACAGTTCAATAACAAATGTTTTAATAGGAAGTACTCATTGTGGAATCGACACTCTAACTCATATAAAGCGATATGATAAATATTCCAAACAGCTGATGTTCTTTGCCCTGCCATAAAAAAACAGTAGGTATAACCAACACATGGGAGGTGCGGACAAAGCCAATTCTCTTTTAGGATTAGACCGCAGTCCTAGTAGGGCTAAAATATGGTACTATGGTATTTTCACATATTTAATAAATATGTGTTGTCAACGCCTGGTTACTATATAAACATGCTGAATGGATATAGCTGAATCTGTTTACCACACAGGCAAAATTTCAAGAGTGGCGCCTTTTACTAAAAAAATTGCAAATCTTACAAAAATTCGACCACCTATCACTAGGAAAGACAACGTAGGACACTGGCCGCCAAATGGAAGATGCCGATTTTGCAAGAATGATTACACGACAATTCTGTGTCAAAAATGTGACGAGACTTTGTTTTACACGTACCACGAATTTGTTTCTTTAATAATCATAACTCGCCATACATTTTTATCTTTGTTTTTTCTTGTAACTGTATAAGTATTAAAGTCCATGTTTGCTTATTTCTGTAGTTTTTCTTACATATTTTGTGCCCTAAAAGTTACTTTTGTTTACTGGTGATCTCTCGTTTGCACAATAAAAGAAATTTAACCTCAAACTGTTACTGTTGCTTTGGAGAAACGTTCTAATTATACCACTAATTGACAATGTTACTAGGGAACAACATTTTCAACAATCCCACAGGCACATTCATAGTCGCTGAAGAACACGTATACTAATTTTTAGAATTTTATTTCATGGATTTAGGGTGGTGATGGTTAGAGGGTTAAGCTTCTACGTCAACTCTTCATTTGCGCAAAAAATGGAATATCTCAAGAATGGCAAAACCTAGGTACGTGAAACCTTATTCAACGTTGATCTAATTTACCAATCAAAAATGTGGTCAAATATGAAAAATCGTATATTTGATATATTTTAATACTTCTGGAGCATCTTGTATTACTGATTTTTGATAAATATCACCATTTGCACCGTATAAATACAGGTGACTGACCCTATATAAATGGAAAGATAGGAGCAGTAAACCTGTCATAGTGCATGATCCTTCAGACAATACCCAAGTGCAGAGAATAAGAAAGAGGAAAAGGAAGACGTAATATGTCCAAGAGCTATCTGGAGGTGTTGAACATATATGTCACGGAAATCACGTGGATAACATTGTATTTTTTCATTTTCCCGGCGCAGCTGTAGTGAATTCCTACATTCTGTATAAAACGCAGCACAAAAGTGAGAATCATCCTACCAAGTGCATGACACATTTACAATTTAGGAGTTGTCTTTTGTAGATCAGTTGTTTGGAACATTTTCTAGCACTCAAAAGCGGGGAAGACTCGTCAATAAATGGGGAACTGCTCGAAAACACAATAATCGCTACGCGAGGGCTACCGTAAAAAAATCAATTAGATTATTGAATATAGGTAGCCACTTACCAATAATTTCCACCAAGAAAGTGTGCACTGTGCAGCACATAGAAGCAGATATATAATGCAGCACGTAGAATTTGAGCAAATTCTGCTTATAATACAAGGCAAGATCTATGGTAATCGCAGCAAAAGTAGAAAAAATATATCATGGCTACGAAATATTAGAGACTGAACCCACAAACACCCTTATCCAACAAGCACTTTACAGAGAATAATCCCATAGTATTAGCCAATCTCAGTAGACAAGGCACTTGGGAGGGAGGAAACATTGGAAAAGTAGTAACCCTGACAGAATAATTTGAATCAAAGTATTAAAACAACAATAATCATAAATATATTAACTTATAAATTTTAAGTTAATGCTATGAGCAATGATTATTGTAACCCATTAAATTCCATCGAAATATTTTTCCTAAACAATCGAAGAGTAGTAACTGAATAACAAGATGATGTAAAGCAAAGTATCAAAACAACAATAATCATATTATATTAACTTATAAATTGTAAGTTAACGCTATGAGCAATGATTATTGTAATCCACTAAATTCCATCAAAATATTTTTCCTAAACAATGGAAGAGTAGTAACTGAATGACAAGATTATGTAACACACAGAATCGAAACAACAATAATCATAAATATATTAACTTATAAATTTTAAGTTAATGCTATGAGCAATGATTATTGTAACCCATTAAATTCCATCGAAATATTTTTCCTAAACAATCGAAGAGTAGTAACTGAATAACAAGATGATGTAAAGCAAAGTATCAAAACAACAATAATCATATTATATTAACTTATAAATTGTAAGTTAACGCTATGAGCAATGATTATTGTAATCCACTAAATTCCATCAAAATAATTTTCCTAAACAATGGAAGAGTAGTAACTGAATGACAAGATGATGTAACACACAGAATCAAAACAACAATAATCATATATTAACTTATAAATTCTAAGTTAACGCTATGAGCAATGATTATTGTTACCCACCCAATTTCATCTTAATATTTTAACCCAAACAGTGGAAGATTAATAACTGAATGACAGGATGATGTAAAGCACAGTGTCAAAACAACAATAATCATATATTAATAATAAATCAAATTTTAGAAAGCAACTGATGTAACCAGCAATTTTAGTTTCAGGTATCCTCTATCCAAATGTACAGCTTCCATTTCTTCTGCCGAAATAAATAAAACACTAGGATTGGTTCTACAAACAGTATTTTGAATTATCTATATAAAACTGTCAATATTTTATTTAATATACTGATTAACACAACAATTAAAATACTTGTATAACATTTTCACCTAAAATATAACATTTTTTAAGTTTCAGTTCTCTCCATCATATTATTGTTGATATCCGGATAAAGATACATATACCTAAAAAAAGCATCAATTAAATATCAAGATATTTCTCATCAGCACTTTAAATCCAATACATAACTATAAACTATAAGTGACGTCTTGTTGAAAGGAAACGAAAATAGTACAAAAAATTCAATTCTTATTTATGATTCAGATTGAAAATACAATAATGGCTAATATCAATTATAATAAAGAAAATAAAATACTGTACAGATCGTTTAGATGAAAAAAGTTCGCTATAAAAAATTCTGATGCCATGAATTTAATAAAAACACAAAATTGTTTCTATTTTAGAAGAGATATTAAACATTTCATAATTCTTAATATGCTTTAATATTATATTATATTGTTTAAACTAAGTTTACAAATTAAATTCCTGATTTCCCGAAGTTATACCTGTTTTTTTCTACTTTGCATTCATTTCATTCCAACATATAGACACATCTTGATCCATTCAATCTTCCACACATATTACATTCATCTTCACTACTAGCTGCAGAATCTATTATGACTATCTATTATAGACTAAGTAATTATAAAAATCCAATTATATTAAATAGGTTAAGAATATGTGATGGTATTGCTGAGAAATCTAAAAACAATTTTCTTATTCGCCTTGATCTGTTTAAAAATTCCCCATCTTGCATTTTCCCATATAAGTAGATATTACTCTAGCACAATACCAAGACTAAATTTAATCAAGGTCACTTCCAAAGGCATCTGCACATACTGGGTTTAGTAAGATCTTAGTTCTCATTGTCCGTGTAATAAAATAGTTGATCTAAGTCATCTATTCTTTGAATGCACTAATCATATTTCTCCTACTGGAAAACTTATATCTCATTTAACAAAATATGGATTGCAACTATTTCCACACTAGAGTTCGGTCCTGGCATCTATCACTGATACAGATAAATTGTCAGCTCTTAAAAAATTAATATTTAAACAGTGGTCTATCGTGTTTTAAAACATATACTGCATTTAATATACAACATATTAGTGTACTTAACCATATATGTAAGTACGTTTTCGATATCTAAACATAAACATCAATTTGAATCACCTAACCAAGGTTCCTTTGGAACTATCTTGAACAAAAAGAGTCAAACCTCTACTTTTATCAGTACCGATATGTTCGACGAAGCTCGAAGAACAGGTCCATATTCAGGTTCATGAGTGAAAATTCGTACATAAATATGAACTGTCAACACTATCTGCTGGGACTTCTGACTACAAGGGTTCTCAGAATAACACCTTAAAAACTTACTCAGATGTAACTTCTCAACAACACTTCCCAAAGAAAGAGCAAGCAATAATCTTTCCTGCTATAGAAAACGTAACAACTAAAGAATTTGCATGTATCTTACTAGTCCTAGCATAGTAGAAAAGTTCATTACTAATCACGAAGGAAAGATCAAAATTAACAATGAAATTGTGCAGGCCCATAAATATGTAACACCCTCAGAAAGGCTTGTACTTTCTAATGTTTGTCCTACAATACCACACGCTATTAGAACTAAGCAAACTGTACATTACCACTCTTTCTACGATGTCATTTCTTAGAATCAGCTCAAATCTCCCCGAATTTAATCACATTTACAGCTTCAGACGTGAAGTTTTCATAACTCCACCAGCACACACACTTCCAGAATATTTTTTGATAAATTATGAGGGTACAACTTACAGAATTTTCCTCTCCCAACACTCACTCTGCTTTTTTTGTAAGAAGCCAGGTCACACCGCAGCGAAACAGCATCACACTCTCCACCTCCCATTACTAGTACCCCTACCGCACCACTTGAGTCCACTTCCCACAATAAACATAAATACTGAAACACCTACATCCTCCGAGCAAAATTCTACAATTGAAACGGATACTGACAATCAAAAATTAACTAAACATACTTTTAAGGATATAGACACCTTCTCCTCAACCAGAAGAAGAAACAAACAAAGCCAAGAAAGACCCAACCAAAAGCAAACATAAAGAAAACCAAAACAAACAACAAAAAAGATCTTCCAATTGAAGTTCTTATGGAGCCAGTGAGAAAAATTATCAACGAAAATAATCCATCCTTTATCCTCAACTTCACCCAAATATCAGATCTTTTCGTAAACGTTTACGGATCAGCCGACCCAGTAAGCATCATTCAAGACTACACAACCGACCTCACAGCACTAATATATATATATATATATATATATATATATATATATATATATATATATATATATATATATATATTAACCAAAATTTATCCGCATTTTACCCACCGGGTTATCAAAACAAGATGTACAAAAATTAAGGAAAAACTTTTAATACACCTGCAATTAACCTATTCAGATACAGAACAGGAGAGCGATTTGTTCACAAATGTCAAGCTATTAAAATACTTATCCATTTTCAATTCTTTCTCATCTATTTTACAATGGAACCAAAATGGTTCCATTGATAAACTTCCAATACTACAAAAGAGCATAAACGAATTTAAATCTGACATAATTTGTTTGCAAGAAACCAACCTAAAACATAGCAATGTCCAAACATTAAATCAATTTCAAAAATTTTATTAACATCGAGATACTGCTCAAAAGGCTAGTGGAAGAGTAGCAATCCTCACTAAAAATAATATCGACGCCGTGGAAATTCCCTTAAATAGTAATTTTGAAGCTATTGCCATTAAGATCCATGACAAACAAGACTTACATATCTGCAACCTATATCTTCCTCCAGGATAGCAAATAAACCAGCAGGACTTAGGCAATTTGATACAACAAATCCCCATCCTAGAATCATACTAGGAGATTTCAATGCTCACAATTTTCTTTGGGGCTCTCAAAACACAAAGGGTCACCTTGTAGAACAAATATTAGATGACTTTAACCTTTCTGTTCTCAACGACGGCAGAGCCACAAGATTTAATATACGGACTGGAGAATCCTCATGTATTGACCTTACAATCTGCGATCCAACCCTAGCTCCTTCATTAAAATGGGACAGACTAGATTATACCTATAGTAGTGACCATTAACCCATTATTATATACAACAATACAAAGAATAATACCAAACAAAGCTTCCATCCTAAATGGAAACTTAAAACTGCTGACTGGCAACTCTACTCCACTGTCATTGAAGAAAAAATTAAATCTTGTGCTATCCTACCTTATATAGACGAATCGTTAGAACAATTTTTAGAAACTATAAAACATGCAGCAAATATATCAACTGGAAAAACATCTTACACTGAACAGCACACTCCAGTCCCATGGTGGAATAATGATTGCGAAGCAGCTCTAAGAGCCAGCAAAAAAGCTTTTAATAGATACAAACGATATAAGACTCCGGAAAACCAACTTCAATTTTTAAACTTACGTGCAAAATCAAGGCACATAATCAAAAGTACAAAGCGCTAATCTTTGACTGAATATGTCTAATCATTAAACCCAGATACACCAATGACAGAGGTCTGGCAGAAGGTACGCAAAATATCTGGCATCCATTCAAGTAATAATATAAAAATACTCAACATGGGAGGAACTGTATTGACAACTGACTCAACTATTGCAGATGCGCTTGCTGTGACGTACGAGAACCGTTCCAGCGATTGCAATTATACGAAAACTTTTTTAGCTCACAAAACACTAGAAGAACAAAACCACCTGGAAGTGACTACAGAAAATGACGATCCTATAAATGTACCGCTCATCATGTCAGAATATGAAGACGCCTTATCCAACCTCAAAGATACTTGTCCGGGTCCTGACCAAATTCCATCTACCTTTTTAAAACATCTTCCTTCCAATGCCCACGAACATCTCCTAACTCTCTGCAATGTGATCTGGTTGCAACACACCTTTCCAAAAGCATGGCGAGAATTTTGTTCATCTTGACGAAAAAATCTCAAGTATCGATTCCATTGGCAGAAATAAAATAAGAATCAAGTTTAAAGATTACAAATCAGCAAATTATATTATCGATAAAAAAGACAATCAAATTTTTGTTAAAAATAATTTAGAAATATACATCCCAAAATTTCTATTAATACGTCCAGGCATAGTTAGAGATATATACACTTAATTTAGCGAAGAATATGTTAAAAATAAAATAAAAATGCATGACATGCATTGTAAATTTCAAGTACTAGAAGTTAAGAGGCTAAACAGGGAATGTGTAAATGAAAATAATATAGAGTATGTCGCAACAAAAACTTGCGTAATAACTTTCAAATCCCAAACTCTCCCAAAATACATTACAATAAATAAAGTACTGAAACCGGTGGAAGCATATATACAAAAAGTTATATTGTGCTTCAACTGCCTAAGATATGGTCATCAAGGTAGACAATGTAAAAGCAAGCCCCGATGTTTTAAATGCAATAAATCACATAATTCAAAAGAATGTAACGAAACAAATATTGAACCAAAATGTTTAAGTTGTTCAGGTGATCATCTCACCACAATCTTAAAAGCAGTAGACAAAAACGAATCAAAGAGACTATGTCCACATCAAACCTAAGGTATCATGACGCATATAGAAAAATTTCAAAAAACTCCTACTCCAATGTGGTTTCAAGGAATAGTCAACTTGAACCATCTCAAATAGTAAATGTCTTTTGTCAAAAATCCTTCCCCCCATTAAATTCGCATCTCACAAATCTACCTTCACATCATGTCTCTATACCCCCACAACTCTCACTCCAAAAAAATTCCTTCAAACTTCCACAAACCAAAACTCATCTCAAGCAAACAAGAGGCACAGACCAAACAGCCTAGACATAATAATCGAACAACATAAACCTATACTTCCCTTACCAAAAATTGGAGGAATAGTAAACCCCAATTACATAAAAAACATTAATGAATCATCAAGCAGACATATTGCAGATCACAGCATAATAACAATATTAGAAGTCGTCATAGAAACTATCTGTAAAGTTTTAGCATCAAAAAATATAAATGTTCCAAAAGAAGAGCTTATGCATATTATTAGTACACAATTTAATGTAAATACGGCCTCACATTCGCAGACATAACAAATGAAATAAGTATTTTACAATGGAACTGCCGATCAGCAGTTTCTAATAAGGAAAACTTAGAGTACTTATTAGGCAAATATCAATTTTTGCTAGCACTCTTATCCGAAACTTGGTTTCATCCTGACAGATATTATAATTTCAAAAACTTCAATAATGTTCGGGCAGATCGTAACGACGGTTACGGAGGATCAGCCATTTTAATAAGAGAAGGATTAGTTTTTAAGGAAATCGAAAACAAAAAAATACATTTAGCCTCGGTATATATTGAACCACGCTCCCGGATAACTTCATAGCAGTGGATTCATTTTCTAGAACATATTGTCACGTTTAGAAATAACACCCAGTATATGGTAGGCCAAACAAAAGTAGGTCAATGTTTTAAAAATATGTTTTGCTAATTACTACAAACTAGAGCATAATATTTTCTAATATAAAAAAACAACAAACTAAGCATTTTTCGAGAGAACACTTTCCCACCATATGCGACGATATAGGGTTTTACCCCAACGCTAGGATTTCGGGTTGGGTCCCTCTCCGTCTACACACATCCACGATGTCGCCACTGAATCCACTAAGCATTTTTCGAGAGAACACTTTCCCACCATATGCGACGATATAGGGTTTTACCCCAACGCTAGGATTTCGGGTTGGGTCCCTCTCCGTCTACACACATCCACGATGTCGCTACTGAATCCACTATTTGGGTCTGGGGGGTCGATTAAGAAACCACTCATTAAAACTTAACAAACGTATTGCAGAATAAATAAAAATTGACGCGCTATGTACAGGATAAATATAAAGCAACTATAACCAGCTCGGTAAATATAAAACAAATATAACCAGCCATACCGGGCATATATTCAACAATAATCCTCAAGAGGCAATATAATATCCAATCCCAAAATTACAATTACAAAATTATACAAAATATATATAATTACCTATTTACTCACATTAACATCCTAGGGCACGTCTTCTCTACTCGAAGGGGCACTTTGTCTTCAGTCACAGTATACACTTCTCAGGTAGGCCTTTCTCCGACTCACTTGACTGGTCGCGGGTTTTTCTCAGAACCCACTGCCCCGAAAAATTATATTTTTCGAACCAAGAAAGTGTTCTCTCGAAAAATGCTTAGTTTGTTGTTTTTTTATATTAGAAAATAATATGCTCGAGTTTGGAGTAATTAGCAAAACATATTTTTAAAACATTGACCTACTTTTGTTTGGCCTACCATATAATGGGTGTTATTTCTAAACGTGACAATATTCCAAAGCTCTTCATACTGGGAAGTGATTTCAATGCTCACAACCTAGCGTGGAACTGCGAATATGATGACGTAAATGATAAGGTACTATTGGAAGCGATACAACATTGTAACCTTATAATACTAAATGATGGATCACCTACCCTAGCACACCATCAAACAGCAATAGATCTAACACTATGTTCACAAGATATAAGTCATCTAATTACATGGACTATCATAAAAGAGCCATGTGGATCAGATCACCTGCCAATACATATTAAGATCACCTTGAACTCCTCACCAACAAATATCCCCACAAGGGTACACAATATATGGAATCTGAAGAACGCCAATTGGGAACTATACACTTCAATATTAGATTCTATTGAACCAATACCAACATATGTAGCCATAATTAATAACATAAACAGAGCCGCGAGTATTGCAATTCCTAGATACTCTTCGTATACGACAAAGCGAAACCACATGTCTAAACCATGGTGGAACAAAACTTGTGATATAGCTGCAAAAAAACGGAAAGACGCTTACGCCCAATATCAACAAAATCCAAATGTTCAAAATCTGACAGAATATAAACGATTGGATGCAATCGCCAAAAACTTTCAAGGAAATGAAGAAAAAAAGCTGGATAGAATATTGTCAAAGCTTAAATCAAAATACCCCAATCAGAGAAGTGTGGCACAAAGTTAACAGATATAAAAATCGTAAAAAAGCAAATAAAACACCTACAGACCCTAAAGATGCCTGGATAAACAACTTTCATGCAAAAATTTCACCTCCATGGGTAGAAAATGAGATAATGCATAGTAAACGGAAACAACACACATTTGCTACTACCCTTTAATTTTTGGGAGCTCGAACAATGTTTAAAAAATACCAAAAACACCTCACCTGGGGTAGACAATGTATCATACATAATGATACACAAAATGCCTCTAAAACACAAAAAGGCATTATTAATTTTACACAACTCTATTTGGGCTGGCAACATCCAATTCCCAACAAATTGGAAAGACTATATAGTACTGCCTATAAAAAAACCAGGGAAACCAACAGACAATCCAAACTCGTACCGTCCCATAGCTTTAGCATCTTGTTTATTTAAAACACTTGAAAGATTGATCAGAAATAGATTACAACATTGCCTGGAAAGGGAAAAACTACTTCCGGAATCACAATATGCTTTCAGAGTGTCCAGATCCACTCAAGAACCCTTAACAGTTTTAACAAAAAATGATATCTACTTAGGTTTCAAAAAAAATTATCAACAGTAGCCGCATTTATAGACATTACATCAGCATTCGACAACGTTCAACTTAATATTTGTGAAAACTCACCCAGATGGGACTGCCAACCTCCTTAGCTAATTTTATGAATGTAGCATATTCTGAACGCTCTGAAATTGCTATGGAAAGATTGTATTCAACAAACAATAAGAAAGAGTGAAAACTCCATAAATATACTAAGGATTTTCTGTAAAACTAAATGGGGATCAGACTCAAATATTACACTTCTATTTTATAAATCAATGACAATATCAATAATAGATTATGGAAGTCATTTGTATGGTGCAGTATCTGAATCTCACCTATATAAAATTGAGACCCAAAAAAACAAATGCCTCAGAATATGCCTAGGTTATCTAAAATCAACACCTATTAATGTCATGGAATCAGAATCTCGAGAACCTTCCCTCAAATTGAGAAGACAATTACTTTGTGATAATATAATTATAAAAGCAACATCAAAAATGGCGCCATATATAAACAAATTACATGAACTAACAATTTTAACATTAACACATAGGTACTGGCATCTCAAAAAAATCCCACCTTTAATCAATAGCATTACTAAACTTGCGGATTGCAAACATCTACTATATACCAATCATCACCTACCTTATTATTTACATAAACTAGAAGAATTGTTCTGTTACAATATACCCTGCAAATAGTTTGAACCGATAGTAGATGTAGCCAGCTACATTCCATCAGCATTCAAGGATGCGATAAGAACAAACTGGTCTGATCATCAGCAGATATATACAGATGGGTCAAAAAAAAGTGGTCACACGGGATGTGCCATATTCCACTCAAACAGAAATATCAGCCTAAAATATAGCCTACATGAAGATGCCTCAATCTATACTGCAGAACTAATAGCAATACTTCAAGCTATGAAATATATTAAATTAAATTTGGTTGAAGACAAATGCATCATACTTACAGATAGCAAAAGCGCCGTGGATAGATTTAATCACATAGGTAGAAAAACAAAAATAAACCACATCGAAGCCCAAATATTAAAACTTCACCACGATATAAGAAGTAACAATAAAGCGGTCTACCTTATGTGGATAAAAGGACATGCGGGTATTCAGGGAAATGAAGTAGCAGAGAGACTAGCAAAAGAAGCCCTTCTCTCAGGAGAAGTCCTACAGCACGATCTATCAATATCTGATTTATACAACAAATTTAAACAACAAAGCAATGAGGAATGGCAGCAATGCCACAGAGATGCAGTGACTGGACAAAATTATATTTTAAACCAACCACGCATTCCAAATCAAAGATGGTTTCACAAAGAATCTAATAGAAACTTCATAATTACAATAAATCGAGCTCGATCAAAGCATGCCTTAACACCAGAATACAAATTCACACTTAACATGGTAGACAACCCCTCTTGTTCCTGCGGCAATGTAGGAACTCTGGTTCATATTTTGTTGAATTGTCATATAAACGCCATTGAAATCAATAACTTATATAGTGGTCTAATTAAACATGAAATACCTCTCCCAACAGACCTCAACTGCATGTTATTTTCTGAAAATACTAACATATTGTACATACTCTATTTACATATCAAAAAGTGTAAAAAAAAATTTGTAGCTATACTAACAAAATATTGTAAGCAATCTTATTATCAAGATAGAAAAAAGAAAAAAGAAAGAAAAATGAAAACAGAAAAAAAGAGAGAAAAAGTAAAAAAATTGATTTAAATTCTTGCTTTTCTTTAAAATATATACATAATATAAATATTTAAATTGGCATATTTGCAATTTACAACAATTTATAGCAGTCATAGATTTTTTTTTAATTTAATCTATTAGTAAGTGATATCATAGTTATTATATTATTAGATGTTTATTAAACTTTCTTTATTTTTAAATGACGTAATAGAAAATTAATAAAAGAATTTTCCACAGCCCATTACAAGGGTATTGGACCAGCTGATGGTTAATTCACTCATAAGTGGTGTGTGAATTGTCTATTTATAAAGCTCTCAGGAGCAATATAATTTTCTGGCAAGTTTGTTGCCAGCTCTTCGACTATTATTAAAGTTGCTTTATAATCTATCCCACAAAGTAATAATCCTAATAGTATTCAAAAAATGTTATGTTCTGGATCAAATAAAAAATTTCCCATTTATAAATTATTATATTAATTTGTTGGTAGACTTTTCAAAGCATTCCACAACAAAATGGTAATATTAAAAAGATAGTAAGAAAATGCCATGTTGGATCATGTGATGGGGATAAATCATTTACTACCTAAGATACTTATACCCTAATTTTAATAAAGTTTATACTTTAACACAGACTCACCATGTATCACTTTATGATAGGTTATACAATCTTCCATATTATCCAAGCACAAGACAGGATTTCCCCATATTTCATTATCTTTTCTCATATCATCTACCATTTCATCTGAATACTGTCTTTTCCAATACCATAATCAATTTCGGCATATAGATTTGTCTAAAAATTATTAGAAATTAAGTTTCTTCTAAAAATGATTACTGTTAGCCATATATACCAAGACAAACAATTGAAGACGGCTCATTGCCTACTACATCACTGGATTGGATACTGGGGTATACTTTCAATTTCAAAGCTATGATTCATTAATTGCACAGCTTACAGCAATAGGCATGATGAGTAATTTTGAGACAATGTTCAAAGTAGTTTCTACTTGCAAAAAAATATATTTCCACTAGAAATGCATTTTTGAAACTACTCTTTTTAAAATTACTTAAAGCTTTATAAGATGGGATAAAAATCCATCACAAGTTGCTTTAAAGGTATAAATATAATCATGTATAATTAAAAAGAAAAGTAGACACATATCGAAAATATCAGGGCCAGAATGAGAGCAAGATACTAGTCGTAATGAAGATGATGACGAGTCTCAAGTAATTTTAGATGACTCAACCGATACTGAAATATTCTCAAACCCAAGTATTGACAGTGGTTCGCATAATGTAGACCTATTGGACCCCCAGTTAGAAAAATATTACATGGTACTATATGAACACCAGTGGTACATTGGGAGTGTTATAGAGAAAACAGAAGAATACCATTTTAGACAAGAATTTTTAAAAGCTGAAATACAATGCTTATGCCAAAAACAGATGATGTTGAAATTGTTCATTTAAAATACATTTACTATGGACCTATCAATTTACTTGGAAATAGTCCATTTTCCATCTCTAGAAGCAACTCTGTGAATCTAAAGAACAATACAAACTTTGCTAAGCAATGATTGTATTTGTAACTTAGTGTATTGAAAAACTCAAATGGCTTTTTATATGGTATCTCATGTTCTTACCGTTACTTTGCCTTACAAATATTAAACGGCCAGGTCGTCGTAATTAATCCGACTTTTTTGCAATGTTAATTTAATTTTTTTTAAGTAAATTATCATACTTAGCTTGTGAAAAATTGTAAAACTATGATTTAATAAGTTATTTTCTTATTTCAAAAAGTAATCGCAGAAAAAGTTGCACTAATTATTATCCACTGACCTATATCGCCCTATATACAGTGCTATTCAAAAGTCCCCTCCCCCCTTCTTATCTTTTGAACGGCTACACTTACATTAATAAAATTTGGAGGGTGAAAATAAAGTGTTGTAAACTTCTCTACGAATGGTAACAGGTGACGTAATAGTAATAGATGACGTCACAGTGCCACTCTGGCCAATAATTTTGAATAGGATCTTATGGCAAGTGATATCTCGTTTGAAAGGCATTGATATTGACTACATAGCCATATTAATTTTGTTTGGGTTTAAATTAATTTTGACAGATAAATTAAATAAATAACAAAATTATTGAAATTATTTTTTTAAATTTAATTAATCAAATATCAACAATGGATTCTTATAGCAAGTGTTTGAAATGTGCTCCGTCTACTTCCTGACAGTAATACATCCTATTAGTAAACTCTTGTCGTACTCGTTCGAATGTGTCAGCTGAAATAGCATTACATTCTTCAGTAATTCTTTCTTTCAAAACGCCAATGCTATCTGGTGCCGTAGTATAAACCTTGGATTTCAAGTACCCCCATAGGTAAAAATCTAATGGTGTCAGATCTGGTGACTGAGGTGGCCATTCTATAGGACCTCGCCGGCCGATCCATCTACCTCGATATTCTTCATCCAGGTAACGTCTTACTGCACCATAATAATGTGCAGGAGCGCCATCTTGTTGAAATGTTATTTCCAGATGGCTGAATTCATCTTGATTATCTTCCAGAATTTCAAGAATTAACGGCTCAATTGCATTTTGTAACATCTCCAGATACACTTCATCGCTTAAATTTGAATTTAGGAAAACAGGACCAACTATGTGGTTTCCCAAAATACCTGCCAAAACATTGACTTTTTCCGGAAATTGGGTATGTTGTTCACGTAAGGTGTAAGGATTTGTGTCACTCCAGTACCTTACATTTTGTGTATTCACATTTCCATTGAGGCAAAAAGTACTTTCGTCACTAAAACAAATTGTTTTTGTGTTATGTGGATTTTGACTAATTTTATTCGTCATACATTCACAGAATTCGAGTCTTCTGTCAGAGTCATCATCCGAAAGGTGGTGCACCATTTTTAACTTGTATGGATGAAATTTATTACTTCACAGATAGATGCAACTTTAGTTGAAGAGGAAGTAGGGTTTACTACCATTTCAGCAACTATATCCATTTTTTTATCATCACTAAATGTTGGTCGACCAGATCGCTTGGCATCTGGAACACTACCTGTTGCTTCAAACTTGTGAAGAAGCTCCCTCAAATAAGTTCTCGAGATATGGCGATCTGGGTATCTCTAATTAAATAAACGTTCCGCTTCATGGATATTCTTTCTAGATTCACCAATTATTAAGATCGCTGCTACTTTGTCGGCTTGAGTATGTACCATTTTGCCTATGTAAACTCTTAAACGTCTCGTTAAACAATAATAAAATTAAATATTTAAGCTATTTAGAAAAACTTTTCAAAGCAACAAATACTATTAGATTAAAAACGTCAATTTTTTTGACAACTAACCAGAGGCGGACTGAAAAATCTTCAATATTTAAATGTGAAATAATAATTTTGGTATTTATTTAATTTATCCGTCAAATTTAATTTAAACCCAAACAAAATTAATATGGCTATGTAGCCAATGTCAATGTCTTTCAAACGAGATATCACTTGCCATAAGGACCTATTTAAAACTATTGGCCAGAGTGGCATCGTGACGTCATCTATTACTATTACGTCACCTGTTACCATTCGTAGAGAAGTTTACAACACTTTATTTTCACCCTCCAAATTTTATTAATGTAAGTGTAGCCGTTCAAAAGATACGAGGGGGGAGGAGACTTTTGAATAGCACTGTATATAACCCACAATGTACAGGTCAGGTCGGGTTTTGTGGTGATTTATACTAATTCAGCATTAAGTATAAAGCTTTATATTAAAAAATAATATGATTTGTTAAAGAGATTGTAATAAGTGTGGCTGAAATTTTTGTCTCAGAAAAGTTAGTATTAATGATAAATAAAGCAAATGACAGATAATACAAATCTTTTTATATTTAAATAATGAATAATGGGATTTTATTACAATTTTTTAAATTATTTATGACAAATCTATCAAAAACAAATTGTAAACTTTATTATGTATTTAGGACCTAATGCTAATCATTATTTATCAGTGAATGTATAATATTTCTTGGTGTTGATAACATTAAATAAATAACTTGGTAAATTCAAGTTATTTGATTTAAATCTTAAAAAATGCAGTTGTATTTCACGAGGTATTTCCTAATAAAAAATCCGTGTAATTTTTGTGAAATCTGTGTAATCTTTGTGATATCCGTTTAATCTTTGTAAAATCTGTGTAATCACTATGAAATCCGTATAATCATCTGTGAAATATTGTGGTATTGTGTAATCTGGTGTACAAAATTTGCCTGAGGTTTACCCCTCGACTGACGAAGAAAGCGGCGTCGTTTTAATTAACTTTCAGTGCTCATCTCAAATCAGGAAAATGTATGAACTTTAAGTCTGAAGGGAAAACTTCAAAAAAGCATTGATAATACAATTTTGTCAGTTTCATCTACAGCCACTATAACAATCATGTACGAGCTAGAAACATCAATTAGGATGTAAATAGCATTATACGATAGAAGTGGACCAAGACACATACACTTAAATCAGGTGTATGAATTTTTGAATTGTTTACCCTCCCACTAGTTTTGAATATGAAAGATTATTTTCGTCTACCAATTATATAGGAAGCCATCTGAGATATGCTTTAAAACACGATTCAATTGTACCCTAAGTTTTCTTCGATATTAATACCAAAGCTTGTGTCAAGTAGACAAATTATTCCTTTGGTGGATGTGTGTGATTTGCGATCTCTTATTTACTTTTATTATTAAGCTAATTACAAATTACATAAAGTTCCTTTCTGTTGATTACATACAGTATTTAACAGCATTAGTAAGTAAGTAGTACTTTTTTATTAATAGTTACATATGTAAAATTTGATTAAGTTTGATTAATACTAGACAAAGACTTTGTAATCTAAATTAATAGTAGGTACCTAAGATTTTGTTGTTTACTTTTGGTTTAATTTACTTATGTTTGTTTTCATTAGAAATGTCTAAAGAATTATTGGAAGATGGATACAAGAATGAGAGTTGTTAATTATTTGGTGGTACACATGTACGAGTATGTCAAAATTTAATATTGTCTAATTTTTTATCTTCAAAATAATAATAAAAAAATTGTAACAAACTTTTGCATTACTGTTAACTTCCGTTAAACCTGTATTATATAAGAAAAAGCTAAATTACTGACTAAAATAGAAACGCAGCTAAAACTACTGGAGCTAGAAGACTGAATTTTCACATTAGCGTTTTTATAGATAATAGATTTGCAGAAATTCGTATTTGAAAAATTTAAACATGGACGAATCTACAGGGAAGGAGGCTGGCACTTGAATAATTCGAATACTTCCTGTAAAATCGACGAAAATTCGAATATATAAAATCGTCGTATATTTAGAAACCCTAGTTACAATGTTTGACCAAAAGAATGATAATCCTATTGGGATCTGTTGCTAAGAGATAAGCCACCACACAGTGTTAAATTGATGTGATTAGATTGGATTAAATGCTTGTTTTATTTGTTTTGTGTGTTTTGGACATATATATTGGATTGGCAAGTGTTAAGTTTAATTTAATAGACAATTCTTATCCCTTACTCCAGTGCATAAATATAAGAAATAAAGACGTACAATAAAGTTTTCATCTATTTCCTGAAAGTGGAAAGTTTAGAATACAAATAAAAAATAAAAGTGGAGAATTCGAAAAAATAGACTCAAGATAAGCTTGGCAAAATTAATTAAGAATTGGAAAACATATTTGAAATATACATGTATGTGTTCACTTCATTTTAAAGAATTTTATATTCCAAGAAGTATGTTGTCATTAAACTCCATATTTTTATTTGTCAATGTACCTAACTCATCTTAATCAATTTGCAACAACTTAAAACACATTAAAATTCTAAATTAAAATCTTTAGTATAAACTTGAAAAAAATATGTGACAGGTACATTTAACAGCACTAAGAGAAACATTTTGAATCTAATAAGAATATTATATTAGGTATTGTCTGAGAAGTCTCTTAATTATTTATAAATGGAGATATAATGCATAAAAAGGTGTAAAACACTAAACCACACTATTAACACCACATAAACAATTTTACTATATCTGCAGTAGCTTTGACTTAACAGATAGTGCTGCGATCTTAATTTCAGATACCAATAACAAATTCAAAATTATTTGAATCTATAAACAAATAACGGTTCAAGCTGAACATAAAATGCAACAGAGAAACTGTTAGCACAATAGGCCTCACAAAAGATGTAAGAGTTTATGGGTTGTACAAATGTTGCAAATTATTTACTACAAAATAACCCATAAAAATGGAAATACATAGTTTAATATCTACTAAAGGAGCATATTGCACTAAACATTTGAAATGAAAATGAAAATCTTCTTCATTATGATAATCATGAGGCATTAAACTGACCATAACTCCCGTTTTGAACGGGACTGTCCCTCTTGCGGACACTTGTTCCAAACAAAACTCTGTGACGCAAAGCTTTCAGAAACTTAAAATATGTCGGACATTTCAAATATTTATTTTACAACAAAAAATAATGTTTTGTCTCCTGATTAACATTTAACATATTTTTGCAATGCCAGAAATCAATCAAAAATATTTAAAAAATAAATACATTTTAATTATTAGAATCAATAAGAATTCATTATTATAGTGAACACTAAGGCCAAGGCCCAATTTCACCACCTTCTGATAAGTGTCTGATAGCTTAAAGGGAAGTTTTGTCCTTTCTTATTTTATGCTAAGAGTCAAAGACAAAAGTGGTGAATAAGCTATCGAGTACTTATCACAAGGTAGTGAAACTGGCCCTAATTTTATTATGTCACACTTTCTAAATAGGGAACATTAAAAAATTTTGTTTGTTTATATTGTTTATCTACCAACTGGCCTATATAAATTAGTTATAAAAATACATTATTCTAAATTCGTTAGTCATTTGTCTGTTGGCTTTGTCCAGTGCCAGTTAAAAAAAATCAATTTCATTAGGTAGACAAATACATATATCTAGAAATTTTTGATTACTTCTTCATTATGCCTATTTGTCAATCATATCTTTTGAAGTACACCCGTACCCAAGCAAGCTTTTTCACATGATTGGTAATTAGTGAACTTATTCAATTTTTCGTCACAGTATATTATGTTTAAAAAAAGGTTTATCTATTCATGATATCTGTGAAGAATTTAAAAATTTGGTTTGCAGATCGTTTTCGACAATTGTTAACCCTGCGTTACCAGCGATATGAGCAGTGGGCTCACATAAATTATATTTTTATTCCTATTACAACAATTTATTAAGTACATATGTGTCCCATCATCTAATCCTCTCTCCAAGTGGTGTCTACAATCTAATAAGAAGAAATATTCACATAGTTAGCTTTTTGTTAAGTTTTGAAGGTGTATGTCCAAGCTCGTCTAGAAAGTGAGCCCGCCCACTAATGTAAGGGTAATGATGGTGCATTTTCGATAAGGTGGTAGGTACCTAAGTTTTTTTATTCATTTTTTAATAAATTTTGTTGATTATGGAATGTTTTTTTAGTGAAATGGAATGGTGTTCACTGATTTAAACTACCAATATTTGACGTTTTCAAGATTTTCTAGATTTTAAATTAATACAGTTGAAACTTGGTGAAATACATTGCGTCTGTAGGTATTCAGCAAGTAATTATGAATTTTTTTATGTAGATTGTATAATATACTGCAATAATGCGGTACGATCCAAGCAAAAATTAGCTAGTACACTGGTTAAACCTCACATGGCAAGGAATTTGACAGAACCAAATTTGCTGTTTTTGATTGCATTACGATTAAAAAAATATCTTAATCTTTCTCCGCTAAATACAAACTGAAAATAATGAAAGCCCTCATCCTGAAGACAGACCAAAATGTGCTTATTGCGAAAAAGAAATAAATAGGAAGATGACTAAGAAATGTGTAAAGTGTGCGAAGCCTATCGGCAAAGAACATACTGTTTTCTATTGCGTTCAATGCACACAATCTGATTCCAATTCGGAATAAAGAATATTATTTTCTTTAGTTAGTTTTTTTATATTGTTGTTTTTAATATTGACATTTTTATTTTAATTATAACGTTATTTTAAATAATAAATGTATCTTGTTTTCAATTAACAAACTTATTCAATAGTCATAAGTAGCATTAGTATTTATAAAACGGAAAACTTCGTTTACAAATAGGTATGTGAGCGGAAAGCTAACGTGCAAGCATCGGTGTTAAGAAATGAGGCGCGGGTAGCGCAGGGTTAAAGGCAGACCGAGATTCACTATAAATTTATACAAACTTACCTGGATATTTTAAATCGGTGTATATTGATTTTTCTAAAAACCCTTCCTTCCATTCTTGATTGGCATGGTAAATGAAAAAGTGCCATCAATTCACTAATTTTTAATAAGTGTTTTTTTCTTCATTCTCTTAAGAAAAATATGTATATCGCGAAGTTTGTTTCAATAAATTGCAAATAAAAATGTGAGGAAAAACGTTGAAAATATAAACTGATTAAAAAAAATTAACTTCTCATTTCACACATATACCACAGTACGGGGATTAGTGGTCTGTGAAGTGTGAACATTACATAGAATCAGATAGAATATAAAACCACGCCATACTTCCAGACTACCACCACAGATAACTCACAGAACTACAACTATAGAGAAATTATGTTTAAGTAATAGAAAAACAGATAATTTGTCTATGTTTTGAGTAGTTTATCTTTATATATCAATTACCCCAAGATTACGGCTACGTTACACTTTACGCCCTCGACCGCTGAAATACCCGTTCCACTTACGTAAAAAGAAAAAGACCACGGTATTTGTAGACGAAAGTTATAAGTGGAATACACATTTGAGCGGGATAGGTGCACAATATGACGGCTTGGTAAAAACGTGTAGTTTGTGTGTATAATAATCAATTAAATAATTTTTGGTGTAGTTTGGAGTAACTATTTCGCATAGACCGGGGCAAAATCAACGGGTGCGTTCATCCGAGACACCGATCCCTGAGCGCTTTAAAATTTTTATGAACTCGCCACTTCCCCTACTTTGCTACCATAGAGAAATAAACATAATAAGAGACTGTTCGTTCCCATATAAGCAGCTGGCATCGCGTCGATCTCAGCGCACCCCTTGCGGGGAACAGAACTAATTCTTACAGGCGGGATATTTAAATTTGGTAGTTTGGATTATGGGTAGGTAAATTTTACAGTTTGTCTTAAAATTGTTTATTTTATAATTATTCCATTCCAAAAAATTATATTTCATTTTTGTAATGAAATAATAATAAACACTTTTGAGACAAATAATTTAGGTAGTAAATAATAAAACAGCACACATTTAAAATTTTTATTAACCTGCACATAATATAAAAAAATTAATAAAATATTTGTTTACTATACATAGGTCTGTTATTTATACATGTTATTACATTGATAACTTTAAAATCCTTATTCTAACAGTTAACGATAATATTAAAGTACAAAAACATCTGATTAAATTATCAGTTACAATAATCAAAAAATTTAAATTTTCAATAATATCTCCTATTATTAAAACAATTATTCTAATATCACTTAACAGTGTTTCCACACAATTTTATTTTCAAAGTTATTTTTCCTACCACACGCACTATAAAAAGGCATTTATACGACTGTACATTTTTCAAAAAAATTCTATTGCAGCCTCCACCATCCCCATATCTGCCCAGCTCTCACCTTTTTTTAACTATTTTATTTCAGAAAACAAGAAACTTCACATTTACTTTCTTTAAATTAATTAAAAAGACAAAACATGTAAATCAGAGGAAACCTACAGTTGTATAAATACACAACATAAACATATACTTAGCGAAAACTAAAAGTAAAAATGGCACACTAGCTTGAATATTAAAAAATGTTTTAAATTGGTAACACAAAACATGAAAAAACTATTATTATCTATATCATTAATTTACCATACAGTTACATATTATTATTAATCACAAAATTACATATTTCTACTCAAATTACAGCATTATACTTAAGAAAGTTTATCAAATATTAGATCAAATATTTTAATAAAAAGCATTTAAAAAGTAGATTCCCCTTTACATGAAGACAGGAACAGGTCTGAAACAAAAAAAAATTAAACACAGTACATTGTTACCAAAAAATAATAAAAAATTTTGTTTGTTAGTCCTCTTACCATCATTATAATATTTTTTAATTAATAAGGGGACACAATCTTTTATGAGTTGAGAAAATACATATGATTTATGTTCAAGACAAGTGAACCAATCAAAATTTATATGACTTTTTGCAAAGAGTTCAGTTTTTTCAGTAATATTTTCTACATGACTTAAAGTGGTAGAAAATGATAAACAATATCATGCAGACTGGAAAGAAATTTTATGACGTCTCTTTGAACATAAATTAGACGTGTTTTATCATCATTTTCTTTGAAGGAAGTGAAAGTATGGTGAACATCTAAAATATCTGTTTGCAAATTAGCCTTACATTCTGCGCAATTAAAAGTTGTAATTTTTTTAACAACGAAACCATAACGTAGCTTATTGCTCGAGTATCAAAATTGGAATAATTTAATTCTATATCTAAAAACGGGAATTCAATATTTTCCAATTCATTAATGGTATTAAAAGTTAATGGTTTTGGTTCATTATGAAAATTTAAGAAAGAATGTAAGTTGTCTAATAAACTGCTATCATCTGCTTCACAATTTGTGTCTATTTCTCTGATCTTTATTAATGTAATACATTTTCTTCTTCTTGGGAGATAAATTACTGACCCTAGTTTCGTTTATTTTATTTAAAATACTACATTACAAATATTGTTTTTTAGGCAAAGGTTCACATTCAGTTTCTTTAAGACTATCATTATTGCTACAAAAAATAAGCTTTCTTTTTACGAGCAATACTGTATTTTCAAAAGCTTGGGTTTTATTATTATTATCTTCAATTACTTTTAGTGGTGTATGATGGAAGGGTTGCAAAAAGGTAAAGCAAATTTATTAAGTCTTTTGCGTAATGAATTTGTAAATGCCTCATCATCAAAATGATCTTCACACAACCTTTGATCTTTGGATGTATAAGCAATTTCTAAAATTTTGTACCACTGTTCCCTTTGACTAATATCAGATGGAAATTTGAAAAATGTTTTGTTCTTAAACTCCAAATTGCGAAGCGGCCAAAAATATGTATTATTACAATTTTTTGCTATACAACTACGACGAATTCTACCTGGTGGTGACATTTTAAAGGTTCACTTAATTCTATTTACTTTATTATAACTAAATCCTAAATAAATTAAAAAATACTCACTCTTGTATTGTCTTCTTTTTCGGAATTGATATTTTTGACATTGTCACTTTGCATTTGACAAACAGAAACCAGATTCACACCAACCAATGTAAGATTGGTTTTGTATATTTTCATTTTTAATGACGTAAAAGTTAATGTAGTAGGATATTTTATAATATTTATCCACATTAAAGGCGATGTTTTGGAATGAATTAAAATTTATGATATTTTGTTCTATTTTGTTTATGTAAAACAGTCTTGTAGTTCGCGACAGTAGAAACTCCATGCACTGGGAACTTGCGCAGAAACGTTGTGCCACATACCGCCTATGCAACAAGGTGTCTCTTATATTATTATTTGTCTATGTTTGCTACTAAAACGAGAAGCGTAAGAATAATAGGTTTGTTCGTAGAACATAATTTGCTAACGGTTACCAACCAATTTCTGATTATTATGTACGCATGCGCGGTTTATGATTGGTTTCAAACCGGTCGGAAATTTTTCACTCTAAGAACGCAAATATGAGGTTTGTTCCAACTGAAGTAAATACCGTTTTATTACCGTACAATCTCAGTAACGCAGCAAATTTGATGTAAATTACACAGACTTATTATATTCACTAATCAGTAGGTCAACTGGGTTTGTATCGTAATTGTACGGTTTTTGTGTTGGTTGGAACCATGGGGTGCTCACTCTCGATGTTTGACAGTTTTTTATTTATAGTTATTCCTCATGTCGCGAGTGTCGTGAGCGTCGTTCTCATGGACAAAGAGTAACTCTGACAAAGACCAGAGATCACGGAAAAGAAGATTTAATTAATTCTTAATTCAGAAGAAGAAACATATACCTACTGTTATATTTTTCCAAACTGTGGACAGTTAATATATTGTTTAATTTACATTTGAGATTTTACAGTTACTGCTGTGGAATAATTTTTCTTTATTATAATTATTATCAAAATGGTTTTTATGTGTTCCATTCCTGATTGCAGTAATACAAAAATATTGCATTGTTTACCAAAAGATCCAGAGGTAAGCTATTCTGAATTAATTAAGTAATTACGAATTTATACATATTTTGATTTATAGATTAGACGACAATGGTGCCTGGCTATAGGAAGAAACGATATTGTTGACGTAAATACTAGACAAAGGCACGCATTTAGGATTTGTGATCAACATTTCTTTGAAGATATGAAATTTATTATCAATAACAATCGAACCAATTTAAAATTCAATGCTGTACCATCATTAAATATTCCAAGTATGTATATATACTAATAACTACAATATTAAAACTTTAACTTAAATATTATTTTTGTTACTTAAAATACTCATTTTTAGCAAATATGGTGGCCATAACTCCTATTCACCTAGATTGTCTTGGTTCAAACACAAAATGTCAATTAACAATGACAGATATACCTACTTATTTATTAATTTTTCATCCTCATATTAGATTTAATGCAGGTATCGATAAAATATTGTAAATATATCTATTTTGTTTATTTACATACTAAATATTGTTGTGTGTATAATAAATTTTGTTTACTCTTTAAATTTTATTCGGAATCCTATTAATCATGGCCCCAATGCAACAATGAAACATGCAAAATATTTGTTTCAATATCAGATATAATGTGCGAAGATTTGGATCTTCAAATATTATTATTAGCATTATATTCATATGAAGTAATTTTTTCAAGCATTTAATTTCTATTTATAACTGCTTGCTCAAATTAACTTTATTGGCGCCATATATTATTTGAGGCAATAAGTGTAAAATTGTGTAACTCGTTTTTTGTATAATGGTTTTAATTTACCAAAGCGTCAAAGTATAACAAACATTATATGTTGGCGCTTTGGACGATTAAAACTGAGGGTTACACTATTTTGCGCTCATGGCATCATTTAACAGTGAACTTACTAATTTCAAAATTGGCGCCTTTCACCCTAGTTCATCCTCATGTCGCGAGTGTCACTAGTAAAACGTGTTTTGGAGGGAAGGCGAGAGTCGGCTATCTAAGGGAGTATATATAATTTGTGGTTGGAACAGACCTATGATATTTTCCCTACCTGACAGCTGCTTTTTGTAAACACACCAGCAACTGTGCCGAAATCCGAATACTATCTTCAATATCTGATTGTTGAGGAAAATAATTTGTGATAAAATATATATTTCTTAAGTTGTGATATTAATATTTAAAATTATAAAGCTGGTATTACCAGAAAAAGGATGGCAAGTATGTTTTTGGTATTTTACCTGTTGTCGACATTTTCTTTATATTATGTTTTTTAGCAAGTAATAACCTGATTCTGGAAGAATTCTTAGTTTTTAATACAACAAATAATTCCTCAGAACTAGAGAACCCCCTAAAGAGCACTGGGAATACAACTTTTTGTCATTTATTGTTAGATTGTAGCACATCATTTACATGGACAAGAACAAATACTCTTATGCTACTGGATATACACCAGAAGTATAGGTTAAAAGTTGGCACCTTAGAAATCCGTAATTTTTATTTATTTGTTATCAAATTCAAACACCAAAGAAAAAACAAATAAACAGCTCATTTTTAGTTCCTATTGGATAATTATCAATGTCCTTGCGAACTGCGCATGTCTGACATCTCTCCAACTTAAAATTTCTTATTAGTCAGCGAATTATTCTGACGGTTGCCAATCAGTTTCAAACCGACCATTTTCTTTGTACGAACGTTGGATTTTTTATCACTGATTTTTGGTTTGGTTTGTGCGAACGTTCTTTAACGAAATGCGCCTGTGCTGTACAGTTGCTAACGGTTTCTGACTGCTCTACGAACGAACCTAATGACATTTGTTACAAGAATTACTTCACTGAACAACTGAGACACAATGGGTGCGTTCATCCGAGACACCGATCCCTGTGCGCTCAGGCAGCAATCTTTAAAAATTTTATGAACGCGACACTTCCCCTACTTTGCGACTTGAGCGCTCAGGGAGCTGTCGCCATTTTTTTGCTCAATCGATCAAGTATCGGTGATCATAAGACAAGTAGCGTGAATTTTGAATTTAAATTGCGAGCGAGTTGTTGATACAGGAGAGTTTTCTTATAATGGAAAGTGTGGGTATAGATAAAAATGTTCATGGACTATTAACAAAGGTTGCCGGTGTGGTAGAGGAAGGTGGTATAACCAGTTTGGGAATTAAAACTTACAAATTATTGCACTTTAAGAATGTCATAAGTATATTATTTTTAAAAAGAATTACTGCAAATGCCTGTCTCGTCATTCTAAAATGTTCTTTGAATAAAACATCGTCAAATCTGAGGACTGATTCTTCAACAAAATTTGTATTTCTTGGTCTTCTTTCCCTCAATCTACCTTCTAATATATTTCCTGGAATAGGATTAACAATACAAATTGAGAAGTAGTAACAATGAATAGTATTCTTTGGTAATAACGGAATAAACAAGCTAGAAACTGAAAAATAATCAACGAATGACATAATTAATATGTGCACGCAAGTGGTGATCACAAATCCCAAGAAATAGGCGTTTATCAGAATCAAAGAGCGATCAAGTAAATATGGTGGGGATCGATTAGGTAACGCTACTTTCAGAGCGATGCCAAAAATTTCCAGATGAACGCAGCCAACTTCATCATGAATTCCCATGAATTTATGATTGCGTTTTTGACAAATCCAATAAGAGACAACCGCCATATTTGAATTGCCGCCACATTATGATGAAATCTCACTCAGACCCACCAATTTGTATGGGCGAAGTGGACGAGACCTGGTCGCAAATAATGGCGTCATCAATAACGTTGAATGGCCGCTTGCGACGACAACGGTCCTTAAGTGGAACGATAAAGTGGCTTTAAGTGGATCGTACCCTAGATGTATAGATTGCCTGGTAACTTTCTACCAATCAGAGTGCCGCATTTTTGATGGATTGTGACGTCACCCAGAATACCCATTTACATTTAATGCTTCATTTCAATATTATATAAGGAATCGAATAAAATTGATAAATAACCATTGCAAATTTGCACATAGGTCTGAAAAAAACAAAACAAACATATTTATTAGAATTTTAATTGTGGTTAATCATTTATTATGCTTTTACACAAAAAGATAAACATAAAGATTTACAATCTAACCATTTGTTTAATTAAAATATCTTATGAGTTTCACTGCAAATATAAACAACAAAATTATATCAACTGTAAGCGAAGTCCCTCTGATCTTTTTTTATTCGATTTTCTAGGTCAGAATGGGGGAGTTTTTCCATATTTTCTTATACTGAAATTGTTTGTTTGAGCATTGTTTTCATTTTGCAGATACTTAAAACGTCACATTCCATATATTCCTGGTTTGTTTCATTACTAGTGGATGGAATATTAGATGTATCAACATTCTCGTAATTTTTTTCTGTTTCCATAAATAAGAGAAGGTCTGTCACACTAACGTTCAATAATTCATTAACTACATTTTTTCTTTTTTTAATGCTTTTGTAGACCTACTGCTGGTTTGGCATCTTCCGACGAAAGCAAAAGCTGTGAAGGAATAGCTAAAAAAAATTTAAAAACTAAGTATCTGGTGCTACGTATTTAAAATATATGTTTACCATCATTGTTCTAATTAATCCTTCTTACATTGGTTTGTGTGAATACGGCTTTTGTGTTTGTCAAAGTGAAGTGTCAAAACTAAAAATATGGTTATATTGGTTATGGTTACAAAAGTTCTAAGGATGAGTAAAATTAGTATAGTTTTGTTCAATTTATTTAGGTTTCCCGTTCTAATAAAGTAAATAAAAGTAAGTGAACCTTTAAAATGGCATTACCAGGTATAATTCGTCATAGCTGTATTGTAAAAAATTGTTAATAGTGAATATTTTTGGCCACTTCGCAATTTGGGTTTAAGAACAAAACATTTTTCAAATTTTCATCTGACATTAATCAACGAGAACAGTGGTACAAAATTTTAGAACTTATACATCTAATGATCATTTTGATGATGATCCACTTACAAGTACTTGTCGCAAAAAACTTAAATTTGCTTTGCCTTTTCAATCCTTACATCATACACCACACATGGTAATAATATCCAAGCTTTTTAAAGTACAGTACTTTCTGTAAAAAGAAACCTTATTTTTTGTTACATTGATAGTCGAGAACTACAAAACAAAATGTGAAGCTGACGATGTAATTTATTAGATAACTTAAAGTCTTTAAAATTTTCATAATTAACCAAAACCATTCATTTCTAAAACTATTAATGAATTGGAAAAAATTGAATTCCTGTTCTTAATTACATAACATAATTCAAATGTTGACACTCAACAATAAGCTATGTTTCTAGTTTCGTACAACTTTTAATTGCGAAGAATGTAAGGCTAATTTGCAGAGAGATATTTTAGTTGTTCACCACCGTGATTTCACTTCCTTCAAAGAAAATGATTATAAAATACGTCTGATTTGTGTACAGAGAAGTTGTTAAATTTCTTTCAACACTGCATGACTTTGTTATCATTTATCATATTTCACCACTTTTCGTTCATGTAGAAAATATTATTGAAAAAAATAACACTTTGCAAAAGGTCATATAAATTTTGATTTATGCATCTGTCTAGAACATAAATCATACGTATTTTATCAACTCATAAAAGTTTGTGTTCCCTTATTAATTGAAAAATATAATGATGATAAGAGGACTAACAAACAAAAATATTTTTTTGTAACTTAAAACGTACTACTTTTAATTTACTTTTTGTTTCAGACCTGTTCCTGTCTTCATGGATATGGAGAATCTAGTTTTTAACTTCTTTTTATTAAAATGTTTGTTGGTTTTGTTGTCAATAATTTTAAAATAACAATGTGCAATTTGATGTGATATTGGATTTATTTTCTTAAATATAATATAATGTAATTTTAGTAGAAATATGTAATTGTGATTAATAATTTTTTTTTATATTATGTGCAGGTTAATAAAAAATTTAAATGTTTGCTGTTTTCTTATTTATCTAAATTATTTGTCTCAAAATTGTTTATTATAATTATTTCATTACAAAAAATGAAATAAAATTTTTTGAAATGAAATAATTATATAATAAACGATTTTAAGACAAACTATAAAATTTACCTACCAATAATCCAAACTCCCAAATTTAAATATCCCGCCTCTAAGAATTAGTTCTGCCACCCGCAAGTAGTGCGCTCAGATCGACGCGATGCCAGCTGTTTATACGGGAGCGAACACTATGTAAGGCACTTTGTTGAACTTATAATTCATTTTTCAGCCACCAGATGCGCTGCCGTTAGTAAGTAGTATCTGCGAAGTAGCTGTTTGAGTACAAGTAGATGAAGTACTTAAATAATTTACAAATTTTCTTCTCGGCATTGGTGAGAAAATAATCGTGCTCCATAATTTTTTCATCTTTGACACAAATAAACATACCTCAGCTTTTGATTAAGATAACTTAGCGATCGTAGTGCCTCACTTATTTTGTCCATATTTCTAGGACTTTTTTTTTCTACAGCGATTATTCTCATTCTCTCTAATCTCTATGCCTATTTAAATTTGTCGTGTCACTACTCACTAACTAGTACTCAGCCTGAGCAATGTAAGCTGCTCGAGCCAGCGAATCGAATGCCACAACAGTCATATATCTCTGTTCTGTGGGTACCATAGTCATAGAGAAATCAAATATATAACTTTCTCTATAGTGGGTATATTCTATGGCTTTGTGTTATATTTCTTGATTGTTTACATTGTATACATTATTTTTTTTATTAATTTGGATCAACTTTGAAATGCCTCCAACCTACAATCGAGTTCGGGGTTCATATTTTTTTACAGATAGATTTTATTATAAAAACTGTTTGCACCAGGCCACAAGTTGCGGAAACAAATACTATTCGAGATATAAATTTTGAAAATTAGTAAAACTCACTTCTTTCGCCATTTAAATGTTCCGATATACTCTTCACGTAACATTCCCAAGTGCATTAACGAAAGTTTTTTTAAAAGTGAACGACAAAGATAATACACACGACATGCATTATTAAAATTCATTTAAGGCGAATTTCCTCGAGACTAACTAGCTTATCCAGGTTAACAAAACTATGACGTCAGTGGTTAACGTAGTTTGGATCTGTAGTATGTCATCATCATTTTGATAGGGGGATATGTCAAATGTCACTATCCTCATTCTATATTATTTTTATTATTTATATTACTAATATAATATAAAATGTTCATCAGTTATAGATAGAGAAAAGAATCTCTATTCACAATTTGTAATTCTTCACCTTTTTGTTGAAGATTAATAATTTCTACTGTATAACTCTTCGTTCACAAATACTTTGTATACATTCATTATTCTGACTTACTTTTTCAACGAAAGTCCCGTTGTTATTAACATTTAACCTCAATAACAACGATAAACCACAGACAAACTGACAGATCATTGCTTCAAACCACATGTTAACTACCTCGGCCAGGTGGTTTGAGATGTTGGTTGAATGTGACGTCAGTAGAGTAGTTAACTTTTTTCTAACCAGGTTAGGGTGGTTAGTCTCGCGGAAATATCCCTTTAACTTATTGTCATACACAAGTACAATTACAAAAGTCAATTGTCAAAGTGGATGACAGCAACCTTAGAGAAAGTAGAAATATATGATTTATCTTCAGTCGCGAATGAATCTTACTGCAGTATCGGCAACCGCTCGAAGTTTCCTCCTAAAGAATTTCATAACTCACAAAATTTATTTATTTAGTACAGTAGGACGTCGATAATCCAAACTAATTGGGACCTATGGTGGTTCGGATTTTCGAACAGAAACTGAATATAGTTTTTTAGTTTGTGCTTTAATTGAAATATCCTATTGATTGAAATACAGTAGGTACATTAACCTCTCATGGCTTATACAATGTCTCATATAAGGTTACTTCTACTGTATGTATACTGTACTAACATTTTCAGCTTTTGCGATCACATGTAGGAATACTGTAAATTTTAATTTGTACATATATGTTATATACCTTAAATTACTTAGTACATATTAAATAAATTGCTTAATCAGTATATTGTATAATAACTTGTTGTTTTATAAATTGTTGAACCTTATTTTTGCTTACATTGTATTTTTTTACCTTTTTGAATTGTTTAGTTTATATAGTCAGTCTAGAATTTACTTCGAATCTTGGAACTTGTAACTTTTGTTAAATAAATAATATTTTAAAAAACCTTTTTCCGTGTGTAAAAAGTTATTTGGCGCAGTCAGTAGGATATGTTAAACGGCCGTTAGTGAATATAACAATCGGTTTGTATCAACGATTTATTAACATACCTTAAGTGAATTATTGGGACTCTTGATTCGTACGAAGAGGAATTTCAAGGGAACATTGGTAATTCCAACAACAGGTACAACTAGATGGCGAGAGCAGTCCTAATCTTCTTGTAAGTACTTTGTGTCGTATAGAGGAAATAATTGTTTATTTATTTCAGAAAGCTCTGACAACTCCGATTCTGATTCTGATTTAGATTCTGGCTCACAAACATATCGTAACCGTAAAATAAATATTGAATTATCAAAACCTAGATTTAAATTAAATACATTATACAAAATGCCAGTAGATCAAGTGGTACCGCAATTGAAAAAGGAATATCTGGACATGATTCCAGAATTCCATGGCGAAAATTCTTTATTACCCAGATTCATAGAAATTTCTGAAAAATTAGTGAATAAATTTTACAATACAGTATATTTAAGAGACTTTCAAAATGAATATTTGATGTCTATAGTCATAAACATTTCAGCTTGTAGTATAATAAATTGGCAGAATTTGAAAGATGCTTTATTAAACACATATGCAGATAAACGAGACATTTACACGTTAAGTATTGAAATATCGGAATTAAAACAAGGAAATGAATCACCTTTTGATTTTTATAATAGAATACAGCATCTTTTAAATCTACAAACATCATTATTAATGACACGCTCTAATGCAAGTGAACAAGCCATTTTAGGCAACTATTTTAGGAATTTAGCACTAAGAGTACTATTGCGCGAATTAAAGGAACCTCCCTTTACACTAATGCGTACCAAGAATCCTAGCGATCTAAATTCAGCTTTAAATGTTCTAACGAATGACTTTCAAGTATATTTAAGTAATAATAATAACAATACACATCCAAAAAATTCATTTAATAAGCCTAAGTCAGAATTTAATGTTACATCACATAAAAATAATTATTTATTTATTTATTTACAGAAGCAAACAGGTTTCCCTTATTCTATGCAACTGTGATTACAAATTAGTACTAATACTACAACGCTCGCATATAGTTTATAGTTTATGCGACAAAAACGACTGAATGTACATATAAGGTTAATTCTCTAATATTATATCTGCAATAGATATTTTAAATTTACACAGTTTAATTCCTAGCAGTCCAGTATCGAGATTTTCACTTACACTATTGTATAGCTGACATATTCTATCTAGCGAATTTATCCAAGATGTTAAGAATAAATAGTTCCTAGGACGGGTTCGATGATCGGGTACGTAGAAATTTAATTGACTGAGAAAATCAGCTGAGTCTATTAAATGGTTGCACAACTTATAAAGAAAAATTAAATCTTGACGTTTTCTCCTGCAGACTAATTTATCAATACTAAAGTCTGACCTTAATGGATTATAAGACTCATATTTAGGGGACTTCTTGTGTTTTTTAAAATAGATATATTTCACAAACTTATTTTGTAAGGCTTCAATTTGGCGACTTAGGCTTATATTAATAAGTGAATTCCAGATTATGCTACCAAACTCCAACTTGCTTCTTTTAAGCAAATTAAAAATACTTGTAATCGACTCAACATTAGTAAAAGCATGAGTAGTACGTTTTATAAACCCAAGTATTTTATATGATTGAGAAACAATGTTAAGAATATGTGGTTTAAAGCTAAACTTACCAGTGAGTAAAATACCAAGGTCTGTTATCTCCTTTACTCTCGTTAATTGAGCATCCCCCATTGTATAATAAACCTTCCTCTGCCACACCGGCATCATTTGTTAATAGTCCATGAACATTTTTATCTACACCCACACTTTCCATTTTAAAAAACTCTCTCCTGTGTCATAGTTATTGATAACTCGCTCGCAATTTAAATTCAAAATTCCCACTACTTGTCTTATGATCACCGATACTTGATCGACTGACCAAAAATACATATGATCTATAAAATGGCGACCGCTCCCTGAGCACTCAAGTAGCCGCAAAGTAGAGGAAGTGTCCCGTTCATAAAATTTTTACTGGGCGCTCAGGGATCGGTGTCTCGGATGAACGCACCCAATGACAACTTTTTGATTATTGATCTGACAGCAGTACCTCGTAACGTCCAATAAAATAAATACTATTTAGGATGCACTTTCATGAAACTTGGCTGGGCATCGAGGGCGGACTTTTATGAAATGAAACTTGGTTGGGCATCGAGGACGGACTTCCATTTTTTCGTAGTAATAATATAATAATAATATTTTATGATTTCAACGTGCCCAATAAAAAATAGCGTAAAGTATTCCTGGATAACTGGTCTTTCAAACACTTGCTTTATTTCGAGCACTACGGCTGCGCCGTCGTGCTTGAAAAAGCGCGAGTGTTTGAAAGACCTTTAATATACTATAATAATTATGGCGGAAAATATTGAAACGTATACAACTGTAGAATTTAATGTTGAATATTGCATTGAAATATACTTACGAATATGGTAGAATTGTTGTATGAAGGGAAGCTATAATAATTAGTCTTGTGGTGGGTACTTCCTCGAAATAATTTAAATTTCTTACAGGATTTTCTGCTTCCCCTAATGCTAATATTTATACATATTCTTCTTGCCTTTCAAGTAAAGGTGGAATCAATTCCACAATATATAGGTGCGTTCTATTTGACTGAGAACTCAGATCACTTCAGTTAAGGTGATCTGAGATAAAGTGATGTGAGTAAGCACCAAAAAGAACGACATCTCAATTGAAGCGCGAGATCTGTCGATAGATTTAAACTATACGACAGATTCGTATCAGCATCTAATAATGTTAATAAATGTATCCAAAATTTGTAACAAAAGAAAAATAGATTATGTGTGTTTATTGTTTATATGTCAATGGTTAAAACCATAAATAACCTTGGTTAAAACTACAAATAAACAAAGCAAATCAAATATTTCTTCATCCCCTCCACTTTATTTCCGACTCAAGTCCAACTGATTCCCACTTACAACACATTCAGCATCGGTGAAGGGGGAGGAAAAACATCAGCTCAATTAAAGTGAGTAAAACAAAAAGACCGCTGACATTACTGATGTGAGCTGAGATTAACTGAGATCTCAGTCAAAAAGAACGCACCTATTATTTTCATGCACAAGTTCTTCCAAGATAAAGTAATTTATAAGGTTTTCCATTGAAGGCGCTTTGAATGTAAAGGTTATGTGATGTGTTTATCTGTGTGTCACAGAGCATTAAAGCATAGGCGTTCAGCCACATTCAAGCGCTTTCACAAATTCACGTCAGCGCTTACTTTGCGCTATGGTGGCTGAGCGCACCCAATGATTGCAGTTGAGGACATAGAGAAAGTGATTGTGAATATATTTCGTTTAGTTGTGTGGTGTGTATCCATAGACAAATAATATATGTATGTATATTACTTTCTCTATGTTCGTATGGTTTGGGGCTTTGCTTGATACTTTATTTATTTATAATCCGTTTATATTTTCGACATAATTGAATGTTACGATTTTTCCTCATATTTTTATTTGCGATTTATTAAAACAAACTTCGACAAATACATATTTTTCTTAGAGAAGCAAAAAAAACACTAAAATATGAAATGAGGGAATGGATGGCATTTATCATGCCAATCAAGAATGGAAGGACGGGTGGTGGATGAATCAATACTCACCTATTTAAAATATCCAGGTAAGTTTGTATAAATGTATCCTCATTTATAGTGAACGATAGTCAACCTTTAACAATTGTCTGAAACGATCTCCTAAACAAATTTATAATTCTTCAGTATTCAGAGATATCATTAATAGATGAACTTTTTTTAAACATAATATACTGCGATGAACAATAAGTTAATTAATTGCCTATCATGTGAAAAGGTTAGATTGCACATGGGAGTACATCCAAACCAAAGCTATGATTGACAAATAGGCATGATGAAGTAATCAAGAATTTCTAGAAATATGTAGTTGTATGATTATGTTCATTTAGTGAATCCACAGAGTAAATCAATCTGCCATGAGAGTTCCAATCACAGCAAAATATGTTATGGTTCAGGAAACCACATTCTGAATATCTCAGTGAGGCAGCATTGGTTTTCTATTTCAAATGTTTAGTGCAAAATTTTGTTTCTTCAGTTTATATTAAGCTATGTATTTTACTTTATATAGGTTATTTTGTAGTATATGTGCAGCATTCATAGCAACCATAAACTCTTAAACCTTTTGTTAGTCCTATAACTCATGTTAAGATCCCAGTGCCATGACAGCTGAAAGCTAGCTAAGTAACATACTATAGTTTACGTTTATGTGTATTATAAAATCGGTTTTTTTAGATATTTTTCAAGTAACATTTGTATTAAAATAAATTTAGTAAGTCTTTTGATACTTCTTGGCCCTCAAAATTTATATTCAAATGTCCTCTTGTTGATCCTCAATACTCACATCCATTGGTTCAAAAGTAGACCAACTTTTGTTGAGCACACCTCTTGTTTTTTCCAAGAGCTCTGGATGATGGTCCTGCTAGTGATGTTCCACATGACCTTAGTGGCTGATTCTGGGATGGCACAGCAAATTATTTTAATGTTCCACGTTTTACTCTAACTAAAAACAAAAGAAAGGAATAAAAATGATTTCAATTATAGTACACTTACCTTTCTGTAAAAAATCATATTCGAGAAAATGACACACTTTTCTGATTTTTAATGTTTTTATTCACAACAATCTTCTATTAACTAGTTCCTTGAATTCAAGTTGAGTTTCCACAAAAACCTTTGATTTTTCTGCTTTTGGGAAAAGATTAAAACATATTAAGATTTTGCTTCATCCACAATGAACACTGGAGAACGCAGTAATACTGGTTCATTTAAAACATCTCCAAGAAATATCTATTGTGCTAACAATTTCTATGTTGCATTTTATGTCCAGATTGAAGCATTATTTGTTTATAGATCCAAATAATTTAGTTTTTGTTATAGGATTATATCTTGGTGAAATATTGTACCCATATGCCATGACCCTCTTAGTCTTATCTTCATGCCACATTTGTTATACTTTCACCATAATAATTCACTAAACCATTCGGAGAACAAAGGCTCAAGATAATAATAATAATTATAATATTCATTTCAGAAAAATGCTGGCATTTACAAAAAAAAATATAATTGTCCATACATAATAAAATGACATCACAAGATTTAATAGGAATTTAGTTTAAACTAGAATGTAAATAATCATTAATCCAATGTGGCTCAATATCCACAAAAAGTTTGTTAATTTTTTTTGAAATTGATTGCTGGATATTAGTGTTTTTATTTATAGCGGTAATTTATTGTAAAATTTGATTGCCATACATAATGGAGATTTTTCAGTGACTGTTAATCTGTGATGTGGATAAGGTAAAAGCACCAGTCTTCGACACTATTAGCAGCTCTTATGGAGTTTGTATTCTTTTTACCTAGACCAATAATCGACACCCTTGAACTAATTATCATCACTCCAATAATCGACACCCTTAAACCAGTTATTATCACCCCAGTAATCGACACATGAAATCAAAAATATCTTTATTTGTAAAGTAAATACAAGATTCTTAATAAAATATGGTATTTTTAGGATTCGAAAATGTTTACAGGTGAAGAAAATACATATTTAAGTCTGTCTCCAACATTTTGCATTTCAGGTTGGGGTAGCTTTTTTAAAATATCTTCTTGTTTTATAACAAAAATATCATTTTCTACCATCTTAAATACCGTTTTATTTTCGTTTATGCATTTTAGAGACATAACTTCAATTTCACCAAAAGGAAATTTTCTCTGAATAACACAAACATACTATAGTGGGTAGTTTTTATACTTCCACCTAAACATTGAACAAGCAAATAACCAATATTATGATCTTCATTATCATCAGTATCTTCATTAGCTAGATCATTTTCTTGAATCACCGATTGTTCAATATCTGAGATATCGTCTACACTGTCACCGCTCTCCTCCCAGACTTCTTCTTCTTCGCTAGAATCTTTTTGTACTATTTGTCTTTTCTTTTTCCCAGTATTTTCTGGTTTTTTCTTTTTTTTAGCTTCTCTTGCCTTGGCTCTGTTTTCCTTTTCTTCAAGTTTTCTCTTCTTTTCTATTTCCTTCTTTTTATGATAATTCTGCCAAGCTTCGGAAGTGATAGCAGCAGGAACTTTTTCCTTGTATCTCTTTTTCTTGACAGTCTTTGTTTCCTCTGGCCAAAAGAGAGCCCTCTTAAAAGGAGTTGGAACGTTATTTTGAAGCATGGACATGGGAGTTTTTTTGGAGGATAAACAAATTGCATCAGCTTTAGGGAGTGGTGTTACGGGTGGTGTTTTATGAGGATTGATTATTTGTATAGATTGTATGTTGACTTTACTTGTTGATGGTGCATTGTCGGTTTCCTCAACTGTGAGGCTTTTGGACTCTTGGTTCAATATAATTTCAGCTAATTGATCCTCATTTCCATCTGTTGCTGGATGGTCTATTTGATTTTCAGTTCGTTTTATTTCCATTTTTAATTTTCTCCATACTTCAAACTTTGACGTATGCTCAACTTGACCTTTCCAGTCTTCATTTTCTGTGTTTTGCAAAAATAGATTTAGACAAGTTCTTGGGATCAAACTTTCCAAAATTTCTAGTTTCTGTTTTAATTTTAGACTGTCCATAATATTAAAATTATGATTTGAAGAAGATATTTTTGAATATTTTACACTGTCTGCCGAAAAAGGAACCAGACCACAAGCTTTAAATCCATTTTTCACTGTATCTTTCGTTATAGCACTTAAGGCAGATTCAAGAAGTTTGGCAAAGTGCTCTTTACGTAACCTTTCTCCATCATTCTCCACATGAAATTGTCTTACTGCCTTTTTCCAAAAGCTTTTCAGTGGCCTGAACACTGCTACGTCCATTGGTTGGATGAGATGGGTAGAATTTGGAAACAAGGCTATAATTCCTATTTGGTTTTTGGTACAGAAATCTGATAGATGATAAGTTAAGTGAGAAACATGTCCATCAATAAAAAGTATTATTGGTCTCTCAATTTGTTTCTTGTCCAACCAAGGTACAAAAACATTAGTTATGTATTCGTAAAATGTGGCGCCACACATCCAGCCCGTTTGAGAGCAGCCTAGTACCCAGTCCTTATTTACACTTGCAGCTATGTGACCGGGAATCCTTTCATATTTAAAAATTATCATAGGTGGAGCAAAATCACCCTCTCCATTAGCTGTTACCAGTACCGTCAGATTCTCTTTATCGTCATTTGTTCCAGCCATATAAATGGACTTGTCTCCTTTTTTTGCAAGAACCTTTTCCCCTTTTGGCTGAAGAAAGAAAGCACTTTCATCCGCATTAAATACCCGCTTAGGATCTTCAGTAATTTTTATCAAATTTTTGGAAATCAAATATTTTTGGATTTCCTTAAACCAACGTCTGATTTGTGATTCTGTTACGTTCTCCCTTGCAGGAGTTAAATTTTGAGCAATCCTTGTACTGATCTGGGGATGTCGTTTCAGAAAAGCTGCAAACCATTTTTTCCTGGTCTTCCATCTGTAAAAGGTGTGCTTTTTTTTTGCTTTATTATCATCTGCACACTGTCCATGATTTGCTCTCTCGTAACAGGTTGATGCTTTTGTGCCAGTAACAAAATCCACTGAACTAATATCTCCTCTTCTACAGGGCTTAGTATCGAAGATGGGCCCATCTTACAAGATATGGGGTTTCTTCCCATTTTTTTATCCAGGAGAATTGTCCTAGGTACATTATATAATTTTGCTGCAGTTGCAACTGGTATGCCTTGTGTAACTGCCTGCAGGGCTAAATCCATTTGATTTTGAGAATATCCTCACTTTGGCGCCATCCTTCTATAAAAAATTTATGTGTTAATCCATATTAAAGCATGTCGACCACTGGAACTCAATGAACCCGGTAATCGACAGAGAACTGTCGATAACTAGGATGCATTGATGTTGAGTGGTTTCTATTTTCGACACCCCCCCAAAATCAGAGATTAGAAGTGACGCAGGGTCTACATGAAAACGAATGTAACAAACGTTAATAATACCTAACAGAGTGAATATTCAATGCAAATAGTTTTTCGAACAGCTGAAATATATTTTTTAAGTTTTTACTTACCTTAACAAAACTTTTTAGAAAATATTTAACCTCACACCTCAAACACTATTTCCGTTATTTTGAGAGGCAAATGTCAACACGCTGACGCTTCCACAATTTACAGGGTTGCCAGATGACATAAATTTTCAAATGAACACAGAAAAAGTAATAAAATGTAAACCGTTTTCTTATTTTTAAAGTTTGAAAGTGGGTGTGTCGATTATTGGTCCCATGTCGAAAACTGGTGCTTTTACCTTAACTAAAATCGTTTTTCCTGGTGTTATAGCTGTGTGTGCCTCAAATATTTCTTTATCTTTAAAAGGTACATTACACATTCAAATATGTATAAGCCATACAATGTAAATATTCCATTTGCTTTAATTATGAATCTGCTAGAATTCTTAAATTTCATCCAATTTATTTTACGAATTGCCCTTTTCTGTAGCACAAATATTTTGTCAGAGTGACAATAACTAGCCAAGAAAATAATACAGTATCTTAAAGTGAATTCAAAATTGGAAAAATAAAGGATCTTTGATGTTTCTTTATTTTAATATTTGGTAACAACTTGTAACCCATAAGTAATACTGCTCAGTTTCCCCAAAGTCTCATCAATGTGATGTGACCAATTTAAACATTCATCAACAAATACTCCTAAGAATTTTGTATATTTTGATATCTTAAAATTAACTTTATCCTCCAATTCAACAATCTCAGGTTTATTTTCTATTGGCATAGTGTTGTTTTGAATAGTATAAGGTTTGTTTTGATTAATTTAATACCAGATTATTTTTTGTGAACCACTCCTTTGTCATTTTAAATACATTCATTAGACATGTCGTTTATATAAATAACAAAGAGCAAAGGATCAATAATGCTCCCTCGCAGTATTCGAATATTTGTAGTAATTAATTACGAATACACACTCTTTGTTGTTTATTGCCCAAGTAGCATTGGATCCACTTCAAGGAATTACCCCTTACTCCATATTTGTCTAATTTAATTAATAAAAATTGGTGGCCAAGGCAATCATATGCCATTGATGAATCAAGAAACATACCCATTACTAAGTATTTTTCTTTCATTAATTTTACTATGTTCTCTGTGAATTGACATATTGTTGATTTCAAAAATGTTGTACTTAAATAACCATGTTGATTATTACTAAAAAAACTTCATTTTTCAAAAATGATTACCAAGTTGTTACTCATGGCTAACTCCAATAACTGGACAGAATAGTTAAAGGCCTGTAATTTTCTATTAATTCACAATCACCTTTTTTATGTAATGGTTTTATTACTGCTAATTTTAATTGAGTTGGAAATACACCAAATCTAATCTAAGAATTATTAATGATATATACCAAGACATCACCTATTACTCTCACCTTCTTTTTAATTAATCATGCTGGAATTTCATCTTCTCCAGAACTGTACTATTTTTTATTTTATTTTCAAAATCTATAAGATTATTTAAAGACTGTCACAACCTAAACACCCGGCCTTGGGACTCCCCTCAGGTAGTGAATTCAACCTTAGTTACACTATTTTTTATTACCTCAATTGGGATAAGGTGAATCAACAAACAAAATTTCGGGACAAATGGATTTATTTGACACACAATAATAAATTTACAAAAACCATATATTCTCGATACAAATACGAATAAATATTAGTTATACAGTAACAATGTCCAACTCAATATTTTATATATACCAAAAATAAGTAAGGGACTTATCTTGGGAAGACTCGGGACGTACAGCTCGCAGTCAAGTGTTCTTGAGCCGTCGTTGCCTGGACTTGGACGCTGTATGGTGCGGTGTAGTGGATGGTTAGAAGGTAGAAGGTGTAGAGTCCGTCAGGTCCGTAAGGGTAAGTCCGTGGAGGTAAAACTCGTAAACGGTCCATAGAGTAAAGTCTGTAAAGCGGTCCTGAAGGTACAGGCTGCAGAGCTGTAGGGAAAGAAATAAAAAACATGAGAAACAGTAAAAAATTGAAAATTGAAAAGGAGGAATAAAATGAACAGGTAGGAGCTTATACTCCAATACATACAAAAATTTGAATTTAATTTTCAAAATAAAACCACAGAAAACTGTTCATTCTTATCCGTCCTGTTCCCAAAATAATCAGAAAAAGCAAATTTAAATCGGTGGAAAATAACCATATAAAGAATCTGTTATAAATTCGCTTCATAAAATAACTTAGGGCGCCACCAGATTTTTTATTAAAGAAAGATAATACCGGCGAAGAAAAAATGGAAAACGCCATCACAAAAACATTGTTTTTTTTTTAAAAAACGAAATATTTTAACTAAATAGAAAAATCGAAATATAATAATTTGTAAGCACACAATAACAATTTGAAAATATATAGATAACTTACCAGCGAATAAAATTAAAAATCCAACACAAAATTATATTATACAGAGAATGCTGATACGTTTTCAGCGAAGAAATGAATAAAAGAGACCGAGTTCCCCGTCAATCGTAGTTTAAATAGACATTTAATGATAGTAAAAACTGTCAACGATACGTTCCTAATATTCGAAATAATAGGATTTTGGAATTAGAGGTGGTAGTAGCCGACGAATAAGTAACGCTCCAAAATAATTGATGAAAATAGTAACATGTCTCAGCGACATGTTACAAGACAACATAGGCAAAACCATTGGTTCAGAATTGTAGGGAATACTACAATTTAATGGAGTATGATTAATTTGTGCAATTAAGTCTGGAACAATTTTTGTTAAATATTTATTATACTTGTTAGCTATTTTTTATGGATCACTCTGTAAGTAACAAACATGATTATTTACTTTTCCAGTTAATTCATTACAAATACTCCACATACATTTGAATTTGTCGACAGTGTTTTTTATTCTACTTTTATAATTCTCTTTTTTTGAGTTAATTAACAAAGATCATATTCTTTCTTTACCTTATATAATCATCTTTCAATTCAGGATTGTGACAACTTAAGATTAACAGATTATTTTGTAAATCAGTTGCAGACGTACTTTTTATTGCCAATTTTTGCAATTTTCATGGGAAAACATTAATCAAATACAGTAGAAACGCTGAGTCTTTCCATCTTGTGACTAATACAATATCAACCATATGCATCTTAATCAAAACAATACGACAAACGCTTGTATTGAGTTTCGCTCTTTTTCTGTTATTAGAAGAAGATAGTGATGGGTAAATTTCCGGAAACGACCCCTTCGGGAAATTCCCGGGAATTTTCCCTAGAATTTCCCATATATTGTTGCGAATTTTAGCATATCTTCCATCACATTCAATCATGGACAAAAATTAAAATAAAATGCATATATTAAAACCACTCTTTTATTTGGTAACAAATTAAAAAAGGTATATTGCAGATACATATATCTTATAACTAAAACAACATAAACATGATATTTGGATAGAATATCAAAGGTATGTAATATAAACAAAACTAAACCTCATTTTCTGAGCTATTAACTTCTTCATCAGAATCAGAGTCCTGATAAGCAATTTCTTCATCTTCCAAAGAAGATTCTGTCCCTATCCCAGGCTCTAAATGTATTGCTGGTGATTTTGAAAGGCCTGAAGGTCCAATTATTTCTGCTTCCGAAACTATCTTATACTTCTGGTCACTTTCAGTTACTGCAGTCAAATCGGAAATGGAGAGACACTTAGTTTTGTCAAGTGGTACATCCTGTACAGCTGTCTTTGTTTTGTTACGCGTTCGCCAGTAATCTGCGATGTAAGTTAACTTTATTGCAGGCGGAGTTGTTAACTTATTCCTTTTCCTTGTGTGAACTGCGGAAAACTTAGGAAATGTTCGTTCAGTTGAAGCTGGAGTAGCAGGAACAGAAAGAATCTTTTGACATCTGACTTTTATGTCCAAACGACAGGTGTTACATTCTGTGAACCAGTCCAAATGAAATATTTTGCCCATATACCTTAGTGCGCTCTATAATTGGCAATTTCAACAAGCAACTGTTCATGATCAGTTATTGGAGAAATGTGAACTTCTTGCGAAGCTAACTATGTGTTCAATGGCATTGAGTTGTTCATCAGCACTTAAGTAACAACTTTGTGTGTTTGGATCTAATTGACAAGATGTTTTATGGATAGATGTAAGCACGTAAGCTTTTCTTTCCAAATATTTATCCATAAAATGCTTCTCATTTTTTTGGAACATTTAAAGCGGTAAGTTTTTCACTAAACTTTTCTGAATTTCACTGAATGCTTTAAAACATAGATGTATTGTATCTTCGTTGCTTTCTAACTTTAAAATCCATTTGACTAATGGTTCTAGAAGAGCTCTAGTACTATTACGCACCCAGAACACTTCGTCATTCAAAAGCATTTGTTTTTTATCGCGGCCCAATATATAACCAGCCTCTTCATTCACAGCCAGAGTTTGCAAGCTTTCGTTGCAGACATTGATTGTAAGCAAAACAAGAATGGACCCCAGCGGGTAGTAACTAGTAACACCAATTCCTTGGTGCAGTTTTTTGCTTTTCTAATTCCATCAAAAATAGCATTTAACACCTGGGAATGTTTTATACATTTAATTATATCTTTGACTTTACTTATGAAGGAAGTCATCGTAAGATATTTCAATAAATCCATAATAATCAGGTGCAGTGTATGAGCCAAACAGCCAGTGCTTGAAATATGTGGGTACGCCTCGCTAATAGAAGCTGCAGCCTTTTTCATATTAGCTGCATTGTCAGTAATAATCGCTATACACTTATTAGGATTATACTGATTGATTACATTGACAATTTCTGTAGCAATATATTCTGAAGTATTGCGAATTTCTTTGTTTTCTAAACTTTTGATGTAAAACGGTTTTTGCTCATCTGTTGTTACAACAAAATTAATAATTCCTTCTGATCTTATATTAGACCATCCATCTAGCTGCAGAGCTAAATGACCAGACTCAGCAATAACCGTTTCTACATCACTCTTAACTTCATAATGAGAATCCAATAGTGTAGTTGACAATGTTTTCCTTGTTGGAAGAGCGAGAGCATAAGAGGGGCGTAAGAAAAGGAAAAAATCTTTCCAAAATCGATGCTCTACCATAGACAGAGGGCTTCCGGATGCAAATATTGCTTTTGCTAGTAACCTGTTAGCTTTGGCCTGTAAAGAAAAATATTATATCAGTTAAAAATATCTCATTCAGACGCCAATGCTATCGCAAAGTAAATAAAAGTGAAGATATGCATGCTGTACAGGGTGTCCCAAATTGGTGTGTTTTGCAGGGTATCTCGTAAACCAAAAGAGATAGAAGAAAAGCAGTTAAGATGTTATGACTTCTTTTTTTGTTAAAGTAACGATAGCCTAATTAAATCTTTATTAACTCCCTGCAGTTGGAAGATACAGGGCGATTATTGAAAACTGTCGAAAACTACAAAGTACTATAACTTCTTAATTAAGTAAAATATAAAAAAACGTTATAAAAACTTTCGATGCATATAATATTAAAGAGTTCAGTGGCGCACACAATATTTTTTGTTAGGGGGCTCACTAAGGAAATATAATGCAAACTTATGTTTTTTAAATGGGACACCCTGTATATTTTAACGTTTTTCGTTTTCTTTTTTAATTCTCATTCACCTGATATGACATATTATATATCCATTTTCAATGGTTGGAGCTACAGTGCAAATAAACCATTTATGGATGTTATCAGGTGAAACACTTAAAAAATTGAACACTCAGTAATGAAATTTAACATTTGATTATAAGGATACTGATGAGTGACAATTTTATTTATCAAAATTATAATTAATAAAAAATAAAACCAGATTAAAAAAATAAAAACAATAAACTTATGAAACTACAAGAAATATTGTAACAACTAATCTACCTATAACTAATTTTATTAGAATATAAAAATTACATTAAATGTTCAAAATGTCCTCCGTTTTCATTGATTAAAAAGTTGTTCGTTTAAATAATCATCAACCAATTCAGCATTACCAAAAATAAAATCAGTGAACAGTGAAACAAAGTAGGTAAATATGATTATTGATTTTAAGTACCTATATTATTATTTTGAAATTATTGAATCCGTTTTTTGGTAAATAACATCACGAAATAAGATGTCTGTATTTTTTTACCGATTTTACTTTTATTTCTAATTATGTTTAACTGGATATGTTGTTATATTTTAGTTTGTTTACTTCAATTGACATGATTGTTATATCTTATAAGAATGTTCATTTCATCAAGTAGGCTTTGGTCCTCTTACCATTGAAAATAAAACAAAACCTGTGTTACCTGTCAGAATTAATTTTACGACGTGCAGTCTTGTCAACAACATGAATTTTGAAAATTATGAAAAATATGATATGCATGTGGCATATATTGAATGTCAAAAGAATGTTATTGATGCGTCTGAATTATATTTTCAACGATATCCAGAAATAAGGCAACCTGACAAGAGAATTTTTAAAAAACTCGATTCAAATTTAAACGAGTATGGATGTTTTGTAAAACCACGGCGTAAGTACAAAAAGAATCATGAAGAAAGAGAGGTAAATACGTTGAGATATATCCAAGATCAGGAGACAAGGCAGATTCGGCTTTAACGTTAGTTGTTTTGTCAAACATAATAAATTAGTTTATCATATATTTGATGATAAACTAACTGCTGCTGGATATATAGATATCTTGGAAATAAACTTACACCAACTTTTGGAAGAGAAAGTGTTGGCTGATAGTGACACATTTTGGTTCCAACAAGATGGAGCACCTGCCCATAATGCTCTATTCATTGGAGATTATTTAAACGAAAAATTTCCTAATCGGTGGATTGGTACTTATGGACCGGTTAGGTGGCCCCCTCGTTCTCCGGAAGTAAATCCTCCTGATTTTTTTATTGGGATTTTAAAAAAATAATATTCACAAGACTAACTTCGAGAGTAGGGAAGATTTATTACAAAATATTCATGCCGCATTTAGAAAAGTAAAGCCAGTACACATTCTCAATTGTGTAAGATCAGTAAGAAAAAGGTGTCAATTATTATTACATCAAAACGGAGGACATTTTGAACATTTAATGTAATTTTTACATTCTAATAAAATTAGTTATAGGTAGATTAGTTGTTATAATATTTCTTGTTGTTTCATAAGTTTATTGTTTTTATTATTTTAATCTGGTTTTATTTTTTATTAATTATAATTTTGTTAAATAATATTGTCACCCATCAGTATCCTTATAATCAAATGTTAAATTTCATTACTGAGTGTTCAATTTTTTAAGTGTGTTTCACCTGATAACATCCATAAATGGTTTATTTGCACTGTAGCTCCAACCATTGAAAATGGATATATAATATGTCATATCAGGTGAATGAGAATTAAAAAATAAAACGAAAAACGTCAAAATATACAGGGTATTTGTCTTTTTATATTCTGATCATGAGAGTAATTGATTCACATTTTTTGAAGTTTTTTGCTACTTCAATTATGCAGTAAATGATGGAACTTAAATTATTATATTTATATCTAAAGCAATTATTTATGGAATATTTATCCAATGTTATAAAGCATGAATTTAAAAAAGCATATTTTTCAATAATGTCTATATGTTGTCGAAATATAATATTTTTTGTAAATAGAAACTTCTTCTGAACTTTGTAAAACAGACAGTTTTTCATTGTAGTAAGCCATGTAATTAATCAATCATAGCTTTGAAGACATCCAATCCAACCTTTGTATGTAGTAGGCATTGAGCAAACTTCAATTATTTGTCCTGGTATATATGGGTAACAGTAATAATTTTTCAGAAAAACATTCAAGATTACAGGAACCGTTACCTAACACTAAATGGAAAAAGCAAGAACTGTCAGATTGGCTTATAACCACAGAAATACTGGCAGAAAGGGGATTACTTAACATGGAGTTAAAGTGTTGCAGTTACCACTTTATCACTGTGAACTTAATTCCATTGAACTAATCTGGGCTCAAACGAAGAGACGTCAAGATGTTCGTTAATTATTATGTGACTTGATATCTAAAATATCACTGGACAATTTGCAAAACAATATAATGCATGTCATAGCAGAGGAAGATAATTTCTGGAAACTTGATATGTTAATAGAGCAAACAATAAAACCAATTGTTATTTTTGTGGGAAGTGAGGAAATTGATGATGATGACTCCTTATCCAGAGAAAACAACTTATTTAGGTATGTAACTATATTTATATTAATTATAATAAGTTTATATGACGCTAGTACTAACAACTTTATATGGAATCACCCCATAATTATAAAAATGAAATATGTCTGTTTTATGAGAAAATATTCTTTTTAGTAATACGGGGTGGGGTGATTCTATATAAATATGGTTGTGTGTATATTTATTATTAAATTTTAGGGAAATGTCCAAACCTAATATCTAGTATACTATTTTTATAAAAATAAATGTGGGTACTTAATATTGACAGTTTACTATTTTTTATATTAAAGAAATTTCGTGGTGCCACTCACTGAGGTATACAATTATGGGTTAATATCTTAGGGTTTGCTCATTTACATTTTATGTTGTATTCGACGTTTTTCGGGGTGGTCTTAATAAAATCTAGTGAATGTATTAATATTTACTTTTTTTCTGCTTTGAACAATCCTTTGCCATAATGCATTTTCAAATAAACTATATATATATCTAATAATTTTTAGATGAATATACATGCTGGAATTGATTGTGGTATTGAAAAAGGCAATATTCAGATGAAACAATAGATGACAAAATGAGAAAAGATAACGAAATATGAGGAAATTCTGCTTTATGCTAAGATAATATGGAAGATGCTCCAACCTATCATAAAGTAATGAATGGTGAGTATGTGTTGAAGAATAAACTGTATTGAAATTAGGATATGAATAAGTATCATGGGTAGTAAATTATTTATCACCATCTCATGATCCAACGTGGCATTTTCTTACTATGTCTTTTAATATTTTCAGTTTGTTGTGAAATACTTTGGAAAGGTAGAGTGTCATCAATCAATTAATATCATAATTGATGAGATTATAAATCGGAAATTTTATATTTGATTCGGAAGATAATTTTCTTTTCGAATACTATTACGAATATTACTTTTATATACAGTGTGTACATAAAGTAACGTAACTTGCTAATATTTCGATTTCCATTAGGTATACAAAAAAAATGTCGAATAAAAGTTTTTTCAAATAATCCAGACCATCTGCATAAGTCGATTAGAAGTATACAGGGTGCACCGTTGCTCCAAAATAACTTATTAACATATTTTTTTAAATAGTACACCATGTATATATTTTCAGTTTTTCATAATCTATTACATTACAAATACAGCCGTCAAGACTGCATAATTCTAATCTCATTTGTTCTACAGTTATTGAGAAAAATAATTTACGGGAACGTTTTTATTACCAAAATAATTAACAAGAACAAATACAATCTTATTTAACAGTATCCAAGTCGATTATAAAAAGCTGATATGGTATTACGCAATTGCTGATTTGTTATTTGATGGGCTGTTAACAGTATTCCATTCCTCAGTTCATCCAGATTATCAGTTATTCTTTCCTGTTTGGCAAACATACTTAAATTTTAAAAGCAACTAATTACAATAAACATCTTTCACTAATGACAATGAGAAATAATTCATGACGTTTAAAAACAATTCATGACAGAAAACCTACTACTTTTTTGACATAATGTAGTCATATTGTGTAGTTATGTACATTGTGAACTTGGCCTTATTCATAATCTAGTATAAACTCTGCTTTACGTATTCAGATTTATAAGTTGGCAAGACATTTGAAGGGAAGTGAATCCCGCCTTGGAGGGGTAATGTCAATGGTCAGGAGGGAGAATCTTATGTTATGTTTCGGAGAGTAAGCGATGATGTAGTTAGAAATTAACTAAATATCAATTATTGCTTAAGAACACTTTCTTTACCGGCATCCTGTCCCCTACAATCTCAGAAGTGGGATTAGCTGTTAAAAGAACGCGTGTGCTGTGATTATTAGGGTAAAAAGTTTTACGTTTATGTGTGACGCCGGTGATGCAAGATGGCTAACACTAATAATGATAATGGTAGGCTTCCACCAAGTCATAATATCGATGAAAATGTATTCGAAGAATTTGCCAGTAGACAAATGGAAATTCAATCAGCACCGCATCAAGTGGTTGACATTAATACTCTAATTACTTCTATGAATTGCCTTATGCAGCAAAATGCAACCATGCTGCAAATGTTACAACAAAATATTAGCAACAATAGCAACCAATCTCAGGTTAGTGTTAATGATAGTCCGACTTATCACGTAATCCCAGATTTTTCGAAATCTATTTTGACTTTTAATGCTGAAAACTTATCAAAAAGCCAAGAATGGCTAGGGAGCATCGAAAGCACTGCTACCCTGCACAAATGGCCTACAGAATACAAATTGGAAACGGCTCGCACACATTTATTGGGAGCAGCTAAAGCCTGGTACCAATCCAGACAACATATTATTCATGATTGGGACGATTTTAAACGGGAGTTCAGTAACACATTTGTACAAGGGCAAAGTTTGACACACCTTTGGAAACACATGACATGTAGGACACAAATAGCCAAAGAGGACATCAGTGCTTATTTTCATGATAAAGTTCGCCTGTGTAAATCATTAAATTTATGCTTTGAAGAACAGAAGGAGCAAGTTGCAATTGGTTTAGCTTTTCGTGAATTAGCCTCTATGGTTATGACAAAAACTCATATCAATATCGACGACGTTTATCATGATTTAATTTCCTTTGAACGACTTAATAATGAAAGAAGAAATCGACATACTACTGGAGAGCGACCCAAACCATTTACATCAGCCATTGGTAATGTTACAAGCAGACATTATGCAACTTCGTGCAACAAACCGAAAAGAGAGAAGGGATCGTGTTTCACTTGTGGTAAGATGGGACATAAATTTACGGACTGCCCGGATAAGGCACATCGATCTACTCATGTGGTACAACAAGGTAACCCTTATGTAGTTTCTTTTGATTTTTCAGTAATTCAAGATGATAATTGCTTATGTAAATATAATTTAGTTGCACTAATTGACTCAGGAAGTACTATAAGTTTAATAAAATAAAAATATGTTCCTTTTTATGATAAAAACGTTAATGCAAATTATAATTTTACTGGTATTAATGGCAGTAAAGTAGATGTTTTAGGCATTTTTCAAAAAGATATTGTAATAAATGACATAATAATTAATGTTAAGTTTTATGTTGTGACTGACACCACAATGTCTTATGCATCCATTTTGGGCAGAGACTTTTTAGCAACACCTGAGTTAGAAATAGTTTTAAGCGATACAGTAAAAATTACAAAAATTTCTGAAAATACTTTGAACGAGAAAAATTTAGACAATGAAATTAATTTTATTAACGAAATAATGCATTTAGATTATTTTGAAGATAGTGAGTTGGAGTTGGAGAAAATGGACATCAATCAAATGACTTCATATAAAAATCAGCAAGAGCTAAAGGCTTTGTAGGAAACTGAATATAAAACCAAATTAGACACTGATTTAGTAGAAAATGATTTTGAAATGCATATTGTTTTAAAAAATAATCAACCTATCACTTTTAGGCCTAGACGGTTATCTTTTCAAGAAAAAGAAAAATTACGTGTCATACTTGACGACTTATTAGAACAACACATAATTAGAGATAGTAGTTCTCCTTATGCCAGCCCCATTGTTATGATTCCAAAGAAAAATCGTAGTGAATATCGACTCTGTGTAGACTACAGGGCACTTAATAACATTACTGTTAAGGATAACTACCCTACTCATCTCATTGATGACCATCTAGACATGTTGAAAGACAAGAATCATTACTCTACATTAGATATAAAAAGTGGCATTCACCATATTAAAATGGCTGAAGATAGCATTCAGTATACCTCTTTTGTAACACCACTTGGCCAATTCGAGTACTTACGTTTACAATTCGGGCTTACTAACGGTCCTAGAGTATTTCAACGTTTTATAAATAAAAATTTTAGTTCACTAATTAGAGAAAATAAAATATTACTGTACTTAGATGACATATTGATAGCAACAAAAGATATTTCTGAACATTTTGACATTTTAAAACAAGTTTTTATTTTAGCTAGACAAAATTCATTAAATTTTCGACTTGATAAATGTAAATTTCTTTATAATCATTGTCTTTATTTAGGTTACTTAGTTGACAAAGATGGAATACGTCCTAACCCTGAAAATATACAGGCACTTTTGTCGTATCCGATACCAAAAAATTCTAAAGAAGTTCATCGTTTCATAGGACTGGCTAGTTACTTTAGACGTTTTATACAAAATTTTTAATTAATAGCTAAGCCACTATACAGTTTATTAAAAAAGAATGTTGAATTTAGGTTTGAAAAAGATGAGATGGAGTCTTTTGAAATATTAAAAACTTGTCTTGCCTCTTTTCCTGTTTTAGCTGTTTACTCTCCGAAGTTAGAAACACAACTTCACTGTGATGCTAGTGCATGTGGATATGGAGCTATATTATTACAAAAACAAATAACTACTGGTAAATCTCACCCAGTATTTTATTACAGTAAGCGTACTACACCAACAGAGGCAAAATATCACAGTTTTGAATTAGAGTGTCTTGCTGTCGTTTATGCGATTAAACGTTTTCATACTTATTTGTTTGGTATACCTTTTAAAATAATTACTGACTGCGATAGCTTTCGTCTCACCCTTAGTAAGTCAAATATTAATCCAAGAATTTTGCGCTGGGCAATGTTATTGCAAAATTATCAATATGAAATTGAGCATCGGTCAAATAAAGGCATGTCACATGTAGATGCACTCAGTAGGATAACTGGTGTTATGATTATTGAGGAAAATTCTTTTGATGATAATCTTTCAATTTAGCAAAATCTAGACCCATTAATTGTAGATATTAAAAATAAACTTTTACGTGAGGAAAGCAAATATTTTGAATTACATAACGGTTTAGTGTACAAAAAACGTACAAAAAACGTAAGGATTTTAAGAAAATTTTATTTTATGTACCATGTAGTATGGAAAATAAAGTTATAGCTAACTGTCATGACAATTTAGGTCACTTAGGCTTTGATAAAACATGTGAGTACTTAAGTAGAGTATTGGTTCCCAAATTATAGAGAAAAAATTAAAAGTTATATTCAAAATTGCCTCAAGTGTATAACTTACTCTTCTACGTTAGGAAAAGGTCAGGGTCAACTTTACAATATACCGAAAGGCAATAAGCCCTTCGATACTATACATGTGGACCATTATGGACCCTTAGAAAAGACCCCTACAGGCAAATGTATTTGAATTAATAGATGCTTTACTAAATTTGTAAAATTATATAGTGTTAAAACTACTAAAACCATTGTCGTCATACACAAACTAGAAGATTATTTTAATAACTATACTTGACCAGTAAGAATAATTTCAGATAGAGGTTCTTCTTTTATTTCAACAGAATTCAGTGACTTTAATGAAAAATAATATTGTTCATGTTAAAATCGCTACTCATTCACCAAAATATAATGGACAAATTGAGCGGATTAATCGAGACCTTACACCTATTTTAGCAAAATTAACTGATTTAAAAAATAAATGGGATAAACAGTTACCTATAGTAGAGTTTGCTATCAATAATTCTTATTGTCGATCTATAGCAACATCCCCAGCAAAACTTTTATTTGGTACTAATCAGAAAAACCCAAATGACCACTTAAGGACTTACAATGAAAATGAAGAAGGTAGGGATTTAACTGATTTGAGACAAAAAGCTAAACTACAAAACGAACAAGTACAAAATTATAATAAAGAGTATTTTGACAAGCGACATCGACCTCCACATAAATATTGCCAGGGAGATTATGTAATGATTAAAAATCTAGACGTGACACCTGGATTTAATAAAAAATTGCTGCCTAAATTTAGAGGTCCTTATGAAGTAAAAAAGGTTCTTGATAACGATAGGTATGTAGTAGTTGATGTTGAAAATTTTCAGGTAACACAGAGACCTTTTGAGGACATTTGCTCTCCCGAGAACATGCGCATGTGGCTAAAGTCTGATTGATGTTTTATTTCTGTATCTCTAAACGTACCTATCATTTGCACTTACCTTATGACTTATGTCTTATTTTGAGTTATTATATCTTATGTTATGAGAATTTGTTTTAAGTTTTGAGTAATTTTCAGTCGAATAAGAATTTGTTATATGTTAATACTGTTTTATGAATTTTTGTTGAGATTATGCAAGAGATTATGTAACTTTTAGTTAACCATGACTTACACTTACCTTATGATTTATGTTTATGATACTTATGTATGTCTTATTTTGAGTTATTATATCTTATGTTATGAGAATTTGTTTCAAGTGTCGAGCAATTTTCAGTTGAGTGAGAATTTTGTATTTGTGAATACTGTTTTATGAATTTTTGTATGATTATGCAACAGATAATGTAACTTTTAGTTTTATGTGATTACTTGTTTAAGAAGAGTTATACATTTTGTTTAGCAGCGAATATGCCATAGTTCGAGGCCGATCTGTAGTCATATTGTGTAGTTATGTACATTGTGAACTTGGCCTTATTCATAATCTAGTATAAACTCTGCTTTACGTATTCAGATTTATAAGTTGGCAAGACATTTGAAGGGAAGTGAATCCCGCCTTGGAGGGGGAATGTCAATGGTCAGGCGGGAGAATCTTATATTATGTTTCGGAGAGTAAGCGATGATGTAGTTAGAAGTTAAATAAATATCAATTATTGCGTAAGAACACTTTTTTTACCGGCATCCTGTCCCCTACAATAAACATTTTTTTTATAATTTTAGATTCAAACCAATGTAACTTTGGAATTATTGAAGGTAGAATTGTGCGGTTTTGACGGTTGTATTTGTAATTTAATGTATTATGAAAAACTGAAAATATATACATGGTGAACTATTTAAAAAAATATGTTAATAAGTTATTTTGGAGCAACGGTGTACCCTGTATACTTCTAATCGACTTATGAAGATGGTCTGGATTATTTGAAAAACCTTTTATTCAACATTTTTTTTGTATTCCTAACGGAAATCGAAATAGTAGCAAGTTACGTTACTTTATGTACACACTGTATAAGGTTGGATAACAAAACAACTTTTCTAATGACTTCACAAAAATATAGTTATTCAGAAACTTCTAATGTAACTATTACAAATAATCTTTGTCCATCAAGTTGCTATATTCTATATACTCTCATGTATGTTTTACTCTTTTCTTGAACCTTTCAAACTTCCTCTTTCTTCTCTCTTGTTCTTGATCTTACCAGTATATATTGTGCATATGGCTTAAGCACCATATATCTTTATATACTTCAAATTGACACTTATTGTCAAATAATTTCCGGCTAGCAAAATTATTTTTTTTTATATCGAAAGATGAATTTATTTATTGTGAATTATTTTTACTCTTATCTCGGAGTGGGTTGTATTGAAAAAGTAATGGATATCGAATTACTTTGTTGTATCAGATTATTAAGTAAATTTGCCCTGTTTATCATTGATTTCCTCACAAACCGTCAACCATTTATGTCCTCTGTACTGCTGAATCATCATCTGTATGTTTTTATTATATTTATTTAGTTCTCTTTTTAAGGCCGGGTTGCCAATATTCCTATATTCCCTATACATTTTTCGTTTGCTTTTAATCAGTTGTATGATGTATGGTGGTAGTTCCTGGGTAAAGTACCGCATTTCTTTTTTTGTGGTATTTTCCAATACAACTTTTGTTAGTTTAGTGTTGAAATTGCTGAACATTCTTCTGTTCATACCCTGCTCGTTGTTGTCTATGTACCTCAACATGGTTGCGTTCACTTTCTCTATGTTTATTTTCCTGAAATTGTATTTCTCAATTTTGATATTTTTAATTGGGGTGTGAGGGTCAATAATGATTCTGAAACCGAGGTGGTCTGAGCATAGGTCTGGTATATTTACAACACTTGATATTTCTTGCTGGATTGGAGGTATGAAAGATCATATCCGGTGTTGAGTCTGCATTATGATTCATAAGAAAAGTAGGAGTGTCGTATTTAACAAAGTTGGTATTATTTAGGAAGTCTTTCACTTGTTTTTTCTTCGGCTTTGTATTGGCATTGAAGTCTCCTATTACAATGGTATATTTGTTGAGGCTGCCCATCGTAAATATATTTTCCTCTATTCTGGAGTATGGGTGAATGTAAACAAGAAATATATGTAAATATTCATCAAGAAATGGCATTGAGAAATGTATACATTCATTTAGAATTTAGAGGGTTGTTGATAGATGGAGCGTTGCCTTTTCTCATTCTCAGTTTTGGATCTGTTAAGACTAGACTACTTCCCCTGGCGTGGTTGTGGATTAAGTGGCCGTTTTTCTGAAAAATATTCCATTTTTTGTAAACTATTTTCTTTGGATATTTCGTTTTGGATTCTACAAATAATGCCATATTTGATATCATTGAATTCAATATATTTTTGTATAAGCTCTTTCTTCCCGGAATATCCATTGATGTTTGATTATACTATATTAATTAAGGACATGTTTGTAATGGGCATTATTGGTGGGCTCAGTAGGCGAGTGATGTGAGGTGTCAGTTTCTTCCATGTCAAACATGAGGATGTACATTTTATTTCCTGAAAACACTGCAACGCTATCCACTCTGAAGTTGTTGACAAATCTTTTACGAAGTTGTGTCACTAGTTCGTCTCTGTTGGTCACTACTGAGTTGTTCAGTTCATTAACATAGGTATTTATGATGGTATCATGTATGGTTATTGGGATGTATTCTTGATTTTTTTTATTTCTGTTGAGACCTCATGTGATTTTGTGTTGATTGTTTTTATAGAAACATTAGGTACATCTTGTATTGGTTGTCTTGGTCTATTGGGGCACTTATCTGACCAGGCTTGGTGGTCTTCTGCTCCACAACTATGGCACTTAGGAGTCAATGTGGATGTACATTTGCTGGTTGGGTGGGTTCCATTACATTTTAGGCATTGTATGGGTTGTTGGCATGCTTATGTTGGATGATTGAAGGATAAGCATTTACTACATGGTTTTGAAGCTGGTGCAGGTGGTTTACTGGTATAAACTGGATAGTGTCGATACTTGAAAAATAGTCCTTGGGATAGCAACATCAGAAGTTTTTTTCTGATCCAGTTATTATTCTTATAAGTTAAGTAGGTTTTCCTGTAGCTCTTGATACAGTTCTTCTGCAGAATCTGTGATCCATGTTGTTTTTGGTTAGAAATTCGCTGATTGATTTTTCTTCTATTTCTAATTCTACTGATGCAATGATTACAGAGTAGCTGCAGGATTGCTCTGAGGTAGCAGGTACAGTTGAATTTGTCGCCGATTCTTTGAATTGTATTATTATAAGCAAGCCTTGCTTTGTGCTGATTATTATATCCTTTGCTTTGGGGTATATTTTCGCCCAGAAATCAGTGAAATTGATTCGCGTGTAGGATTCCTTATTTGTGATGTAGAATATGTGTTGGTATTTCTTTTGTTGAATGTCCCTCATTATTGGCGAGTAGTGTATATTGGGATTCCTTGTTGGCTGGTTCGTTTTTTGTTGAGATTGTTTTTGTATTGGATTGTTATGGCATTTTCTGTGCTAGTATTTGTTGTGTTGGATTTTCCTAGAACGATATCGTTAATTTCTTCATGAGTCAACTCTTGTGTTCGTTTTCTTTTATGCTTGTTTTTCTTTTTCTTTGAACTTCCGTCCAGTTTTTCGCTGGATTCGAAGTATCCATTTCTTCATTAGAGCCATCGCTTTCTGACGACATGTTAATGTTTATTCACACAATTGTCTGCAATAAAGGCAAGTTTTTATATGTCACTTAATATATTTTTATAGTAAGTAGTTTTTGTTTAGACTAGAGATAACACCGATTTTGCTAATTAGCTTTTAATTACGGTACGTCCGCTCTCTAATAAGGTCCGAAACAAACAGTATTTCGTTGAATATTTCCAATAAAAACATTTTGGCGTTTTTAGGTAAATGTAGCAGCATTGCATATTTAATGTCATCTCCAGGTGCTGTATTTTTTGAAATATTGAGAGCATTTTCTAATTCTCCAAATTCCAGGATCCGCTGGAAAATTTCTGGTCTATCTTCTACTTGCTTTGCTGTTGTAGTTTCCTTGGGATTTAATAGTACCATTGGGGGTGTAATTTTGTCTAAAAACGGTTCTACCGAGTTGTCATATGTGGACTTGGTTCGGTTAGTTAGATTTCCTTTCATTTTTTTTTGCTTGATTCCATATTTGAGTCATGGGCGTATTTTAGTTGAGGTTATTGCAATATGTAATCCAGGATTGTCTCGCCACTTTTCTTACAATTCTTTTAGTTTTAGCAACTTCATTTTTTGCAGACAGGAAGTTTTCCAGTGTGCTGGCATTTTTAAATTTTATCATTGATTTTTTCCTTACCTGGAATTGCTTCATCGCACTCGTCATTCCACCCCTTGGTTTAAATGGTCTATTTATTGGGATGGATTTATTTGCTGAACTATTTATTCCTTCCATAAAGTATGAGTATTACTCATTAATGTTGTTAAAAATGGGATTGTTTTGTGCAAAGAAGTTGTTAATGTTCTGTTTATAAGAATTCCAATCAGCTTTTTTTATATTCCATCTGCTGGAGGGGTATATGGTACATTCTTATTATTATTCTTTATCTTCAGTTTTATTTTTCACAGCGAGTTCCATTATGATTGGGTAGTGGTCTGATCCTAAGGTATCCGCGTGCGTTTTCCAGGTTATTTTATTGGATATATTAGGTGAAGAAAAAGTTAGGTCTACTGCAGATTTGTGTTCGTTGTGTGTTAGTCTAGTCGGTGGTCCATCATTTAGAAGTATTAGTTCTTGGTTGTCTATAATATTAGCTACCTGTCTCCCTCTTTGGTCGCTTTTGTGCGATCCCCAGACTTCATGGTGAACGTTACAATCGCCTGCAAGAATATGGGGAGAATTTATAGTAGTAAATATGTTTTCCCAATCGTTGCTGTTTATATTTATACCTGGCGGGTAGTACAAGGATAGTATTGAGTTTTTAATGATTTACATATTTCTATTCGAGCGGCACAAACTGAGATGTGTTCATGGACATTCAGATTTAAATTTATTTTTTTGCCTTTCATGTGGTTTTTAAATAGGATTGCTGTTGCTCCATAGCCATCCGCTCTATCTGCCCAAACGGTATGATACCCTGCAAATTTGATTTGTTTGTCCTGTTTAAACCAAGTTTCTGCTAATATCGCTATATCTACATTATTTTCATTTAAGAATTCAAAGTTGTCGCACTCTTAGCTTGTTGATCTGCAATTTCTTTTCCCATTATACCAATATGAGGATGGTATCTATAGAATGGTAACTGTTATATTTTGGGAAGTGGAGAGTTGGTAGGTATCACATGGACATTTTATACAAGAGGATGGTCACTGAAGATATCTTTGATAGAGTGTATAGAGGCGAAGTAAGTCTGTACATATGCAGACATTTTTATTAGGAGCGAAAATGTGTTTGAAAACCTGAAGTATACTATAGAGTTCGCCGGTATGTACACTGCAAGTCGATGAGATTAAGAAAGAGAAAATTGAAAATTCTATTGTCGTTATGGCACAGCCGAATTTCGTTTCATTTTTCGAGGCATCAGTACTAAGTCGTATTCATTTCTGTATATTATATCCAGAAAAGTTTTTCTAATTATATTGTTTGATGGCTCATTTTTACTCAGAACTGTGAGAGACGTGTTGATATGAGGAATGTTTTTTGTCCAAGGGGGCATAAATAAGGGAAAAAATAGTGGAAGTGTTTTAGAAATATCAATTTTGATTGGCAATGTCTTTAGAAATATGGGTAAAGGTTTCATTGTTAAGGTAATCTGTAAGTTATTATTGGTCGTTGTAAATAAGCTGTATACAGGATTAGATGACACCAAGACAGCATAATTAAGTAATACTTGTTGACGTCTTATCCACAAAGGAGGTTAATTTCCTTTGCAGTAAAGACTTTCTACTGGGCTAGACCTAAACACTCCCAGGCATAGGTGAAGAGGTGTATTGTGTACTGAGTTCAAGACATTAATCAGTGCTTTAGAGGCAGATATATAAATGAAGCAGCCATAATCTAATTTAGATCGAATAAGAGATATGTATATTTAAGAGATAATTTTCGTATGCGTCCCAATGAAAGTGAAGGAGGGATTTTTATTATATTTAAACGTCTGTATCCTTCGCTCTTTGTATTGAAAATATATTGTTTTCTGGTGAGACAAGAGTCAAATACCATACCCAATATTTTGAGGTTATTAACATCATGAAGAGACATGTTGTTAATTATATTAGGAGCAGCGCTCAGTGAATATTTACTAAAATTGATGACTAAGCCCCAATAATTTTGACTTTTTGGATAGGGTATTCACAGCAGATTCAAACAGAGGATGTAGTAGACACTGACTGTCCATGACAATATAATAAATACTAAGTCATCGGCGTACATAGTACATATAATAGGAGCAGTGAAATTGGAACATAGGTCATTTGTTACAAGGTTGAAAAGGATGGGGCTGAGTACAGAGTCTTGAGGTGTTCCATCGATTTGATTGAATATAGGGTAGAAGATACCATTAACTGGTACTTTGAAGGATCTTAGCGATAAAAAGTTTTTGATGAAATGGAATATATTGAAATTGTGATGTATTAATTTCTCAAGTATGACATTTCTGTTTATTGTATCGAATGCACCTTCTATGTCAAATGCAGCAAGTATAATTTTTTGTTTAAAGCCGTGGAGATATGTGTCTGCAACATTACCAAATGTCTTTTGTTGAGATATGCCTCTGAAATCCAGATTGGTCTTTTGATATAATGTATTTATCTAAATACCTTATCAGACTCTTATTGATGATTTTTCCATGATTGCACATTGTACAAGTTAATGCAATAGGTTTGTAGGACTTGAGAGAAGTTGGGGGCAGACTAGGTTTTATCAAGGGAATTAAAATGGATAGTTGCCAGAGGCTTGAAATTATGTTAGAGGTTGAGAAATTACATTGAACAGTTCCAATAGTTTGTGTTGACCTAAAATATCAAGTTTTTTAAGGAAAATATATGGAAGATCATCAAAACAAGCAGCAGAATTTTTGAATGATTTTAATGCAGCAAAAAGTTCCAGGTTAGAGAAAGGCAAGTTGATAAAGTTCATATCTTGACTTGATTGAATTGAGCATTGTGAAGAGATGTTAGTATATGTATTTGTAATGTTTGGGGGTAATTTACTTCAAAATTTTCAGCAATGATCTTAGCTATTTCATGCTCATTATTTATTACAGTATAATTTGAAATAAGACGGGAAATTCCATTATTGGTTTTATTTCCTTGAATATTTCTAATCTTCTTCCAAACTTGACTGAGTTTTGTATTTTCACTTTTAGACGAGGATTTTTTACTTTGTTTGATAATGAATTTAGATTTGGCTCTGTCTTTTTTGAGATTAATGAGATTTTCAGGGGTGTTGTTCTGCCTGAACTCAGCAGCTAATAAAATGGAATTTGTGAATATTGAGATATCATCAATATTTTTGGAAAAAAATTGAGATCTTAGGGTTTCTTCTGTTTGTAAGGTAAAGCTTTTCCAGTCGCATTGTTTAGTCACCAGAAAGTTCTGGTCGAGGTTTTGGGTGTGAACGGAAGATGTAACGATAGGAAAATTATTACTATCGTGTAAATCATCAACAGTATGCTGAGTTAGTGAGAGAGCTAATTTAGGATCGCATAGATTGAGATCGATAGTAGAAAAGGAATCAGAAGGTGTATATTGAATCCCGTATTTAGTAGGCTAGCATTTGTACAGTTTATTACATTTTCTATTGTTTTACCTCTGCCAAATATTTAATTAGATCCCCATAAATTATTGTGTGCATTAAGATCTTCTACTAGAATGTAGGGATGAGGTAGTTGAAAAATGAGTTTATTAGTTCCTCTTCTTATAGATGATGGTTTGGGGAAATGTATATACTGCATACCATTAATTTATTTGGAAGCCACATAGTTACAGCAACAGCTTCAACATCGGTAGTAAGGGGTAAATGGCATGAAAATGTCATTAGAAACAGTAATAGAAGTACCACCACTCGCTCTACTGCAATTGTTATGTATGTAATAGTAACCTTCAAAGCTCTGGCATTTGTTTCTTGGAGACACTGGATATGAGTTGTTGGATTCTCTCCAGGTGAGCAAAGAATCCATCACAGTTCCATTGGATTAGCTTGAAAATTATTATTATTTATATGTTTATATGGATCACGTTAAGTAATAATAGATTAAGCGACATTTTATAATTTCCCAGACAATTGAATGTAAAGATTTTTTTATTGTTAAGTTGTCGTGGAGTCGTTTTTATTATAATATAGTGTATTTTAGAGCCTTGTTTTTAAATCTATGATTATATAACCAATTTAAGGCTATAGTGCCAAAATGTCGTTTAATTCGATATTACTTTCTTATAATTAAGCCAGTATCTAAATTTTCGCAAAGAATTAACCAACACATTTGTCGCATGATTCTTTATTACAGAACTAAAATAACAACGTAATATGTTGTTTTCATTCAGGAAAAAAATACAAAAAGTGGAAAAATACAAGAAAACTTAATATCACAACCTATTGCTATTCTAACGGTTTTTTAAGATAACTCAAAAATATAATTCTAGTACATAGAGTAACAAATTTTAACAATATAATAACAGTAGGTACATCAACAAAAATGGCGTATTATTTGTTCTCGGGATCAAAATCTAACGATCCATCAAATCCATTAACATCATTGGAGATCTGTTCGTCACCTACAATGTTTTCATAGAACCGTTTGGCGTCTGAAGGAATAAGATCCAACAAATATTTTGTCATTTAACTTAGCAGGTGATACTGGTTTTCCTTCAGGTCATAAAACGTTGAGGCTATACGAAAAAGTGAAGGTGGAAGAAGTTCCTCTTCTTAAAAGCTGCTTTTTGGAAACAACTACTTCTTGCTTGATCCCTTGATGTTCTGTACTGAAAAAAAAAACATAAATGGTCTTTCTTTCAACATCAATATTCCTCTAGTACTGGGCAATTAACGGAATCACCATTTATATCTTATTTTCTGTTTACTATATTCTTTAAAATCTTGTTGATACCTACAAAATTATGTTTTTCCAAATTACATGTTTTTAGTTTGTTACGTTTCCGGCAGCTTTTCATGACTTCGACGTAATCATTCGGTGTATAAAGTCTTTTTTGATACTTCAGCGCTGACTCAATATCTCCAAATTCTGAGTCGTTTGGCATAAAGCTATGCCCTGTGACCAAGCATGGTAATTTTTTCAATCTTTGGAATTTCTTCCATGATAGCCTTAGGAATCATTACTATTTTTTATCTTTCGATTTTGGCTGCCACAATTATCTGACCACAAAATTAGTTCAGTTACAATCTGTACTAAGATTGTCTTTCAAATGCTTTCTTAAAACAGAGCTAAATTCTTGAGTACCTTTGCCCCCTACACCTTCAATCCACACATAACAAAATCCCTGACCAGTTTTACCAGAATGGACACCACCATTGTATAACCACAGTTTACACTTGTTGTATACTGTATTAGTGGGTATTCTGGACAATTGCAAATTTTTCTCTAAATCAAAAGTGAATACTTCTAATGATTCTGTAGTCTTTGCTCTTTCTAGATCAGAATTCATAAAATTTCTGGCTTATTCAGCCTGTTTTTGATGCATATCTCTTTCTTTTTCCATATAGTTTTTTTCTTCTAATGATTTACAATCTCGAATCTTTACATCTAAATTATCACATTTATTACTTGTCTTTTTTTGGGTTTTTTTCTTAGAAGATTGAAATCATCATAAAATATGCGCTTGTATGTTGAAAGAAAAAGAAACGGGGTTTTGGTCCTGATTTTCATCTTTATAAAGACCAAACATTGTATCAGGATTTAAAAACTGCCTACTTCTACTATTTTTGCAGTAATGAGATTGTTATTTTGGAAATTTCTCTATATGCTCTATTACTTTCTGTTTTCGTCCTTGCGACAATTTCTTAGAATTGTTTCCCCTACCTCTGTTATCTGTTATAATATCTTGTGAAGATACTGTCTTTAGGTATCTGTCAATCCTTGCTAAGGAAATTGTCAATGTTTCTATAAACACCTTTGTAAAAGAATACTGCGTGGCGTCCCTCCGCGCGGAAGAATTGAAACTTCGTAATGTGGAAATGAAAATAGGAATGGGTAGAAATTGATTTTTAGTGAAATCATATCGTTTCTTTAAAACAAACTTTATTAACATTGCTTACAATTCACAATTGATCGCATCTTTTAATTATCATTTTCGAGTGGAGAAATATACAAATCTATAACATTTACAATGGAATTATGATAACTAGCTGGCCTGTAACAGGTACACTACGCGCATGCGTTCGAGTGCCACGCATTCACTGTCGCTCTGTCTATTTCTATTGTCCCTCCCCAAGAGCGTTTAACGCAACAGTGCTTTCATACCCCTTCCATGGTAGCGTTAAACGTTTAACGCAACCTTGTTGAAAGTCGCATTAGAAGTTTCACTTTCACAGTTCTCGTATCAGCATAAAACAATCAAAACTTATTGGACAGTCCTCGTATCAGCATAAAATAATCAAAACTTATTGGACATTCCTCGTATCAGCATAAAATAATCATAACTTATTGGGCAGTCCTCGTATAAATATAAAATAATCAAAACTTATTGGGCAGTTTCGTATGAGCATCAAATAATCAAAACTTATTGGACAGTCGTATAATCATAAAAGTATCAAAATTTATTGGGCAGTCCTCGTATAACTATAAAAGAATCACAATTTATTGAACAGTCCTCGTATCATATAAGTATTAAAATTTATTGGACAGTCCTCGTATCAGCATAAAATAATCAACACTTATTAGACGGCCCTCGCATAATCATAAAAGTATCAAAAATTGTTGGGCAGTCCTCGTATAAGTATAAAACAATCAAAATTTATTGGACAATCCTTGTAACAGTATAAAATAAACAAAACTTATTGTGCAATCCTCGTATAGTCATAAAAGTATCAACATTTATTGGGCAGTCCTCGTATAAGTATAAAAGAATTAAAATTTATTAGACAGTCCTCATATTATATAGGTATTAAAATTTATTGGACAGCCCTCGTATTATCATAAAATAATCAAAATTTGTTGGACAGTCCTCGTATCAGCATAAATTAATCAAAACGTTAAATGTTTAACACAACCTTGTTGGAAGTCGCATTAGAAGTTTCACTTCAACAAACTTCTTTATCTGCCAGTATACGAACTTTTTGTAGAATTTTTGTTTCTTTTTATTTTCACTGGTACAACCTTCACACAAGAGTTTACATAAAGGCATATCGCTGAAAAATCAGCCAAATTCCAAAACTTTCTGAACTTGTTCTGTCTTTCGAGTAAAGTTAACTCTTTCGTGGCACTTGTCTTTACACTGATAATCTACAAATTGTCGAGGTGTCACTAATTTGCATTTTTGACTTAAAAATGCTTGATTGGTTTGACAGCTCCTTTTTCGTATTTCTATCGATTGATATGGATACCTTCGTTTGTCTTCCGCTCCTTTTGTTCTCCATTGGTTATTCGCTTCTGTTTTCATCATTATTTTCATCACTTTGCTCTATTAGGTCTCTTTCAGAATTGCCTTGCCTTTCTTCCCTACTAGTTCCTTGTAGTTTATCTTCAGTAGCTTTATCTTCTTCTTCATTAATCTCTTCAAGTACCATCGATTCTTTGCTCACATTATCATCCTTTTCCTCAGTAGTGAAATGTTCCTGTGCAGAATTGCCTTGCTCTTCCTTATTAGTTTCTTCTGGTCTGTCCTGAGTGGACTCTTGTGACCAATCTTCAGTAGTTTTTGGTACATCCTGAATAATGTCTCCTTGTCCTACTTTAGCGGTTTTATCTAGATGTCCTACATCTATCATCTTCAACCATTGCTATCGTCTAGAGATGTGTCGTGATTTTACAGGAACTGGTTTTGTCACTGCTTATTTGGTTCTTTTTCTTATATTTTTCCTCTCCTATTCATTTACCATGTAGTTTGATAAACCATTATATGTAAATATCTTGTACCTATTTGTAATACCTTAAGGGATAGCACTTTGTATCAGCACTGCTGTATGCTATTCCTTTTTTGTAGATAAATTGAAAAATCTATTTGTTAATTTTTATTGTACCTACTTAATTTTGCAAATAAAATGATTATTATATACACTGCCACAACCTCCTCAAGGTCTCTCTTTTTGCCTTTATGATGGCTGTGTTGTACTCCGTTAGAGAACTGCTATATTTGTCTCTGTCACCTGGCTTTTTGGCCCGGTTGGAGAGGCACCGGACCTCCTTTCTTTTTATGTCTAGGGTTCTCCACCAAGGGGTACCTCCTATTGTCTCTTCAATACCTTAGAGGGCAGTTATCATGGTAGGCAGATATGAGAGCTGTTTGGAGTTCTTCACTAATCACTTCAAGTTCTGCACTATTTCTAATGAGCCTAATAATGTTACCTATATGGGACTGTAGGAATTTGGTATACCCACCTCAGTCTGTTCTTTTAGGGTCGCGAAATTGGGGTAGAATTAATTGGCTTGTCCTCATGTCAAAACGAATGTGTCGTTTGAAACTCTCTAGTTAACAATGTCCGGCACTTATAAAAGGCGTGGCGTGGTGATTGTTATATCTAGAACTTGACGGCCATTTTTCGTTACGAAACTTGGTTCTGACTTATGGTGTTTACCATAAATTATAAAATTATAAAGTTGCTCACCTCGTTTGTTGATGTTGGAACAGCCCCAGTCCTTTAGGTGGGTGTTAGCCGTCACACCCCAACACGAGCTGCTTGTTGTTTTTCTTGACGTAGGCGATCAGGCTACAGGAGGAGGTTCCTGACCCATTTCGGGAAGTAAACGGAGCAGATTACTACATCTTTCTTCCCCGTCTCCACCGAGACGGATAGATGAACAGCAACCACGTTCTGGTTATAGTACTTTGTTAACCCTACGGGCCGGGCGCCCTGAATCTTGACATCAGCCCGGGCGCCTAGTCTCACAGACCCATAGTAAAAAAAAATACTTGTGAGATTGTTAGATATGAAATAATGATTCAGTATCAAAGACATAGGCTTATTTAAATAAAAAAGTATAATTGAACTAATAATAAAAAAATAAGTTTGAATGAAATGCATAACATCAAAACAAAAATAGTAACGCACGTTATACTAAAAAATTAAAAATTTAAAAAAGCTAAAAAATATAATTTTTTCTTTACAGATCACTAGTAATAGTAACAAATATTGTTTCCTATGCGTTTTTTGCATTGTCGGAACATGTGGGACACCAAGCTTTAATGTGTATAAGACAAACAAACTTTTTGCAATTTTCACAGAAATATTTAGTTTTAGAGTCTTTCTTGCAGAAAAAACATCGTTTTCGTGTTCCGGGTGGAATATACTGAGGTACAGCCAGAGTACCAGCTACCTCCTGTCTCCTGTTTCTCACAGATGGCGGATTATTTGTTTCCAAAGAACGTCGTTCTAAGTGGTCTTTGGTCAAAGACAAGGCAAGATCCCTTAGGAACAATCTTCTCTGAATATTGTATATTTTATTATTTGAAGCATAAATGATTTGACAATTAACACCTGCTATATTCATCATTGCAGAAACTGCTACCTGCGGCCATCTTCTAGTATTCCTAGATACATCATAAGTTGCACATAATTTATCCAGATTGTCCACTCCACCCTTTGTGTGATTATAAAATGTAATAATCTCTGGCTTGCATTTTTCAGCAGTAGATGTGTCGATTACATCATCATGATGCAAACTAGATGCTAATATAACATTTTTGTACTTCTTGGGAATGTATGATACGATTGTGATATTTTCTTGGAACCCATATAGTGAAGAATATTGCGGCCGAGCTCTTGTGCTTGTGAATTCGAGAGGTAACTCTCTTTTGTTTTTTTTACAGTTCCTACATATGTAATTTTGTGCTCATTAAATAATTTGTTTACTAAATCTATACTCGTGAACCAATTATCACATGTAAGGTTTCGATTTGTTCCCGATATAGGCTCTATTAGCCTAAGAACTATACTAGATGGACGGTTATCGCATTTATAAGGACCATCAGGCTGTTGTCCAACATAAATTTCGAGATTTGAGGCATAACTTGTTGCAGAATCAACTAACGCAAAGATTTTTATTCCGTATCTATTCGGTTTGCTGGGAATATACTGCTTAAATGAGCATCTTCCTCGAAAAGCTTCGAGCTTTTCATCAATTGTAGCATTTTCTCCAATAGTATATGCCTTTTTACAGTTCTCAACAAAACAATCAAATAGAGTTCGTATTGGAGCCAACTTATCAAACTGCCTCCTCTCTTCTCTTGTATCTATATTGTCAAAACGTAGACATCTGAGCAAAAAGTGAAAACGTTCACGAGACATAACCAACCAAAATCTCTCAATTCCAGTTCCGTTTCTTTCCCATAGTTCTTTGGTATTCAGACGACTACTTTTCAGGGTTCCTGCCAAGTATAATAATCCAAAAAGAGCCTTGATTTCGCAGACGTCAGTAGGCTTGGCTCTCCTTTCTCTTAAATAATTCTCGGCTTTTTTTGATATGTAGAGGTTCGTGCTATCAACTATTATTTGTAGCATATCGTCTGTGAAAAAAGAGACCAACATTCAGCAGCTGATTTAGCATTTTTACCATATGTTTTCACTCCTGGTAAATGGACAATAATATTTTCAGACCTAGTTCTCACTAATTTATTGGGACAATGTTTCTTCCACCTGGAAGTACCATCTTTCCCTATAAAAGTAGGCACTCTTGGAATCTTATTGGGAGGAGCAACATTTTCGATATCGTCTTCTTCATCGCAGTCTTGCTCTGATTCGCTATCCGTATTTCTCTCTTCAGTGAAATCAATTTCACTGGCCAGTTCATCTACATTATCATTCGGATCTTCTTCCGTCTCGACTTCATCCCACAGCCGACGTAGTCTCTCTTGTTCGTCTTCGTAATTCATATCTACAAAAATATGAATAAAATGTATTTGCAAGTACAAAGACATCGATAGTATATTAGATAAAAATATCGAAACATAATTGGTTAGAAAGCTTTGAGATATTATTAATATAAAAACATTAAATTATCAGTTATTTCATATAAAATATAAAAAAAATAAACTTACCCGAAAAAATCCAATTAACCGATTTGACAAAAATTATAACGGGAGTCGGGGCGCTGGGTCTAACAGAATTATCGACACTTAACTCCTCAAAATTACGACTTGTAATCTCGCCACTTGCTACACGGGTACTGGATAGTGTTGCCCAAATGCAAGAACAAGACGAGACTTAGCCAGTCTTGGTCTTGGTCTTGCGCCAATACACCTGGTCTTGGTCTTGGTATTGCGGTCCCAGTCTTGGTCTTGGTCTTGCAGCAAGAGTCTCGCAAGTCTCGCAATTAGGTATTAGCCTATTGCTATTTATTAAACATGGTTAAAACATATAAAACACAAATTAAAGACATTAACTTGACTGTATTTTAAAGAACATTATCTGTCTAGAAAGAAATTGATAGACCCTCACCTCATATTAATTCATTTTACCAAGAATCAATACAATTTACTGAATTTACCATTTATTTAAATAAAAATACAACACAAGTTATATTAAAGAACACTACAGAATAGCTTTGACATTACTGTTACTTTATATTCATTCTTTTGACCAAGAATTAATACAAAGTAACCATCTGGCTGACTCATCACTTAACCTATTTCTATGTTTTCTAATTACTAATGATGCTTTAGAAAATAATCTCTCTGCAGGTACTGAAGTTGCAGGTATTGAGAGGAAATCACGGGCCATCTTCGATAAAGCCGGATACTCTGTCTCATGCGTCCTCCACCACTCTAAAATGTCTTCGGAGCTGGCGGCTCTGGGTTTACTTAGGTACTCCTCCAACTCCAATTGAAATAAATACTATTTTTTATAGTCCATTATCTTAGATAGCCGCAAATCAAAGGATGCCGCATGTCATTGTAGCATCCTGCTTTACGCTCTTATTATTATAAGTTAGATTTTAAATTAGTTTGTGTTTTTCGGCCTGTAACTTTCGAAATATTAAGAAAATAAACATTTTCTCGGTAACATACTACATATAATTTTATTACACTTTATTCTATATAGTTTATTTTTCGTTTTTATTATTTTCATTTTATTTATTGTCATACTATATTTAATATATTATTTTTTATTTACTTATTCGGACTGCGTAAATTCCCCCTTCAACTAAAATGCACTGATTTCATTTATATCTGTACTTTACGTGTTCCTATTTTCTGCCTATTTTATTCTTCAAAATTTTATGTACTAGTACTTTCTTTTATTTTGTTTCGTTTGTTTTCTACGTGTCAATTTCGTGTATTATAAACTAAGCCTGTCCGCTCCCTAAAACGACACTCAGTACTAACTGCAAGACGCAAGAGTCTCGCAGGCTTAGTCTTGTTCTTGCTCAAATCTTGCATGGTCGGTCTTGGTCTTGGTCTTGCCTAAAATTACGCGGTCTTGGTCTTGGTCTTGCAAAATGCAAGAACAAGACCAAGACTGCAAGACCAAGACTGATTTTGGGCAACACTAGTACTGGATGATAAATAATGAAGCTACTGAGAACTCCCACTCACACAAAAATTCCGCTCGGACTAACTAAACGATTTACTGCGCGCCGAGTCTATCAGACCCGGCGCCCTACCCGTAGGGTTAACAAAAAAATATAATCTTATTTCTGCAATCTATTGATTTTCCTCTTGTCACTAGATACTAACTTACCTGATTGGTTTCCCAGACTTCACAACAATAAGCTATACAATCTTTAAAACTTTGTAATACATTTTGTAACATGTCTGACTGCAATTTTTCTGATCTCTACAGTATTCTTATCTTTTAATTACTGAATATTGTCAGGTTTTGATTTATAAATGGTGCATGATTGCATAGGAGAAAGTCCATTCATATAGATGTGAAAAAAGTATTGGCAACCCCAAAAAAAGTTAGAAATTGTTTTATTTTTTCGGGTTTCGGCGAGAAAAACACGAAAAACGGGTTATTTAAAAAATCCTGTGTGTATATAGTCGTGGAGTGCATCTTATTTAGGTGTCATCTTCGTTCCGCAGGTTGGCGATCATCAGGGTTATATGTATTTACGAGATTTTTCAACCATGATTTTCGTCTTCTTCCTACAGATCTTTTTCCCTTGCATAATAATTTGTCGCGCTTGGTAGGTTTAGGTTTATAATGAGTGGGTCAATGAGGCCCTCCACTGCGACTCGCAATTGGTTTCTTCCTCTTCTCGTAATGTGTCCCATGTATCGCAATTTTCGCCCTTTAATTGTCAATATGACTTCTTTGTCTTTGTTCATCCTTCTTAAAAACCCCGCATTTGTGATTTTCTCCGTCAATGATATCCTTAAGAGGAACGTCATTTTGTAAACAACAAATCTAAAGAACACAGTGAAATTAAGTGTTGTAATTATAACACAATATAACTTGGACCTTTATCTTCGGGATCAGGTATTTTGGAAGTTTTATATTGTTATAAAAAAGATATAAACCATTAAGTGATGGTGTGATTTGGACAGTTTTGACAATTTGTGGTCACCAATTTGAATGCCAAAATCTGATCCTTAAAAGGAAGCCTAGAGAATTCGATTTCGAAAATATGAAATCTCAAATCATTGTATTTTTTGAGATTTGTTGCACGCAAATTTTTGCAAACAAACAAATTTTTACTTTAGTTCAACCGTTCCACCGTCTTGATGGATGGCGCTGTATAGAACTTCAATGACATATGACGACGGTCAAATCATAGACAATATTAGTTATATGATCTGTGATAGACAAATAATATTATTACTTTCTCTTTGGGTCAAATTTGTTTTATAAGTTATAGAAGAAAATAAATATTTTTTCAAACCCCAAACTCCATTACAAACCTTAAAAAGATACGTTTAAGTTGGCCTAAGAGACTACCATTACGTTTTCTTTATTAAAATTATACGGAAAACGATTTCAAAAGTAATTATAAATGATGTTTTAAGTTTCTCCCTACATAACAATTTTTGTAATAGCGTAAGTTTGGCAATCAATATGGGGAGGCACACTGCATGTCAATAAACAGTTCGATGTTGGATTTTATAAGATATGGGATGGTTATCTACTTTTTAGCTTGCCATAGCCTATGGCCCATATGTAATAGCAATTGTTGAATAAAATTAATAAATTAAGAAGGTAACATTACATTTTAAAAATCTGAACCATAAATGTTTTGAAACTTTGTCTAGTCAATAGTCCAGATTACCTTGCAAATTATTTGATAATATAAGCATTTTAAAAAATCAAAGATAATAAGAACCCAAATTATTATTAAAGGATGAATTAGCAATAGTGTTGTTGATATTATAGGGTTCACCTGTGAGACACTGAAAAATATCCAATTATAAAGTTGGTCACTTGTGTACACTCCGGAAGCTGTATAGTGCTAACAACCCGGAATTTCTCTAAAAAATGTTGCACTTCAGGTACCATAGCACCGGTTATACTAGCTCTAGTGAGCTGAAAAATCTATAAGGTTCATCTATAAGATGGTCTGAATACAATCCAATCATGAAATTGGTCATTTGCATACACTCTGGAGGCTGTGTCGTGCTAACAAACAGAAACTTCTCGAAAAATGTCATACTTCAAGTACCATAGCACCCGTTCTACTGGCTCTTGTGAGCTAAAAATCAATAGGGTTCATGTGTGAGATGTCCTGAACAATATTCAATCATAAAATTGGTGACTTGTTGCACTTCGGAGGCTGTCGTGTTATACTGACAGGCCTTTTTTCTAAAAACCATTTTTTTTGTATTGTTCTTGCTGAAAAACGTAGAAACAACTCAAAAAAATACAAAATTCAAACTTTTTTTTGCTAAACCAATACTTTCCTCGCATATTAGATGGGTTGGACAGAAAAGTAATATTACCAATAATGTATTATATAAAAACAATAAAATTATTTACCATTCAGGTGATCAAACATATGTGTATCTGTCATTTTATAGATGGAAAAAAGAAAATGAGCCAACTATTTTTTTGTACAATGAAGGATTGTACATTTGCTTTTGTACTGTATATTCTCCCTACAATATATACATTATTATTTGTCATTACAGAGTATTGTATTACAAGTAAATATTTCTCTGTATAATAAATTTGATAGTTTAAAACAAAAATGTTACCATTGCGCATGATTCCTGATTTCAAAACTTTTGGTACTCGCTATCCAGCAAGAATCGTTTGAACGGTAATTTAACTGGTTTGCAAACGAGATGGAACAGATAACTGATAGTAATCGAGAATTGTGAACCAGTAATTTCAGGTGGTTGGAACGATTTATTTTAACTGCTCATGTGTATTAGTAATATTACTGTAAATAACTGGTGGTTGGAACGAACCTATAATTTACACCAAATTTTTAAAAATATTAAAATTATGTCACCGCCTAAAAGTAAAGTTTGGTTTAATTTTGGGAAAATTAATCGAACAATATATTAATCGATTATTTGGAAATAACTGCCGTCTCTATATACATGCTTCTCCTTGCCTGCTGCTCTCGTCCACTCTTCAATACTCTCACGCGTTCAGCTGTTTCTCGTGATGTTCAGCTTCGTTTCTAACATATTTCTCAGCGTTTTAATGCAAAACCAAGATGAACGTTTTGAAGTATGAAAATTCTACTTTCGAAATCATTTTTGTAAATTGAAATCGGACCATACCTGTTGCATTCAGGAATGCTGGAAAAGTGCATAGTAAAAAATTCAAATGGCCACACAGATCAATAATTATGCATCGGACAGTGCCTGCTTTTGGCACATATAAAGCTTATGTTAAAAACGAATACTGGCCGGAGGATCTACGCTACAAGTCCAAAAATAACCGAGCTATGAATTTTTGAAAAAACTGCACATTGGCCTGTTTTTCCCGATTTTTTCCTAAACTAACGGTCCGGTTGTTCGACCTCTCATTTTCTTCTTGTTTTCATTCTCTACAATTTCTATATTAACGACATGACTATTACCCTGGCAGTTTTAATTTTATAAGCAAAAAAATTAAGAAAGCGATTTTTTGCATAAAATTTTTAATAACAAAGTGATGAATAATGAAGTCGAAAGAAAAACATCTCACTATATCATATGAAACTATTCTCCAAACAATTGCGCAGCTGGTTTTTTTCCAACACTACACAAAATGATCACTCCAAACCTCTATAGCTTGGCCTAGTGGGAGCATATATCTCAATAATATTAAGTTAACAAGATACGATCTGACACTGGACTGGAGTGAAGTTATTGACAGATTGCACTATATAATAGATACGAAAACCGCAACACCGTTTTTACGATTAATAACATCATTTCAGGAGATATTTACCATACCGCTAGTCGTCGAAAAATTGTCAGAATTTGGCCATCTTTCCTCGCTGATACCTAAAATATTGATATCTAATCTTTGCATTTCTTGTATTACATTATGCGTTTTTCCTGGCTCATACATACTCCTAACATACCACGTAACAATTCTCAATACCTTCTCGGATGTTCTTCTATTTCTTTTGACTGTTATTTAGTGCTTCACAGGGATTTTAGCAGTTGATGACCTGGGAGGCCCTGTGGTCTTTTAGATAATTTCCTCCCTTGCCGGATCTTGGTCTCTGATAACCATGATCAGTTATCGAGCTTGTTTTGCATTATACAGTCATGATGATCGTACTATCCGTGAGGGATCTTTAATGTAGTGGTTTCTCCTTGCCTTCTACATCTTTATGCCATTGTCTAGTCAATAGTTCCTTCGCATTTCACTTGGCAACTTTTCCACCTGAAGCTGTGCGTGAGCAAGTGGGAATTGCTTATTCTGACAGTCGTTTGGTAGTCAGTTTCTAGCAGGGTGCACCGGATGACATAGGTCTCCACATGAGCAGATGAGCTTGAGGGCTGGTATTTACTACTCTACTTTCGCCCCTTACACCATCCGGAGTGCATACAAGCAATTTTATGATTTCGCAATGTTCACGGCATCTCACAGATGAAATTTATTGATTTTCAGAGACAGTACAACGGGTCCTATAAATCCAAATATACTTCGTTTTTGGTTATTTTTAGAAAAATTTCGGTTTGTTAGCTTTATACAGCCTCTGGATTGTATACAAGTGACCAATTTTATGATTGGATATTGTTCAGAGTGTCTCACAGATGAACCCTATTGATATTCATCTCACCAGAGCCAGTACAATAGGTCCTATAAATCCAGATGTACCACATTCTTGGTCGTCGTTATAAATGAAACTAACTGTTTCTAAATAATTCAACAATGTAATGTAAAAATTATAGATATTCTAAAAAATTGACAATTATTTCGATATAACGAAATATCATTGTCAGAATGACAGAAGTTACCTTTTATTTTTGGAGAAATTTCGGTTTGTTAGCACAATACAGCCCGTGGAGTGTATACGTGCGGAAAAGTTAGTTTTAATCATTAAAACCGTTTATTGTTTTTCTTTACTATGATTGATATTAGCCATTGTTGTATTTTTAATATGAATCTTGAATAACGAGTGAATTGTTTTTACTATTTTCGTTGAGACGTCACTTATTTTGTATGTAGTATTGGATTCAACATGATACATTTTTTTGTATTTAATTGTTACTTTTTTTTAGGTATATTTATCTTTATCCGGATATCCACAATATGAAGCAGAGAACTGAAGCATAAAAAATGTTATATTTTAGGAAAAAAAAATTTATTAGTATTTTTAATTGTTTTGTTACTCAGTATATTAAATAAAATTTTGACATTTTTATATAGTTGATTCAAAATACCAACTGTTTGTAGAACCTATTCAAGTATTTATTTATTTCAGCAGAGTAAATGGAAGCTGTACATTTGGATAGAGGATACCTAAAATTTAAACTACTGTATAATAATTCATAAGTTAATATATGATTATTGTTCTTTTGACGTTGTGCTTTACATCATACTGTCTTTCAATTTCTACTCTTCCACTGTTTAGTAGAAAATATTTAGATAGAATTTGATGGGTAACAATAATCATTGCTCATAGCATTAACATAAAATTTGTAAGTTGATATATGATTATTGTTGTTTTGATACTGTGCTTTACATAATCTTGTCATTCAATTACTGCTCTTCCATTGTTTAAGGAAAATATTTAGATGGAATTTGGTGAGTAACAATAATCAGTGCTCACAGCGTTAACTTAAAATTTGTAAGTTGATATATGATTATTGTTGGTTTGATAATGCGCTTTACATCATCTTGTCATTCAATTACTGCTCTTCCATTGTTTAGGGAAAATATTTAGATGGATGTTTGTGGGTAACAATAATCATTGCTCATAGCGTTAACTTAAAATTTGTAAGTTGATATATGATTATTGTTGTTTTGATACCGTGTTTTACATCATCTGTAACGATGTTACTTTTTAATGTTTTCATTTCCAGCAACCTTGCAGTATAAATTTCATTTTATTTAATAATTAAATCGCCTCTCTTTCGAAATTTAACTCTGAGTATTTATTTTATATAAATGTACTGCTTCTGAGACATCCGGTATATCCTTTCGTCGAGTTCACTTAAACCAGTCTGCTAATGTGCGCGCATTTTCAAAATTTTATGGAGGAGTCTCGTCTGGATTCGCTGCTGAGCAGGGATCAATTCGGGAGGCCTCTAAGGCAGATTCAATTTAAGAGATACGAAATAATCTCCGAAGTATTCGCTGCTGAGCAGGGATACCCAAGAGAGGTTTTCGCATTCTGCTGGTAGTTGTCATTATCTGAGAATTTGATTTCGTACAATAGGCTGTTGTTTGTTAGTAAAACATATAGAGTCCCTTTTATCTGAATATTTAATCCCGTCCAACAAGCCGTTGTACTGTTAAAATTTAGTTTCTTTTGCATTTGCTTAGAAAAATCTCGTCTGGATTCGCTGCTGAGCAGGGATCAATTCGGGAGGCCTCTAAGGCAGATTTAATTTAAGAGATACGAAATAATCTCATAAGTATTCGCTGCTGAGCAGGGGTACCCAAGAGAGGTTTTCGCATTCTGCTAGTAGTTTTCATTATCTGAGAATTTGATCTTGTACGATAGGCCATTGTGTTGATCAGTAAAACCTAGTTTAGTTGAATCTAGTGAAATCGCTAAGAAATTCCGGTGGCTATTGAGATTAACCTAGCCGCCGAGACTAGTTAATTGATTATTTTCTTCCGCTTTATTTAAAAAGGTACACAAATACTAAGAACCGATATAGTACGCTCTGTTAGTGCAACCATAACGCTTTCTCTGTGCATTTTGACATATTATCACTAGGAACTTGGTATTGTTTTCACCTGCTATGTACTAGTAGAATTCTGCACGTTATTTTCCGCCTCCGTTGTAAAATAGCTAGAATATTTATTGCTTGGTGTCAGTCCGCTTTTGGTTTGATTAGTAACGTAGATCTTTAGTAGTAGATTTTGATATTTTTGCAATCTCTCATTTATGTAAAATTCAATTTTATTTGTGGAATTAAAATTAATAATTTCTCCAGTAGCGAGTAGTTTATTTTGATATTTTTGTAATTTCTCATTTATGTAAAATTCAATTCTATTTGTGGAATAAAAATTAATAATTTCTCCAGCAGCGAGTAGTTTATTTTGATATCTTTGCAGTTTCTCATTTATGTAAAATTCGATTTTATTTGTGGAATTAAAATTAATAATTTCTCCAGTAGCGAGTAGTTTATTTTGATATTTTTGAAATCTCTCATTTATGTAAAATTCAATTTTATTTGTGGAATTAAAATTAATAATTTCTCCAGTAGCGAGTAGTTTATTTTGATATTTTTGTAATTTCTCATTTATGTAAAATTCAATTCTATTTGTGGAATAAAAATTAATAATTTCTCCAGCAGCGAGTAGTTTATTTTGATATCTTTGCAGTTTCTCATTTATGTAAAATTCGATTTTATTTGTGGAATTAAAATTAATAATTTCTCCAGTAGCGAGTAGTTTCATTTGTTTGATAGTGGTAAGCAATTAAAGCCTGTTTGCACACTACGTATCCGGAAAGGTCCATAACAACAGACCCCTGGAATTACTGAACCTCCATCTGTGGCTACCCTGGTAACTCTCGACGCCGTATTTTCGAGAGTTCGGTGGAGTAAACCACCCCAAAAAATCTGGCGCCCGAGGAAATCTAGGAAGTACCGAAGCCGTGGGTGTCATAGTGACGTCCGTGATTCTTTTAAGGGAAAAAAGCACGTCACACATGGCGCCCGAGCAGGGACTCTATATGTTGTATCTAAAACTATATGTTCTAACTTCGGAATTGTACACAAATACTATGAATTCGAACGTTAAAATAAAAGCGGCTAAGCGTTGGATGATAATAGCTATTCACAGAAAAAACAAAAATTTATATCCACTTACCTGGTTCACAAAAACCAGCCACAGATTAGGCGTAAACACAAAGTAATTTTCAAGCAGGAAAAGAAAGAAAAAGCCCCGTTTACCGGTATGCTACGTCCTTTTATTAAATTCTCCTACCCCACTTACGAAGTCTCCTCCTTAAAATTTTGAAAATGCGCGCACATTAGCAGACTGGTTTAAGTGAACTCGACGAAAGGATATACCGGATGTCTCAGAAGCAGTACATTTATATAAAATAAATACTCAGAGTTAAATTTCGAAAGAGAGGCGATTTAATTATTAAATAAAATGAAATTTATACTGCAAGGTTGCTGGAAATGAAAACATTAAAAAGTAACATCGTTACACATCTTGTCATTCAATTACTGCTGGTCTATTGTTTAAGGAAAATATTTAGATGGAATTTGGTGGGTAACAATAATCAGTGCTCACAGCGTTAACTTAAAATTTGTAAGTTGATATATGATTATTGTCGTTTGGATACTGTGCTTTACATCATCTTGTCATTCAATTACTGCTCTTCCATTGTTTAGGGAAAATATTTAGATGGAATTTGGTGGGTAACAATAATCATTGCTCATAGCGTTAACTTAAAATTTGTAAGTTGATATATGATTATTGTTGTTTTGATACTGTGTTTTACATCATCTTGTCATTCAATTACTGCTGGTCTATTGTTTAGGGAAAATATTTAGATGGAATTTAGTTGGCTACAATGATCATAGCTCATAGCATTAACTTAAAATTTATGAGTTGATATATGATTATTGTTGTTTTAATACTGTGCTTTACATCATCTTGTTGTTCAGAGATACAATTCAGTGCCTTACAATAATTATTCTACTAAGAGTTACCTAGTATTGGAAAGTTTTCATACCATATATTACGTAGTCTTGTTCATTCTTCCAGTGTTCAGAAAAAAATATTTCAATCAATTTAGTGGCTCACAATAATCATTCCAGTTAGCGGTACCTTAGAATTGGAAAGTTTTGTTACCATGTGTTACATAATCTTGTTCAGGAACACATATTTCGATCACTTTAGCGGGTTACAATGGTCATTGCTCATAACGTTAACATAAAATTTTTAAGTTAACCCATTTATGCCCAGAACTATTTTTTTCTTCAAATCCCTATAATTCTCACATATTTTGGAGAAAATGGTATTTAATGGAAGAAGTAAATATCGAAAAACTAATTTTAGTTAGGGGATTTGGTGTTTTGATGTGGGTCGTTTTTGACACAACTGGGCACATAGGTATACTATGGGAATGTACACAGGAAACATTAAAACTGAAAAATAATTGTGTTTTACATATTTATAAAATCGGAAATTTTTACAAATTAAAACAAACAAATGAAATATCATCTGAACAGTTATTTCCTATGGAAACCTATAAAACATTTATCATGTACAGCAACTTCACACCGGTCACAAGCTTTAGTGGTTTTGTTTTTACAGTGAGCACATCTTCGTCGTATCTGACCACTCAAAATAAGATGTTGCCCATGCCTACGTGCTGCTGGAGTAATAAGAATAGGCTTTGGGCCAGTGGATAAAGGAGGTTTTCCATATTTTTGTAGTCTAAATAATACAATTAATCGTCGAAATTCGAGATTATCAATTTTTTTTCCAAACTTCCGAGCCAATAACCATGCATTATTCATGGAAACATCTAAATTAAAATGGGTATATACCATTTCTTGCCTCGAAATCTTATGCGATAGTTTGCCACATTGTTGTCCATTTGGTCGACACCACCTATAAACTTGTAACAACGTATGACGTTTGGCTGGGATATTTCAACCTTTTTTCTCTTTTGTAGAATATCTAACAGCTTGACGAATCGGACCTACGCCATATTCATTCGACAACATTGTGACAATACTGTTGTCCTTCCAACGTACACAAACAATGTTATTATCTTTGTCAATTGCATCATCAAATACATCCCTTTGTCTTTTTCATTTGTGAAGAAATTTGGAGTGGACTTTTATCGGTACAGTTTTCTCGCACTACTCGTTGCGCCAAAACCCATGTCTACCAACTTGTTGATGAGAGAGGAGCTTGTAAAGAAATTGTCAAAAAATAATGAAAACTGCAAATCAGGAAAATTAGTTTGCAGCAATTTGGCAAAATTTATTACCACAGCTTCTCCAAGTCCAAAATGTTCGTCAGTCGGTTGAGTCTTTCATCCTTGGTATACGTAGAAATTGAAGCAGTAACCTGATGGAGCTGCCAAAACCCATGGTTTGTAGTCGAAACTGATTGGTTTTCCCCTGATAAACTGTTTACACCCGTTTCGGCCAAAATATGGGATCATGGATTCGTCAATAGACATACAAACACTAACGAGGGTATTTTAAACAAAATTTTGGTTTATTTTTTCGATCAAAGTGCGTAACGGCCATTTTATCATTCTGTGCCAAGTTGTTGTTATCGGCTGCATGAAGAAATCTAAAAATCTCTTCAAAGCGATTTCTTCTGATAGAATTATATACCAAAACATTTCTGGTGTCATCTCGTGCTTCCCAAAACATGCGACGTCTGGGAACGGGAACGTAACCACTTACATATAGAACTGCAATAAAAACGAACATCTCGTCGTTGCCGATTTCCTATCTACAATTTTTGCTGCCTGCATAAAGTACGCTATGTTTTACAAGTAGCTGCAATATTTCCGGATTCAAGAACATCTCCATACATTCCAGAGTCTCACATTCATCGCCTAATGTCAACACAGGTAAAAATTCGGCATTTGGTCGTTTTGTTTTACTTCCATTCAAGTCGCCTTCGACCCATTGTCGTTTTTTTTCTACCTTTTTCTGCCTTCCTTGATGTTTTGTTACGTTGCTGTCTTCATTGTTACTACTGTCTTCGTCTATATTTGTTTCCGCTTGCGCTTGAAGCAGCTTCGAATTTAGTCTGTTAGGGTCATCGCAGTCTTCATTAATTTCAAATCCATTATCATCCGGAGGAGTAATATAGATTGCATCTGGAACAGGATCACTTTCGGAGAGTTTGTTCAATTTCGTCCAATAACTCAGCCGTCGTTAGTGGTTTCTTCCTAAATTGGAAAATATATATCACATATCTGCCCAACGGGTCGATAACGACCCAAGCTATTTTTTATGCACTTATTATTCAAACGAACATACCTAACCCCAAAACAAATATTACTTCGTACAACTTGAAACCAGTGCAATAAATGATTTGAAAAACAATACAATGAGTACTCAAACAAAGAAGTTACCAGTATGATTTTCCCTCCATGTCACACTAGAATATTTTATCGTCTAAACATGTCACGATAACCAAAAAATATAATTCTCAACACGTTCTGTAAACTTATACTAACGATGTTTATTGATTTGACTACCAAATTCTAATATAGGCAATACTTTAAAACGTGCACTTGTATAGCTAATTGCATAGTTTAGGTATTGGGCCGTTTTCGACCCGTTGGGCGAAAATGGGTTAATATATGATTATTGTTGTTTTCACACTGTGCTTTATATCATCCTGTCATATAGTTACTACTCTTCCACTGTTGGGGAGAAAATATTTAGAGATCGAAATCAGGGGGTTACAATAACCATTCCATTTAGCGTTACCTTAGAATTTCGATCAATTTAGTGAGTTACATTAATCATTGCTCATAAAATGTTTTATATGATTTCTTGTATTGATACTGTGCTTTACATCATCCTGTCAGGTTTACTACTTATCCAATATTTCCTCCCTTCTCTTCTGAGATTGGCGGTTAATATGGCATTATTCTTTGTAAAGTGCTTGGTGGATAAGGGTGTTCACATCTGTGCGGGTCCAGTCTATATTTCGAAACCATGTTATTTTTTCTATCTTTGCAGCATTTGTCCTAGATCTTGTCTTGTATTATAAGCTGTATTTTTTTCAAATTCTTCGTGGAGCATTAGATAGCATAGCTATCTGAGGTAGGGTGTTTTCCTAATTTTAAGCGTAACAGTTGTGTTTGAGCATTCTTGACAGCACTTCAACATTCGTCGTTTTAGAAAAACTTATTCTACGCATCAGACGGTACATCCAAATTTCAAACCCGTTATAACTTCTTGTTTTGTCGTCCACGTTTCGCATCCATATAAAAGTAGGAACCAAATGTTGCATTTTAGTGTCCGTAAACTCGTTATTGATACTTAATTTTGGCCGACACAAAAGCTTTGGTATATCGAGAAAACCTGCCCTGGCTATTTCATTTCTCCTTTTGATTTCCCAGGAGTGATTGAACTGGATGTTAATGTATTTGCCCAAGTAAGTGTAGTGTCTGATTTCTATTTTTATTCTGCATATTCTTAAGCCGCATACTCCCGAATCTATATAATCGATCGACGCTTGTCAAGTGAGTGGGTATGCGGCAATCGACTTTGTTGACGGACAAAATATGTCGTTCTACGTGTCGACTAGTTTTCCATACAGTGTCGGTAAACATCAAAAAGAAGTTGAGCCGAATCTAGAGTATGTACGTGCTCAGTGGCGTAGCTACCTTGGGTGGCAGCCGGTGCGGAAGTTGGTGGTGTCACCCCATTAAAAGTAAAAAGCAATCAATTTTATATGATAAAGGACCTTTGTCATTTATTATTTATAATTTTGAAGAAATAAAACACAATAATAACTAAGACAGAAAAGGAATTGTTATACGATTAAATTTTCTTCTTTCTTGGCTTGACAGCTGCAAACTCAGCAATAACTTCATCGATATTTATATTATGTATTGCCTCGAGTTCTATGGCTAATATACCAAGATTGCTAAGCCGCGATTGGGTCATTGTTGCCCGCAGACAGTTTTTTATTAATTTTAATTTACTGAAACTCCTCTCACATGAAGCTATGGACTCGCAAACCGTCATGAACAATTTCAGTGCAATCATAAGATTTGGAAGAGATTCTGTAAAATCCCATTCTACAATAAACTTTGAAAAATCTAGAGACACCCAATCAGTAACCGTAACATTAGCGGCTTTTAAGTGTCTTCGCAGTCTTGGTATCTCCAAAAGTAATTCGGTTTCTGAGACCTCATCATAAAAATCAGTAAATTTAGATGTAGCTAATTTCAGTTCTTCAGTATTCGCCAAAAGCAAAGCATTAGTTTGTACGATCTTGAATAATGAAGTTACATCTTGAAGAGACTTCGATCTTGTTTGGAGTTCAACTTTGAATCGGTTAATACATTCCAACATATCTTTTTGAAGTTCCTCTTTCAGTGTGAGTCCTGCATCGCTGGCCATCTCACCAATCATCAGTTTTTTACGCCGAAGTCGTTTTTCTGTTGGAATATCGTAGTCTTTTGATTTTTTTGTTGCAATGTCTATTGCCTCTTCCACAATGTGATCCCGTTTTTCTCTGCCTCTATTTTTCTACCAGTTTTGTCAACAGTCAATCATTTACTTTGCAATGCAATCTGTGCAGCATTTGTTTCCCGAAGAACATCATACCAGAAGAGAAGATAACATAAAAAAGTGTAATTGCACACAGCGGGCATGAGGTTTTGTGCAGCACTTCTGGTGTCTACGTTTTCTCGTCCATCACACAACTCCTCAATTGCGTTTACAAGTCCTTCAAAATTCTCTGCTAGTGCTTTTACTGCACGGTAATGAGCACTCCAACGCGTTGTTGAGAGTCTTTTAACATATAATTTGATGTGTTTCATAAGCACTTCCCAACGGCTAGTGGAGGCGGAAAAAAAAGAAAAAATATTCTCTACGGTTCCAAAAAATGTAACGAATGACAATTTTGGGCAAATGAATGTTGACCACACAAATTAATCGAGTGATCAATACAACCAATAAAAATTGCTTTATTGTTTTTTGTTTTAATAATGGACTGTACTCCTCCGTGCATCATAATATCTAAATCGTCTGTCTCAAGCTTGTCTATAATTTCATCTCTTAGATCAGCAGCTTTTTTCCTTGCAAAGGAAAAAATCCAAGGAATGTTTTTGATTATATTTCTAGTTGAACTTCGTCAACTGGCGTGGACATTCAACTAAATAAATAATGAAATTGACTGTCTCGACCCTTACTTCGTGGAATATGCTCATATTAGTGTTTTTAAATGAAACTCAAGGTCTCTAGTTAATTCCACAATATAATACAAGTTATTGAAAATTCTAAAAAATTGACAATTGTTTCGATAAATCAATATCATCGACGATGATATTGATTTATCGAAACAATTGTCAATTTTTTAGAATTTTCAATAACTTGTATTATATTGTGGAATTAACTAGAGACCTTGAGTTTCATTTAAAAACACTAAATAAATAATCTTAATTTCACAAAATTAATGTCGAAATTAATAATTTATTATATACAAATTTACAAAATGGTACAAAGTTGTGAATACTGAACTTCGGTGGTTTCAGATCGGAAGACACTTTATGTTTCGATTTGATGAATATTAAACTAACTTTGTTATTGAGCGTTGAGCTCGATTCGATAAGTGTGTAAAACTCGCGTCGATGAATGTAAAACTTTGCTATCGAGAGTATTGAACTCGCTTCTTCTTCTTCACGTAGCGCTACAACCCTAGGTGGGTCTTGGCTGACTGTACAACTTTTTTCCAATTTGTTCGGTCTTCCATCAACCTAGGGTCAAATGGAATGTTCATTTTCCGGAGATCTGCTTGGATGTTATCTCTCCATCGCATTCTGGGACGTCCGAGTGGTCTTTTGCCTGTGGGAATCTCCTCCTATACCAGTTTTACAAGTCTTTCGTTATGCAGTCTGTGCACGTGGCATGCCCATCTTAGTCGCTGTGATCATGGGCGCCGCCAGAAAAATTTCTAGGGGGGGGCAAAAAAAATTACATGTATATTTTTTTTTATATTTAGTAAGCAACTTAAAACAACAAACTTTGGTCAAATCTTTGGTGTTTTAACAGAGCAATAAAAAAATAATCACACAAAAAATCACACAAACAAAACTTTTCTATTCTCATAGTAAATTTCTCTAAAAACTTACTATAAAAATGTTAATTATTGTCAAACCTAAACATTATAAAAAAATTAAAAAACTAAACATAATATTCTTTAAACATATAAAACAAAAATGTAGATATTATTGTGTTCAATCTTATTACTACATAACAAAATGGTAAAATAATGATTAAAATCCTAATCTAAGAAAAAAGAAAAGACAAATTTTAACCTTCTTCGATCTTGAGCAAATTTATCGAGTACTGTTTCGATAAATTGTGTTTTATCATTTTCAATTTTTTTCCTATGTAGACTCAGTATACATAAACCAGCTAAGCGATTCTCGGCCATCGTTGACCTTAACCAAGTTTTAACCCTTCTTAAAGTGCTAAAGGAGCGTTCAATTGAACATGTAGTAGGTGGTAGGGAAAGAAAAACTTTTATTGCATTAGCAATTGCCGGAAAAAAAGTACATTCTTCAGTTAATAGTGAAACAAAATCTATATCCTCAGGAGCACTTTTCTTTTTCCACATATCTTTCCACGTCAAACACTCTGCCTCAAAATTTTCGAAGTTGTAATGTTTAATTATTTTTTTAATAATTTCCGCGTTTATATTTGAAGCATGAGATGGATGCAGATTTGCTAAGGAGAAAGCAGTACTTGTATCTTCGGAAAATCTTGTTGTTAATGAGCTAATTAAGGAATCTAAGTATGGATTAAAAATAGATATTCTAAAATATGTTTCAGGTGAGTCTGCTTGGACATTAGATCTCATGGTTTGGCGCTGAGTTATTCTAGGTGTTTTAAGTTCAATATCAAATATATTTCCGTATTCCAGACACTTTTTAAATATTTCTGCAAAAATTAAATTTGGATTTTCCCTTTCCCTTTGAAAAACTTGTATTAACTCATTAATATGTCTTTTTACAGAAAGGAGATTTGTAGATACTCCCTGTAAAGCATTAGTTACCGGTTCTAATTGCGAAGAATATTTTGAAATTATGGTGAGACAAATTAAGAAACTTGGTTCTGATGTAGAGCAGAACAGCTGATGTGCTTTTTGTCTAGTCTGGTTATTAAAGTTGTTATCTATTGAAATGTTTTTTAGGGTTTCTTTTATAGCCACAAAATTTTCTGAAAATATTCTTATTGATTTATATTTTGCTGACCATCTTGTGTCTGATAAAAGTGGAATATTGGTCACTAATGACCTTCGCTTTGGACTTTCTCTAAAAAATTTGATAACTTCTTTAATAATACCGATACTATTTTGAATTTGCGGAACTGAATTTAGGTCATTTACAGCAATATTTAGCCGGTGTGATGAACAGTGAAAAAATTGTGCTTTAGGATATACATTTCTAATTAATTTTTGGACCCCGTTTTCCTTTCCCGCCATAGTAGAGCACCCATCAAAACCTAATCCTACTAGCTTATCCAAATTTAGTCCGCAGTCTCTGGCAAATGTTAACAGCGCATCAGATATTGCTTGAGCTGACATTGATTTTAATGCTACAAAACCCAAGAATTCCTCTTTCACTATATTTCTTTTATCGACATATCTAACTCCGATAGATAATTGTTCAACCCCGCCAATATCTGCTGTTTCATCTGCTAACAGGGAAAACGCGTTACAGTTGTTTACTTCACTTACAATTTTATTTTTTATCACTTCACCACATATTTCAATAATTTCATTTTGACACATGTGGGATGTATATTTTGCATTTTTTCCACAGGTATTTAGATGTTCTTCTAATATTTTGTCACCACATTCCACTCTAAACCTAATAAGATCTTCGAAATTACCCTCATGGGACTCCTTGCCTCGAAGAGCGATGTCGTGCATTCCGCAAAATAATATAGAAGAAATAATAGGAATCAACTTTTTTCTGTTACTTTCTACTAATAATCGATCATGCGAATTTATTTGTTCGGCTACAGTACTGGTTTTTCCAGACATTGATTTAATAAAATTTGACGATTGAAATATAGAATTTTTATGCCAAACGCGTTTTTCATGCGATTTTGCACATTCATGCAGATCTTTGTATTTTGTAAATTCTTTTTTTATAAAAGCCCCTTGAAATCCTCTCTGTACTACTGGTGTAAAAACAACGCAATATTTGCAGAGAGCCCCTTTTAACTTTTTTGAATAAACCATCCAGTTGTAAGTTTGCATCCATTCCATCCTAAATGCCCTCTTTCCTTCAGCAACATCACTTTTAAATTTATAGTTAGAAAACGGTTTAAAAGGGTTAATTAAGAGGTTATACCTAGTCTCATCGCTTATGTTAATCATCGAAATAAAATTTCCCAAATCAAATTTTTCACATTCGATTGTTGGTTCTGATGATTCGTAGCTGAAAGCTGACTGCATATTTTCTGAATTATTACAGGAAGTACTGGCAAACGCCACTGGTAATTGGTTTGATTCTGTATTAGAATTATTTAACTCAATTTTTTTTTTCGTGTGTTGCAAGGAATCATCACTAGAGTCCTCAGACACAGGACCTTTCGTTTTAATTAAAAACTTTCTAATGTCCATAGCCTAACAATAAAACTTACCAATAAAATACAGGTCTATTCTTCACTTTGCACAAAAACGTAAAATTTTTTGTATTAAAAACAAATTTAAATCATCACAGAAAAATTGCGAGAACCGGCTTTTTTTGTTCGATTACTGTTCGTACTGAATGTACTCAACTTAGTGGCATAAAGTAAAGTACACCCCCGAACCACAGCATATAGAACACACAGCAGAGACTCTTACTTGGCGGGAACAGAATGCGCAGCTATTCGCGCATACACGCCCTTCGGGATAAAATCTCTCAGATCAGTGACGAGAATGCAGAAGGAGCTAGTCGTAACCATTGTCGTACGTACTTGGGTGTCTTTTAATCGTTAGTTATAAAAATTCAGATTAGTTTGACTTAGTATTTGATTTTTGAGTGTTAAAACAGTTCTTTGTTCTTTTTCTTATTTTAGTTAGTTAGTGTCGTTGAGATTTTTATATTAATTCTGAAGTACCGTTGTTTTGTTAAACTGACTATAATGGGCCGTTCTTGTGCCGCGAAATATTTTATATACACACTGTTTAATTCTCCAGGGGGGGGGCAGTTGCCCCCTCTTGCCCTCCCCTCACGGCGCCCATGGCTGTGATTTCATTTCTTGGACAATATCGGCGTCGTTGTAGAGTGCTTTTAATTCGATATTGGTTCTGATCTTATACTGGTTTGTGGTGATGTCATGGTGACGTTCAAAGCGTCTGAGCTTTTCTTCGTTTGCTTTGGTCACGGTCCACGTTTCGCATCTATATGTTATTACAGGTCTGACGATGGATTTATAGATTTTGATCTTTGAACTTGTGAGATGTTTTGATTTTATGAGCTTATTCAGTGCAAATAGACAGCGGTTTGCAGATTGGATTCTGTCTTTTATTTCTTCGGTAACATCGTTGTCCGCTGTGATTACGGCCCCCAGATACTTAAAACGTTGTACTCTTTCGAAATTAAGGGTGTTGATCGTCACATTTTGTCCTATTCTGTCTCTTCGTGTCGTTCTATTTATACACATATATTTCGTCTTCTCTTCATTAATCTTCAGCCCTACTTCACTTGTTGCTCTTTCCACCTTGTTGAAAATGTCTTTCGTGTATAGCAGCGGTTCCCAAACTTTTTTGATGGCGTACCACCTAATATGAAGTCTTCCTTTCATGTACCACCAGTATAAAAATGATTAATCATCATTCCATTGCCAACATAGTAAAGTTTGTAAATAACAATTAAAAAAAAACATTTAGCCTTTTAAGTACTTTACTTTAAAACAATGTTTATTTAGTTCTTTGCAGTTAGTTGTAAATAAATTAGTTAAAATTAAACTTTTCATAGTTATAACCAATGCTTATTTTGAAATAAAAATTAGGATGAAAGAATATAAATAAACTTTAAGGTGTAGAACAAAACTGTATTTGGAAAACAATACAACAAATTCAAACATAAGTACACACAAGTTAATGAGAAGGATGAGCTTGTAGCGATTTGCTTAAAGTTGCAATGTCTGGTTTTATTGGGCTTAGCTTCAAACGCAAGTCATTTTCAACACAAGCCAGCCTATTTCTGTATTTGTTTTTAAGGTAACAAAGAGAAGAAAACGCAGCTTCACATAAGTAGGATGTTGAAAATGGGAGTAAAAACTTGACTGCTCGGTTGGCGATTTCACCGTAGTCTTGGCGTCGTTGAATCCAAAAGTCAATCAGGGTAGCTTTATCAAAAACTTCCTTCAAATCTGAGTCACAATTTAAGTCGAACAGTTGATCTTTTTCGGCTAATGAGAGATTCTCTGGGATTGTCATTTTCTTAATGTCACTAAACGGGGTTTTCATCCACAAATGTTCTTTATAGTTTTCTGGGAAGTAAATGCTCAAGTTTTCCTTCAAAATGTTACAATGGTCACTGATATCACTAAGAACTGTCTTACTAAGTGAAAGCTCATTTTCTTCAACAAAAGTGCTGAGAGAAGGAAAAAACGAAACCTTGCTTTTCTTGGCTTCATCATCTGCAAAGGTGATTTTTTGTTTCAAGGCATTAATTTTGTCACACACTCGAAACGGGGTATTAGAAGTACCTTGAAAACTCATGTTCACATCATTGAGTTTTGAAAAAATGTCAGCTAAGTAAGCCAGTCGACACAGCCATAGTTCATCAGTAAAACGACTTCGTAGCTCAAAATCAGAATCTGTTAAAAAAATCAATATCTCGTGACGTAACTCAAAAACGCGAGTCAGCATCTTTCCTCTTGAAAGCCACCTAACTTCTGTGTGGAGCAGTAGTTGTTTATGAATACTGTCCATTTCTTGACATAAGTTGTGAAAAAGGCGTGAATTCAAGGCTCTGCTCTTAATAAAATTCACTGTCTTTACAGCCTCGTTCAAAACAGTTTTTAGTTGTGCTGGACAGCGTTTTGTTACAAGCGCTTCTCTGTGAAGGCTGCAGTGAATATGTTGTGCCTCCGGAGCTTCTTTTTTTATTTTAGTTACCAATCCACTATGAGCTCCTGTCATGGCTCTCGCACCATCCGTGCATATACCAACACATTTCTTCCAATCCATTCCATTCCTGAGCACAAATTCATTTACTTTATAAAATATGTCTTCTCCAGTAGTATGAGCTGAAAGAGTTTCACAAAATAACATATCTTCACCAACTGAGTATTTTTCTTCATAGCGAACATAACATAACAGTTGAGCCAAATTTGCGACATCTGTTGTTTCGTCCACTTGTATCGCAAAGTATTTACTACTGTTCACTTTCTTGAGTAAAATGTCTTTTACATTTAAAGCCATATTAGATATTCTTCTTGAAACAGTATTATCAGACAAGGAAACCACATCGAGCTGTTTTCCCTCTTTATCACCTATAATTGTGGAAACAAGGTCTTTAGCTGCTGGCAAAATTAGAGTCTCTCCAATAGTATGAGGTTTTAGTTCTTGTGCTATTCTCAGACTAACCTTGTATGAAGCTTCAACAGCCCTAGTGTTTAACCCCGTAAATGAAGTGATTGCTCCTTTATTCACTTTTAACTCACACTCCTTCCGTTTAAAAAACTCTAATGGCTTGTTTATGAGATTGATATGCTTTGTATTAAAATGACGCAATAAAAGTGATGGTTTCATCGAATGATTTGACAAAGTTTCTAAACAAATGACACATTGTGGAACAGGTTCACTGAAATTTCCAGTATGAGTAAAACCAAACGATAAATACTTCTCATCATATTTACGTTTACCTGATTTCTTTTTGTTTTCACAAGTTCGTAACAAAGGCGTAGAAGTAGAGGAACAGCTTGGTTGCTCAGCATCTGTTCCTGCTGCAATAGGCTTTTCTTGTTCCGGTGACAAAGTTCTTTGCTTTTTAGAACTACTACACGTAGATCTTACCAAAAACTTATCCATTTCAATTCGACAGCTAACACTTACCAACAATGTTATTCTCACTGACTGATAGACACAAACTCTATATAAACAACAACACTTCAAACTGCAGGTTAGGTTTTCTACGGAGCTACGTAGTAGATAGTGCTCGCTGAGATGACAGACAGGCGACTGGGACTGGCTGACTGGCATCTGGCACAACACAATAACAAATCGCGCGGCCTTGAACGGCTTTACTCCCCTCCACGCCCTCACAATCTTTCCCACTCCGACTGTCACCCCTCCATCCGCTGCTCGCTCACCCTCACGCTACTAGTAGAGTATACCAATTTTCGAACTTCACTCGCGTACCACCAGCAACGTTCCCGCGTACCACCAGTGGTACGCGTACCACAGTTTGGGAACCGTTGGTGTATAGGATGGAGTCTCCAACGAGATCTATGTCATCTGCATATGCGAGTAACAGCTTGGGACCTTGAACCGATAGCAATTCTGTTTTTATTTCGGCCGACCTCATGGCTTTCTCTAATACAAGGTTAAAAAGTAGTGGAGATAACGCATCACCCTGTTTAAGTCCACTGTTGATTTCAAAGCTGCCAGACAGTTTATTATTTACACGTACTTTAGATATTCCACCCTCCATACAGACTTTGGTCATCCGAATGAGTTTCTTTGGTATTGAGAACTCCGCCATGGCATTCCATACTTGGGTTCTTTCTACGCTATCATATGCCTGTCGAAAGTCTATGAAAAGATTGTGTATGGGTCTGTTATACTCCCATCCCTTTTCTAGATGTTGTCTCAGCGTGAATAGTTGATCTATTGTTGATCTGTTTGCCCTAAACCCGGCTTGATATTCGCCTAGGACATTGAACTCGCTTCGATGAGTGTAAACTGATGAGTGAAAAACTAACTTTGTTGTTGAGCGTTGAGCTCGATTCGATGAGTGTGTAACTAACTTTGTTGTTGAGCATTGCGCTCGATTCGATGAGTGAAAAAAACTAACTTTGTTGTTGAGCGTTGCGCTCGTTTCGATGAGTGTGAAAAACTAACTTTGCTGTTGAGCGTTGAGCTCGATTCGATGAGTGTGTAACTTTGATGTTGAGCGTTGCGCTCGATTCGATGAGTTAAAAACTAACTTTGCTGTTGAGCATTGCGCTCGATTCGATGAGTTAAAAACTAACTTTGCTGTTGAGCGTTGCGCTCGATTCGATGAGTGTGTAACTTTTATGTTGAGAGTTGCGCTCGATTCGATGAGTTAAAAACTAACTTTGCTGTTGAGCATTGCGCTCGATTCGATGAGTTAAAAACTAACTTTGCTGTTGAGAGTTGCGCTCGATTCGATGAGTTAAAAACTAACTTTGTTGTTGAGCATTGCGCTCGATTCGATGAGTGTGGAACTCTGCTCTAAACCAATCTAGAATGTCAATTTTGTCATTCATTGCATCGTATGCTTCCAACTCTCTTGATAAATCATCTGCAGCAACATAATCAGAACCTACTTTTGCCATCAATCCATATTCAAGGAAGATTTTAATTCTGAAGTCTTCTTTAATCATTGAAGAACGAAAGGCAGCCTCCTGAAACCTGAATAATGTTTCTAAAGTTGAGGAATTTTTGGAATTAATTATGTCATCCATCTCTGCCATAAAGTACAAATTCAATTTTCTGCATCCATCAGTTAGAGAAGGGATGTTTCTCGGAATCAGAGATGCGAAACAATTCAGGACCATGAATACTGGCACTATGCCAATTACATCTAATGGTATCGGTCCCTTATAATAGTGAGGATATGCATGTAGTATGGCTATACACACTTCGGGAAACGCTGACGCAATGCGTGACATCGTTACAACAGATCTAGAATTTGTGGCAGGTAGCTTATCCTGAATGTTGTAGGTTCTCTTTAAGGTCTGAATGTTTTGTATTACTTCAGTTTTTGAGTACTGGAGCATTTTTGTGACATTAGTTCCCCTGCTTAGATAGAGTCCTACTAAAGTTGGCATGTCTTTGTCTGCGCTACTCTTGGCTTGAATCTGATTTCGGATGGTCAAAGGATCAAATCCCTGATAAGCGTAATCATCCAGGAAGTTTGGGTTAGCAGTGAGGAAACCAGTAACAACCTTGTCAATGTCAACAGAAACAAATTCTGGAGGAGGATTTACACAGGCATTTTGATAACTATGACTTTTGTCGACTTATCTAAAACTGCTATTTTACTCTTCTAAACTTGCAATGAATCAATTTTTTTGTTGCCCGTCACTGTGCTTCCACTTTCCTATTTTCACATAACGTATCACTTCAGACATTTGGTCAATATGTGAAATGTCAGGCGTGCTATCAAACAATACCAAAATATTTCGCTGATTTAATTTCGTTGACAAGCTTAGTTTTCACATGGTTTGATAGAACATTAATAAATTCATTCTGTATATCTGGCGACAAATATGATACTTTTGAAGTTTTATCTTCCTCCAATTTCATCATGTGTTCTTCCAACACTACACCATACTTTGACAATAGTTTTACCAATGCCTTCATTTTTAGAGTCTTGTCCTTCATCATGTCCACGAAACGCCAAGTTTAGTTCAGCCAGAAATAAATTTATATCCAGTAATCTAGTCAAAAGATGCTTCCACTTCTGTTTTTCTGTATCCATCAATTGCAAAGCTGCATCATCTATTGTTTTATTCAATTTTAGTCAAACGTCAAAGATCGCGAGTATGGGACGGGGAATCCCCGAATAGAGCTGAGCTAGTGCTAGTGGAGGAATCTCCGAAAAATAAATTTTTGTGCTAGCGATTTATTTTTGTTTGTTTGTACATTGTTCTTAAAGTTGAGAGACCGGGTGGGTGTCACCCCAAAAAAGGTGGTACCCGGTGCTAACCGCCGCCCCCCTTTGCTACGCCATTGTACGTGCTAGCGTTCGACATAACAACAAATTCAAATTCAATTGAAATCTTACCACATGTGGATAATGAAGAAGTTTTAGAGAATAATGGTAAGTATGTTCAATTAAGACGAATTCTTTGTAGTGATGTGCAATTGACACTTTTTTTCTATTTATTGTGAGTTTTATTATGTACTAATGTAATGTATATTCAAAATGTATCCGATAAGTTGCCAATTGTAGATATGGTTGAGTATCAGTATCGACTAATTTTCTATTTCGCGATTCAAGTACTTTTCAATCCTTCTAGTATCAGATACTTTAGTATCGAGTAGATAGTATCCGCAAATCATTAATTAGGTAAAACAATATAATTGGGATTATTTATTGTTGCAGGAAAAACAGTTACATAGGATAACAAAACCACAAATTTGCTATTGCCATCCTATTATGAGAAAGGAATTATTTCGTCGCCCAAAACAAAAAAAGAAATCATTATGTAAGTCAGATTTTAATGACTTTCAAAAATCATGGCATTTATGTTTCAGAAGAAATATTAGATAAAAAATTTAGAAATTTGAAACATCATTTTAAGGTGATAAAAGACACCAATAAAAGCACCAAATCTGGACAGGGAAGGATAACTTGGGAGTATTTTGAGTTGATGTACAGGATATTTGAAGAAGATAAAACAATCAATGTTGATGAAGTTTTATCTTCATTCAGCAATGCTTCACAACAGTTGAATCAACCAAGTACTCAAAGTATCCTGATAGTCAGCCAAGTACTTCCAAGTAGTATACTGATAGTCAGCCAAGCACATCAAGATGTCAGCTCCATATAGGTTTAGAGAAGTCAGAGTTTAAAAAATCGACTTTACTTACTGACAACAAGTGTAGTATGGAAACACCTACAAAAAAGAGGAATATTGTTGCAGGTAAAAGGTTGCAGACATACAGACAAAGTATGTTCAACTTAGAACAAAGGAGACTTGCAGCTTTGGAGAAAAATGCGGAGGAAATTGAAAAAAATAATAGAATACAACAAGAAAGAAATGATTTATTGCAAAAATATTTAGATAATAAATAATGTCTCAACTAAAATAAACTTTTAAACCTAGAGTTATTTCTGTTTCAATACATCCAATTAATAACAAAATTAAATTGTTACAAAAATAAATTAGTTCCATTCACTACATAAACGAACTATATTAGCTCGTTTCACTTCTGCATTCCCAAGTATATCTTGGTTATTACCATCAATGTTTTCATCATTAATTTCAATATTGCCTCTTTCAAGATTATAATCATCCATTGGATTTTCTTGTAATATAATGAAGTTATGGAGAACACATGATGCTAAAATTATTCGTTTCGCAATTTGGGGTTGTTTTTAACATCTAGATATTTCAACCGTCGAAACTTGCATTTAAATAATCCAAATGCTCTCTCTATAGTAGAACGGATTGAGGAGAGTTTGATGTTATAAGTAACTTTCTCTGGAGTTAAGTGACCATTATCTTGGTATGGTTTCATCAGATTAACTATCAAAGGATAAGCTGAATCTCCAATTAGGTGCAGAATTTGTGAAACAATTGGGTTTTCATCTATTAAACAATTATATATTTCGCTCAATCTAAATACTCTAGCATCGTGCATTCGACCAGGCCTTCTTATAGTGGTGTCTATAAAAACACCTCTTTCATCACAAACACCTAAAAATCAAACATATAGAAGTAATTAGAGTTAATTACCCATAGTTTTCATCATTATTTTTTTTACTTTGTAGTATGAATGGAATCCCTTTCGATTATAGTAGTCTACAGGATTATTTTCAGGTTGCTTTATAGTTATATGACATCCGTCTATAGCACCGATTACTCCAGGAATGCCTCGAGAGCATGCTTCAAATTGAAAAAAAGTGCAATGATTTTAGAAAAAAATGCAAGGAATTTAGAAAAATATGCAAGAAATGATGTATATTATAATGTTGAATAATACTATTATTGCATTATTTTACTATGGTGGGGAGTGGGGGCGGGATTTAATAATTAGGTATACAACGAAAATTTATATTAAGTATCAGATTTTATTAATAATAATAATAATACATAGGTACTATTAAAATGATTATGGTAACAATAAAACAAAATAACAATATTTAAACAGACATAAGTCACGTCTTACAATTATTGTAAAAAATATTAATAATTATGTGTTTTTCAAAGTTTTCTAGGAGGAAACTTTGTCTCTTGTCAGAAAACATGTGTTTAAAAATTGAAAAACTTCGTTCGACATCAACTGATGTAATGGGAGCATATTTATATTTACAAATGATGTTTAATTCTAAATTTGGTATATTTACATCGTTTTCGCCCATAAAAATTTTCGACATATTTTTCAAAATTTAAAAGCCTGTTTTATTTTGAGCCACAAAATTGAATTTATTTAGAACTGCGGTTCCAATTTGGCTTTTCTTCGTTTGAGAAGTTTTCGAAATCTTCTATCAAAAAATTATAAATTTCAGCCCATGCATTATTTTTCTTTATCTTATCTTTATAATCGTCCTGGGTTTTATCCCAAAGGCAGGGCCTTTGTTCTATTAACTCTATTAGAGTAAAAGGATCAAATAGAAATTTAGATGTTTTCTTCGACATCACAACACTGGAACTGACATAAAAGATGCGATTTGCGATTTCTAGCTACACGTGTTAAAACATGCATAGACTTGCATTGCGTAGAAAAATGGTAGCGGAAAAAAATCGCACCGATCGCGCTATTTTAGATGAACAAATCGCGTGTTTATGCGATATCGCTTCGGCGCTACCATGGAAAATATGGTATCGTCTATGTGTGAAAACGACCGATTTAAATGCACGTAGATTTGATGTACGCAATATTGCGACCATTTATCGCACGCTGAAAATGGTATGGTAATGGTATCATCTGAAAACGCTCTAAAGCGAAAGCGACTGCGTTCGTTTCTGACAGTTTTCCGGATTCGGTACTCTGTAATGAGCCTCGGATTGGATCGGCGAGGCCGAACTTCGACTCGGAAAAATAGCAGAAACGTATTTATTTCCAACACGTTTGGATGTTCTTACTATCGGCATTAATTTTTTGTTTACCTTTTTTTCGAAATTCGGAAATCATATTTAGATTGAATGTAAAATGGATAGAAGGTTGAAAAATCATCCAAAACAATCGTCTGCCTTCTTGGACCTCGCATGAAAAAATCCAGTTATACTAACATTAACATTCATGATTAAAAGATTCTGATCACAAATCAACTGCACATTTTTTGAATGGAAACATTTTCTGTAATAATTATAGAAAACTTTCTTCCAACATTTGCGAGATTTTCTATCAAAATTGAATAAGCCAGTTATTTGGCCCGTCAAATCAACCCCTCCCATGTTTTGGTTGTAAAACTGGAGCATTTGAGGACAAGAAATGTCTTTTTGGAACCATCTTTTGTAGTACGCTGAACCATAACTACTTTGTCAGTAAAACAGTTGCTTATAGCTAACAGATCTTTTGTATTCTACCGCATATACTAACTTGACATTTATTATTTCCGAACCGATAATAGTGAACAAACATGAAGTCATCACCCTGGGGTCTGAGAATAGGAGGAGCTTAATAAAAAGAAGGTATAGCAGTTGTCACATGCATTCGTATCTGGGTTATGGGAATCTGGTATGGTTATGCAAATTATTTTCACCAACATCTACATTCGAAGTTTCGAACGATATTCAAATACGGTAAATTGCTAATTATAAACAAAAAGCATTTAAATGAAAAAATGTTATTGCTTGACTAACTAAAAAACAATTTTGTTGTTTGCTTCTTCCAGAAATATACTCAAAATCGTGCTGCAAATGAGTTCGCTTGGCTTGAACGAACTTTTCATGAAATTCAGACACAATCTAAATGACTTCAGTTCAAGCGTAGTAGGATATTTCTGTGTTGGCCTGCTATAATAATAGTCTTTGAAGGAAGCAACTTCTTTGGCGTCGTCCAACCTTTTATGCATAGGAGAAAAAAAAGTTCGTATTATTATTTAATATACATATAATAAAAGAATCTAAAGTAAAATATTTATAGAATGTATAAAGTTTACTACATATTTACATTTTCACCACGTATAATTTGAAAACGTTTTAAACCCTTTTTTTATTTATCCTTCAATACAATACAAGTCGTTGAATAAATTAAAAGTACACACGTCTCCGTTTTCGTTTTATTTCTTCTCTTATCCAAGCCCGAATTGGTTGAATGGAACGGGAGATAGCTTTTAGTTTACTAGATAATTTTTCTACATGAATGTTGTTTAAATCAGGTACTTCTCCTTTATTAAAATGGTTTCTAAAACATCCCCTTAACATGGTTCGCTCAGGAGTTGCCCAAGTTCTGCTTCCAACATTAATAAAATGAGTTGTGATACTTTCTTCATTATGAGTTACAACATCTTTTTCAATAGGAGTCATATAATCATTTATAGTAGGAGTAGCAATGGTTGTTGGACATTGGACGGAAGAAACAACATTGCTACATGTAGAATCATCTGCATCAGATGTATCAATTGAATTTTACTTTTCTTCAATGATTAGAGAGAGATATCTCTTTATTTTTTCATTGGTTGCCAGATTAGTTAGCTCTGGCTCAGACTCACTGCTATCATCTACCCATCAAGTTGCCCCATAAAGGTTATTTCCCATAAATTCACTAATTACCGTTTGTTTGGCATACGATAATAATGCTGTGTCTGTGGCTAAGGGTTGCGCAATTTAGTAGCAGTGAATTTGCCATGAAGAATATCTTTGTTACTACAGTATTGTTTCAAAACCTTGTCCGCCTCATAATAACCCAGCGTACTAAAATGAGCAGCAAATAAATAGTTGTTAGAAGCGAAATTTGGACCTCTTTCTGAAAGGTTAGTAGAACGTCAGTGGCATCTCTGAACTTGATAGATAATAAGATGGAAGAGCTTTTATTAAATTTTCCTCTAGAAACGTACCTTACAAAATTTGAATTGTTGTATTTTCATAGATTACTACTAAAATTTTCGTCTATTGTTTTATATTTAACAATTTCTCTTCTTTGAATGTCTCCAGGTCTTTTTCTGTTAAATACCATAATATACACTATTGGCTTATATTCTTCTTGTATATTACCCTTTAACGGGAGGAAAAGAGACAGCTTTATAAATAGCGAGAACGCGTTAAACCCCACTCTGTGATGAACTGATTAGTGGGGACGCGCTCCTCCCGCACGCAGCGTGAATTTTGATTTTCTGTTGTCAACATTTCAAGTTTAGTAATGTGCAATTGCCGGAGTATTTTACGATGTTTTATTTCAAATGATAGATATTATTTTTATCTTTGAAATAAAATAATATCTTATCTCCCAACTTATTTATTTAATTTCTTTTCTGTCATGGCAGACATGAAAAATAAAAAAAGACCTCTGCTAAAATAAATAAACATTCTTATCAAATAAAAAACAATGAATGCAAGAGTGGTTCGAACAAACCACCAGCTTGGGCTAAACAAAACGAAACCTATTGCACAATAATATTCTTATATCATTGAGTTGTTCAGGTCTGATTTGCGCACAGAATTGTCTTAATTGGTCCAAGTTGGTAGCTCGTTCGAACTCTCTCTCTCTCTGCGCTCGTTTCCTCAATCATTAGGGTCGTGACCTCTTTGGAATGCCTCTATTTCTCTTTCTATTTTCTCCTGCGACATTCCTCGATCTTCAGGCTGGGGAAACGATACGTGAAGGGGTTGACTTGTTTGATTTGATCACACCATCTAATAGGCGTTCGGCCTCTACTTATCTTTTCCTGTACTTCTCCCATCACTATAAGCCTGTCTATATTAGCTTTTTTCGCGGGTCAAAAATAGAATCGGACCAATTCAGGATCGTTGTAATACGCATGCGTGATTAGGAACCAATTCAGGATTTTAATTTACCGCGATCGATTTAAGGACCACACATTTTATCATCGACCGTAGACCAATAACAACCAATCATAGACTGCATAGATAACATTAGTGTTTTAAATGAAACTTACTGTTTCTAGTTAACTTCACAATATATTGAAAAAATGTTAAAAATTCTTAAAAAATTACATTTTTTCAATATATTGTAGACTTAACTAGAAACAGTAAGTTTCATTTAAAGCACTAATATGAATAGATTCCACAAAGGGTCGAGACAATTAATTGCATAGGTAACCTTTATATCAGTGTTTTAAATGAAACTCAGTGTTTCTAGCTAATTCCACAAAATAATAAAACACTAATATGAGTAGAATCCACGAGGTAAGGGTCGAGACAGTTAACCCTAGAACCACAAGGTGGAATGAGTGGAACAATTTCCACAATGCGGGGTCGCGGGCGACCCATTTATATTTTGACTAAATAAACATGGTTGTAACGTTTTTTAAGTTGATTTTCAAAAAATATAACAAGTTCTTCTTTTTTTAGCATAAAATATTTGAGAGACCAAAAATAAAATAAAAAAAACATACAGGGAGAGTTAAAAATAAAAAGTTCTTATTTTTGAACTACCTTTCATAGGGTGACAAATACTTAAAAACAAATGAAACTAGAATAGAAAGGGGTATTATTTTAGGCTTTATAATCTTCACAAATGCTCAACTGATGTTATGCACACATATTTTTTGCACAATGAACACAAATATGACGGCCTTTTCTATCACGTTTTCTTGGACAGAAATCACATCGGCGAGGCCCTTTCTGAAGATTCGCAACAGGTTGTTGTTCGTCGTCCCAGGTAATTCCGAATAGATTGCCTCAACTTTTTCGGTAACCGTGGATTAACTGCCATTTGCTTCATGTGATCCTCTACTAGTGAATCAGCTAACGATTTGATAAATGTAGATCGGGAAATTTTTACATTACTATGTTTAAGCCTATACAAAACCATTGTATTTATCTTCCTCTGAAGCTCAGCAGTTGCTCATCTATGGTTAGATACTTTGAAGGAGTATAATTATTCCGACGACCCTTTATAAACATTTCCCAAATTTCTCGTAGAGGGGCAAATTTGTCTAGTGCGTTCTGGACGAGTGGTTTTATCATCGAATCGTAAACAATTTATTAAAAATTAGAAACGGTTTTTTGACATGCGTGCATCTAAATATCGAAACACCAAATTTTTCAGACCACATATCTGTTAGAGAAAGATGGGCTTTTTAAAAACACCAGCAAAATAGAGTAATCCAAACAAAGCTAGAAGCTCAGCTCTATCTGTTTTTTTATGTAGTATTGATCAGTGGTAAACTTTGCTTTACGAACTTCAATTTCTTTATTTGTGTTAACTAAAATTATTTCAATAAGCTCTTCAGAGAAGAAAAGGTGCCATAAATCTTTGAAGCTATTTTTAGTTTTAGTTTATCCCTTTGGACCAGGCAGATGAAGTACAATATTCTTTTTTGGAGTTCTTGTCCTCTTGGAAATTAAAGGCTGAGTGAACCAAACATAATTATTCTTGCCCAATAACTTGGGATAATCGTGTTTTTGCACATCCTGCTCCATGGCGTTTTGATCATTATCTACATTATCATCTGCGCCAGTCTCGTCTTGAATGTCTCTTGGATCAAATTCGTCTTCAAGATGATTGTCCGTTAGTAAAATGTCTTCATCTTCACTGCTACTTTCATCTATACTATTTTCTTCTATATCACTAAGATCACTTTCCACAGTTCATTGTTTGTAAGAGGACGTTTCTGTGAATCCATATTGTTATTCTAACCAACAAAAAAAACTATAAGCCACTATGTGAATAATATTTAAAAAAACTTACCGCATATAACTTGTTACGTTAATAACAAGGTGGGGTCAAAAGTTGAAATGTAGTTGCAAACACTACTAAAAGTGGAGTAATTTAAAAACGCGCACGTACACCCACGAATACCAATCAGTACTGAATGTAGATAGGAGCACGACAGTTTTTAAATAGTAGCGCGCATGCCCAAAACTATATGTGGTAGGGTCGCCGGCGACCCCACCTTGTAGTTCTAGGGTTAATAACATATATTGTTTCTTTGTCATTTCTGTTGAATATTTATTTTTGTTCAAAATCTAACTTTAAAAAACTTGAGAAATGAGCGGCTCTGAAGGAGGTAAGTAAACCAGTTAATTAAGTTCAATTTATGTTTACACTTATCAATTATTATTTCTAGATATATCTGAATTTTTGGTGTTTCCATCAACGTCAGAGGAGGAATTTCATAAATGGACTCACCAAAATACCTTACTTCTATTAGAAGTTTATCAAAAATACCGGGACCACGTGGGTTCGCTAAGAATTAAAGGTTTGAAAAAATTTCAAAATAAATGCGACGTATGACACGAACAAACGTTTCAGGAACTAATTGTGAAAATATGTGGAAGGTCCTAGAAAGAAATTACAAAAAATATATTGATAATTCCAAACTTACTGGCAGGGGAAAGAATATTTGAATATGCCGACGTGATAGACAGAATATTACGACAAAAAAAGAATATTCATGTTGTATGTTTGTTGTCAGCAGAATCAATACATATTCCGAAAAGCCCCGAGACTTCTAGCCCAAGAAAATAGAAATGAAATGGACACTGCTATAAATGTGCAACAGACCCAGGAGGCAGAAACTGTTGCAGTTAAGAATTTTAAACAAAGAAAGGCTGTGGTACCTCCTAAAGACAATAAAAGACTTAAATTCAATATTCTTAGAGAAATAAGGAAAGAGTAGAATGAAAAAAGGTTGGAGATTGATAATCAAAATCTTGTAGAAAAAAAGAAGGAGAAATGATTTACTCGAAATACATAACTCGCTATTAGAAAAGATGTTAAACAAAAGTGCTTCCACACCAGTAACAAACATTTTCTCTTAACATGTTTTCCATCTTTTTTTGAATATTTTGGTTATGTAGAATTTATTTTTCGTTTGTTGTTTTCTCATTTTATATAAGTTTTATATTGTTTTTGTAGTTACTAAAAAGTTGTTCATTCTATTTTTTAAATAACTACCTGATTAGTTTATTATTTTTCTTTAACTACCTAATTAGTTTATATTTTTGTATTTATAATGTTCTTAAGTTCCTCAGAATGTGATATTGTTTTGTTGTTTGTATTTTAGAGTATAAGTTTATTACCAGTGACCGAAATAGTTTAATAAGTAGATGTAAACATATTCATATATTCATATTGTGAGAATATATTGTTTACCTACTAACCAAAATTTGAAAGCTCAGAATGTGATATTATTTTGTTTGTATTTGTGAGTGTAAGTTTATTTCCATTGACCTAAATGTTTTTGTTATAAATAATAGTTTATTACCAGTGACTGAAAACGTTTTTTTAAATAAGTAAATATATACACATTCATACTAATTATGAGAATATATTTATTACTTACTAACCAAAATTTTAAAGCTCAGAATGTGATATTTTGTTTGTATTATAAAGTATAAGAGCCATTCACCTAAAATATTTTTCTAATAAATAATTGTATACAACATATTCATATTGATTGTAAGAATATACTTTTTACTTACTAACTTTCCAAAACTACAAAGCTATGGTAGTTAAAATTGAAATATACGACAGTGAATATCTAAATTGTAAAATAAAAACAAAATGTTATTAAAATATTTATTAAATTAAAAATGGTAAATTATTCATAACATCTTCTCTAACTGCTATACCTTTTCTGTCATCTCTATCTGGTTGATTAACTGCATTTTAATCTATGTCGTTTTGAGAAGGAGGAGGATCTATTGTTCAAGAAGAATATAAGCCGAGTCTGTATATCAAAGTTAGCTGACACAAGTTAACCCAATCCTTATCATTGAATCCCTTTTTTAACTCATTTAAATTAATAGTGATATCTGCCTCCATAGATGATATAAAATAATTTATTTCGCCTGTCGTTGAAATAAGTTCCATTTCGTTGTTTTTTAGTCCTTGACTCACTGGCGCTTTTTGTCATATAAAAATTCTGATGAAATTGTGGAAGATAAATGTCCTACATGGTCATTTTCTTTTATTTTTTGACTTGATAAAGCCACCAACTTTTTTGTATCAAATACCACAATTTTGTCCAACTATTAACTGTTGGAGCATCAAAATAGCGACCATAAAATTTAGCTAGAACTTTCACCGCTTCAAATAAGATCTCATACTTTGTAGGGTGAAAAACGTCTTTAAGCTCTTTAATTCTGGAGTCCTTTTCCTGCATAACTAAAAAACTGTTTCCCAGTAGTCTCATCTCGACAGTGGCCACATTTACGTAATGAAATTAAATGTTGGTGTATAGTTTATCAGTGGAGTTGCCATGTACAATAGCCGTTTCGTCCGACATCAAAAATCTTAATGTTTTAATATTTCTTATTATAGGAAATACATAATGTTTCAAAAGATTAGATGCGGATTCGTGAATGAATGCTCCTCTAACAATTCCCAGGTTGGTAAGATTTTTTACCTAAACAATACTTCGTTACAGTGCTCAATTTCTAGAAAGTGAGGTACCTGCCGAGACTTACAAACCCCTCTTCCCCCCATCCCGTCTCATTCCACCGCTACCAAAAAATGTTTGCCTCTGTAAAGTATTACGTTAAAAAAGAACATTTTATTGAGCTCAAACTTTTTAATTAACATGAAAAGCAGTAGGGGCTAAACAATACAGCATTACTCTTTGTGTTAGAATCTTTTCTTAAAATATAGTCCATAACTTTAACTTGTTTCCATCATATTTCTTTACTCTTGACAGTTAGCGCTGAGTGGTGTCCAGAAACAAGACAGGAGTCAACATATTTTTGTGGTTCAAACAGCCGGAGGGGAGGTCCATTAATTTTCACAAGCAGCAGGCCGAAACCGTAGTAATGAGTGAAGATCTCAGTGATGTTATTACTAAAGGTTTGTTAAAGCTCGCTAGAAAACCGTAATGTTATGGTTCGAGCATGCGCGCAAAAAAAAAGAACGTTCCAAGTACACGCTGGGACAGTTACAAAACTGTTTCTTATACGTTCCAAGTGAATATGTGACTGTTCAGAAACGATTTGGTTACTATCATTTCGACACTTGCCCACAAGTAGAAACTGTTTGAACCGCGTTGCGCAGTATACGTTATTCAGATTTTTTGTTATTGTATGGAAAGTGTGGTTGTGGGTGTTTTGTGACTTTGTGAGTTATATGAGCACCACGAGGTATTTGAAAATAGATTTATTAGTAGAATAAAGTAATTCTAATAAGAATATTATGGAGGATGGTGAGGGAGGTAGTGATTTTTTGTCTGATATATTTTCAGATGATGACGTTGAATTTGGTCTAAACGAACCAAGAATAAAGAACGAAAATTATTTAGGTAAATATAACAGTATGTTATTTCTTAATTGTGTAATAGACTTATGTCATAGTTATAGTAGTCATAGATTTTTTTTTAATTTACTCAATTAGTAAGTGATAGATATTATATTATAAGATGTTTATTAAACTTTCTTTATTTTCAAATGATATAATAGAAAATTAATAAAAGAATTCTCCACATCCCATTACAAGGGTATTGGACCAGCTGATGGTTAATTCATTCATCAGTAGTGTGTAAATTATCTATTTATAAAGCTTTCAGGAGCAATATAATTCTCTGGCAAAATTTGATGCCAGCTCTTCGACTATTATTAACCCTTTCAGCCCTGAATTTTTAAAACGTCGAAAAAAAAATTTTTTATGGTGAATTATTAATTGTATTCTTTACAAGAACTTCTCCACCGAATATTAACTATTTCCCACCATAGATATAAAAACTAGGAAGCCGTGGCAAATGCCACCATCAGGTTTGAAGGTAAACAAATCACTGAAAATGGAAACTTAAATTTTATTCATTTCATTACATTTAATTCAATTACATACTAACTATACTTAATAATTAACTCATTTTTCATGAAAATTCTTGAAACAGTTTTTGAATTTTGATAAACAAAGAGGTACTTGACATTTTTCACATTGGATTCGTGAACGCCCTCCACAAGTGTCGAGCTTACAGCGCTGCTCATGACCAACTTTGTGTACTGGCCAGTGGCCCAGGTTATCATACCTTACATCGTTGACAGGAACTGTTTGAGGTTTTTGGCGTTTGGTTGGTACTGGTGAACTTCTTGAGCTACCAGACGGTACGGGTGAATTCCTCGAACTACTGGATAATGGTCTACCTCGTTTTGGTGTACTGATTAGACAACCCGAGAATGCCAAACCTTCTGCTATTGACATAGCAAACTGCAATAAATCCATTCTGGCTTTTTTTATCACCCCATCATGTTCCATATTAGAACAATATTCTAACCAAGCATTGCAAACAGCTAAATTGAAATAGTGGAAAATAACTCTCAAAGTCCATTTCTTTGATCGAATGAAGGTGCGATAAAGTGCAATTAGAAAATCACTCTTATCCACTCCTCCCATTGATGTATTATACAGGCGTATAATTGCTGGACGTTTCACCATCACATAGGCCCCTTCTTTCCTATCCCATCTCCTGACCTCATCTTCTGGTTCGATGCCAACAAAATTTGATGCCATATTGACAGCTTTATTGTCATACCAACGAACTACCACAATTGTCTTATCCTCTGCAACGAATGAATCACAGCTTCCACGGCCAATTTTCTTCATTTGATTTTCGGGTTTCAACGGACACTTTTCGAGCCTATTAGCGCGAATGGTTCCTGCCATGAAAATACCCTTTTCTAGTAACTCTTGTAATAAAAACAACGAAGTGAAGTAGTTGTCACAGAATAGTTTGTGTCCTTTATGTTCAGGAATTCTATTTGATAAATGGATTACTAGTCCATTAGTAGCTGAATAATTTTCTCGCAAATTGGCTGGTAGAGTGGTAGTGCCTTGGTATATAATAGAACGATATATGATACCAGAGGCACCACAAAGCATGAACACCTTTACTCCCCATGGGTTTGGCTTCCCTTTTAGATATTGCTTCACGACAAGTTGGCCCTTGAATGGAATTATGGATTCGTCAATACAAAGATTTTCTTCCAGTACTAAATCCTCACACCGCTTCTCAAACGACCTGACTAATGGACGGACTTTCCAGAGTTTATCATCATCATTACGTTCTTCGTTGATATCAACAATATGTAAATTGTTTCTCAGCAATTCAAATCTATTACGTGATAATCGAATATCATCTAGGAATTTTATTTTTGTGGCAGGGGACCAATACATCCTCAGTCTGGGAAAGCGAATTATACCCATAAGTATATGCAGAGCGACAAGTTTACAGATTTCATGTTCATCTGTGTTGATATTTTTTCCGCTTTTGTGAATGGAATACATGTTCGTTTTCTCTGCTATTTCAGTGAATATTTCGTTCGGAAAATACTCGTGAAAATACATCAACGGAGTCTTACCCTGATGAGAATCTTCTTCACCATTCTCAGATGGACTGAAATCAATGTTAGGTGGTGAAAACCGACTTCTCTCCCAAACAATGTTCTTTTTTTCATTTTTCTTCTTCGGTTTTTGTCGTCGCAATGTTTCTGCCAACAATGCCAATGGAATGTTTTCATCGTCATCAGATTCTTCATTATCGGGTTCATCTTCTATTAGTTCATTTTCTGGTTCATCATCTGTATCTTCCTGAATTCCATCAATTTCATTTTCTTCTTCTACATCAGAGTCAGGTAGTGCTGATATAGCAGCCTGCGCATCCTTCAAAGTTACTTTCTGAGCAACTGTTCTCAATTTCCCATAAAAGTTCATTGGGGGTATGCCATCATCATCTATAAAAATTATATAGATATATAAGAATAGAAAGGAAATTATGAATATTTTTTGTATACAATTTTGCATGAAACCCTAGTGGTGGCAATTGCGTACACAAATTTCGACGCGGTATGGCGATGACTATTTGTGAAGGTATCCACGAATTTCTTTCATCTGACTAATTATGCGCTATTACAATTTAGATACCACCCAAAATAACACATAGATTTGCTTTTATATAATGATTATATGTACTTACTGAAAGCATTGTTCAGGTAATTTGGATCCATACTTGCAACACATCCAATCAGCGTCTCTCAGATACGTGAATAGGACAATGATAAATAAATACTAGTCATGATCTGCCCTAGACATACTATAAAGAGGTGACATCTATTGGCCGGGGGTAAAAGTTGATGTTCTGAGTGTGACAGAACACTGTAAATATACCGGTGGCAATTGCCACCGGCAGGGCCGAAAGGGTTAAAGTTGCTTTGTTATCTATCCCACCAAGTAATAATCCTAATAGTATTCAAAAAATTTTATGTTCTGGATCAAATAAAAAATTTCCCATTTATAAATTATTATATTAATTTCTTGGTTGCCTTTTCAAAGCATTCCACAACAAAATGATAATATTAAAAAGATAGTAAGAAAATGCCATGTTGGATCATGTGATATGGATAAATCATTTACTACCTAAGATGCTTACACCCTAATTTTAATACAGTTTATACTTTAACACAGACTCACCATGTATCACTTTATGATAGGTTAGTCAATCTTCCGTATTATCCAAGCACAAGACAGGATTTCCTCATATTTCATTATCTTTTCTCATATCATCTACCATTTCATCTGAATACTGCCTTTTCCAATACCATAATCAATTCCAGCATATAGATTTGTCTAAAAATTATTAGAAATTATTACAGTTTTTTCTAAAAATTATTACTGTTAGCCATATATACCAAGGCAAACAATTGAAGACATTGCCTACTACATCGCTGGATTGGACACTGGGGTATACTTTCAATTTCAAAGTTATGATTCGTTACTTGCACAGCTTACAGCAATAGGCATGCTAAGTAAATTTGAGACAATGTTCAAAGTAGTTTCTATTTGCAAAAAATATATTTCTACTAGAAATAGGCATTTTTGAAACTACGCTTTTTTAAATTACTTAAGGCTTTATAACATTGGATAAAAAATCCATCACAAGTTGCTTTAAAGGTATAAATATAATCATGTATAATTGAAAAGAAAAGTAGAAACGTATCGAAAATATCAGGGCCAGAATGGGAGCAAGATACTAGTTGTAATGAAGATGATGACGAGTGTCAAGTAATTTTAGATTACTCAACCGATACTGAAATATGCTCAAGTATTGACAGTGTTTCGCATAATGTAGACCTATTGGAGCCTCAGTTAGAAAAATATTACGTGGTACTATATGAACACCAGTGGTACATTGGGAGTGTTATGGATAAAACCGAAGAAAACCATTTTAGACAAGAATTTTTAAAAGCTGAAATACAATATTTTTGCCAAAAACAGATGATGTTGAAATTGTTGATTTAAAATACATTTTCTATGGACCTATCAATTTAAACAGAATAAAACGTTCCCTCTTCAAAACAAATTATCAACAGACCTCTTTCGACAATCAGGTCCCTGCTAAAATCAATAGTACAGAAAAAAACGAAATCGGAACAACACAGAAAAAGAAATCTAAAACGGAACAACACTGGAAAATCCAAAACGAGATACAAAGTCCTTGGTTTAACAAACAATCAGCAATACGGCTGAAAACAATCAAAACAGACTAAACCGGTACACTATCAAACCCAATCCCTCTCAACAATCAGATATCTCTCCTACAACAACGGTATCTGCTTTTTCAACAACGGTTCTTGCTCTAGTCACTCACAAAAAATAAAATCCCAAAACAAAATACAATGGTTCCTGTTTTAACAAACAATCAAGGTCCCTGCTGGGGCGCCAAAATGTGACGTAATTTCCCAGCTCTTCTTGCTTTCGCCTATCGCAGGTAGTCACTTCTGAAGCCTTTGAAACCTTACACTTTTCTCGGGCGACAGATTAGTTGTCTCCACGGCCCCTCGACTTCACTCGTCGACAGTTTCAGGTAGCCTCAGGTGTAGGCACGGTAAATTCCAGGGGTCTACTGTCGTCAAAATCCGGGTGGTTATTGCTAACTAAAACAAACGTTCTCGCTAATCCTGAAATAAAAGTTATGCTCCTGGCCCAAACTACGGGAAGCTAAAATTCGTGCAGCCAAATAACTACTCTACTATGGGTAGGTCAATAAAACACAAAGGTTCGGTTAGGTTATATTGTAGTTCCATTCGTTTTTATACTATGTTTTACTAATGGAGTGCAACCAAGTTTAATATCTTTTATGCTATTGAAATAATAATTTATGAGACAATTTAATTTTTCTCTTTGCTGTACCGTTAATGGGTTCACTGCCGACCATATTTTTTAAGCCTGCCCGGATGCCGTAGTATTTTATTCGTTTTTTATATTTCTTTACGCCAGAGATAATGTAAAATGTTGTTTTATTACATTTATGTATATATTTTGTCTCAAATTAGCGTAAAAATAGAGACGCCGAACACTCCGATCGGAGTTACACATTTTAGCCATAGAAAGAAAAGGAATCATGATGCAAATAACTTTTATTTTCATTAAGAACAATATAAGTAAACAAATTTGGTTTATGGGTAAACTACCAAGAAAACATAAAAATCAAATAAGTTCGTTCAAAACAAAATTGAAATATATATCAAAAATACTGACAACAAACTAGAGTTCTTTATGAAAGTCCTCAAAGCATTTAATACAAAAACAACGTTTTCCGGGGCATTGTTTGCATTCAAACGTTGTCTGTTTCCTTATTTTGTATTCCCTGCATGTTTTGCACTCCTTTCTACAAACTCTCTTGGATTCAGTACTTCCTTTCTTTGTTTCCTTAGCGGTTTTTTCAATTTTTGTAAGAAAATGGCTAGCGTTCGAATCCTTTTTTTGGCTAGGAGGACGGACGAGTACATCATCCTGGATGGCTAACAGATCTCTAATTACTTCCAGTCGAAAGTCATAAAAGCGAAGACGACGATGACCAGAATACTTTCTGTAAAACATGAATGGGAAGTTTCTTGTACCACCGTATCGTGTTCCTATTGCAAGGGTAATAGGATAGCATTTGATCTTGACGATCAATTCCTGACATGTATTTGTTGTAGTTTAGAATGGCTTTAGGTTTTTCAATTTCTTTTCCCCTTTTATTCTTGAAAATACCAGTTTCATTTTCAAATTCGGTACTTATATAAGTGACATCGCGTTTGCCCTTCCATTTTCCAATATCAATTCCATTAGAGAACCTAGATTCGTTTTCTCCTCGTTTTAATTTTGCCTTCATGACTTCTTGTGCGTGGTGCTTACGATCACTTCTCAGAGTTCCGGTACAATAGGTGCCACTTTCTTGCAGCTTTGTAGCTAAGCCAACATTGTTGTAGAATTTGTCGAAGTATACCGCGTGTCCTTGACCTAACTTTTCTTCAAGTAAGTGTAGAACTACTTTGGTTGTATGTCCAGCACCGCCATATTCATCTGATGAAGCTTCGTACATGCGAAATTTTAGCACCAATCGTATCAGGTGCTGTAATCATATAAAGTTTTATTCCATACTTGTGACGTTTATTTTGTATGTACTGTTTGAACAGTAACCGCCTCCGCCACAGTACCATAGATTCGTCTAATGAGATATCCTTTCCTGGGTAATAGATGCTGTTCATCTTGGCGTTGAAAAAGTCTACTACAGACCTTATTTTGCCTAAACGAACAGTAGATGTAAAATGTAGACACCTCAGGATGAGAAGAAGTCTATTTCTCGACACATATTTTCGAAAAAGTGGTATATTGAAAAGAGGATCCATTTTCCAGTAATCATTTATTCGTGTAAGTTGAATAGTGCCAGTATGAAAGAGGAGAGCTATGAAATTTTTTAACTCTGCAACAGTCAAATGTTTCCAATATGTAATACGCGAATTTGGGGATGTTTCACTGCTGATAAAAACTGCAATATCATAATCATTTGTTTGGTTTACAATCTGCTCTAGAAAAGTCTCGTCAATTATAAAGCCATGTGTCCACTAGCAAGTCACTTGCGGAATAACTTCTGCAAGTATTTGCTGAAGTGTTTCCACTCAAACCGAAACTTGCGGAAGTCTGCTTCCAGAAGTAGTTTGTAGAAGTTATCACGACGAATTTGCTGCAAGAAATTGCAGACGTGTTTCCACACAATGTGAGTACAGTTTGCAGTAGTTTTATTTTCTTACGATTAACAGTATAAAAATGTCTTGTGGCAAAATAAGATTGGCAGCTGCCATCGCAGCATATTTAATTCAAAAGAAACAAATTAAAAAAAAATATGTGTTTGGGTGAGAAATTCGGTGCTGCGGCGCGTAGATTCAAGTTTCCAAAATACATTAGTTGAAGAATTGCGGACCGAAGACTCCATGGAGCTGAAAAATTTCCTGAGAATGTCTAATGATGATTTTGAATACATTTTATCTTTAATTCAAACAAGTATTCAAAAGCAGGATACTAAAATGAGATTGGCTATACCTCCCAAAGACCGGCTTTTAGTTAATCTTCGATTTTTGGCAACAGGTAAGAAAAAAAAACAAGAAAAATATTTTTAATTCATTCATTCGCTTATGTATTTGTTTCGAATCCCTGTATGTACGATTGCAAGGATTGTGTTGGAATGTTGCGGGGCTCTGTACCAATGTCTGAAATCAAACTATTTGAAGGTAAATATTAAAATATGTTTTTTTTTCTGAATAAAACTCAAAGTCAATGTCAACATTTTTAATAGTTGACACAGCGCAGCTACTAGTTTCGGCCTACATACGGGTCATCTTCAGGCTGATCTAAAATTCATTCTACTTCCGTGAGTAACACACGCTGATAATCATAAAAGTAGAGGAGAAAAGTGTGAAATTGGATGATTAAAATTTATAAAATATGAAAAACTTGAAAAATTCCTTCTCTCGTCATATATTGAAATAAAACCACTTGATAATTATGATAAAGGATGTGACAAATGAAAATTTTTTTGATTAAAATTGAAAATGGAATGGAGTAATACAGTTGAGCTCAAAGGGAGCAATCAACATGAAAATAAAATTATCTTATGGGGGGTAAGAGTTGAACTTCTTAAATAGGGACAAAATTTATGCTTTTTCGACAGGATCAAAAATAATTCTTAAATAAAATAACTCTTTTAAATTATTTATTTAGGTATTTCTTTTCTTTATGAAGTCATTCATATATGCCTTTAACATTACTGGTGTTCTTCTACTCAAAATAGGATATTCTTCTATCACGTTCTTACAGCGGTTCAGTGAAGGTAATCTTTTATTGGTCAATTCTTTTTCAAACATTTTCAACACATTTTTATGTTCTTCGGCGGACCAAGGTCTTCTTCTTACTAAAAAATACAAAATGTTTATCAAAGGGAATCTAAGATTAAACAACTATAAATCATGAAACACATTGTTTAGAATCTCCCATATGTTATTGAATAAAATGAGCAGCCAAATAAAAGGGTGAGATCCCGTGAGCGGTTCGTTGCTTCGAAAAAAAAATTATAAGTGACAATAACAATGTGTTTTGGTCAATTTTCTAATATTTTGGTTCTACAATAAACAGTTATTTACTCTTTGCCGGAACATTCTAGTCAATAGTTTCTCTTTTTTCTTTTCAATATAGTTCGCAACAAAATGCTTTCAACTGTGTGGCACTTCTTCGACTCAGAATTTCGTTTGTAGAAATAATGTCTTCACATGTTTCCAGAGAAGGCAGTTCAAAATTATTGAAATAAAACCCCAAGCACTTTTGCACACAGCTTTTCTCTTCAAAAGACCATGACAGTTTTCTACTATTTCGGGATGGCGTTTCTGTAAAAATAAATATACCTACTTATACATGTCACACAGTACACGTTGACAGATAATTTTTAAACTGATTTTTTTTTCTTTTTAACCATTAAACTTTTTATAGCATAATTGTTGTAGGAGATGATAATGGAGAGTGTATTAGAAATTTTGGCAGCATTTGATCAATTGGCAATGCCATGTAATTACCAATGGTAGGTACACCAAAAAATCGCATATAAGGTAATTAAAATATTACAATCTTGGCCTATTTCTAGATAACTCTGTGAAATATTTAAAAATATATCACTGTTAGTATTTCTTAAGTTAAAATATGGCAATGTAAACTGTCCTGCTGTCTCTAATCTCTGAAAAATTGATAATAAATTTGATATAAATATGTATTAATTTTTTCGGTTGTCTAACGTCAAAATTACCTGTTAGATCACGATAAATCGCGGAGAATCCAAAAACATTCTATAATGATGATCATATACAAAATAAGTATAGGGTGGTTTAGACTTATTTTCATCTTTCATAAATAGGGGGAAATTAAACTTTGGCACTAACATGATGAAGATCAGTAAACTATTCTAATTCGTACAGAGTGTGAGGGGGTACGGATATGTTATGCCGTCGGCCATCCGGTCCAATTATCCGTAGCGTATACCACTTCGTGGCCGGAGCGAAACTCGGTCGGAACCGGGCGGCTCGCTCCGCCCACTCCTTTGGCCAAGGTTGAGAGCGTGGGTGTTTCAGGGCGAACTCCAGGATTTCCAGTCTTTCCGCCTGGCGACCTCTCGGTTTTGGAGTCACCTCCATTGGGGCTTCCGGGGCCCCTTCAATTTCCGGGATTATTGTGGGTGTCTCAGGGTTTTTCCTGTCCGGAACGAAAGTGTGGTGTATCCCGGAGTGGTATTGGGAGACGGTTTCCGCCACGTTCTACGTGACCCGACAGTCCTGGTCCATAGCGTGCACGGTCGTCCTTTCAACCAGCGTACACACTATATGTATGATTCGTGGTACACGTACCCCAGTTTCCGGCGGTGAGGGCGAGGGTGGAGGTGTGGCTCTCGGCACATAAGGGTCGAGGTCGAATATCCCTAAGTTGAATTCCTCCTCTACCTCTCCCTTCTGTGGGGATGTAGAATTCGGACTCCTCGAGATCGAAGTTCCAGTCCAAGTTGGTGTGTCTGGGTCGGAAGGGGCGGTCGGGGAGGGCGAAGCGGCGAGATCCACGACCTCATATTCCTCAAGGTCATAAGACTCTCTGAGTCGTCGGGCAGCCTTCTTAGCCTTTTTTGTCCGGGCTTGCTCCTTTTCCTGGCGTTCTGCCCGGTCCTCGCATGGGTTGCGGCTCGGGAGCGGTCTACTCCCACGGGGTGGTGCGTCGCACCGCGGTTTTATCCTGAAACAAACTAACAATTTAACGGTTTTAAATTCTTAATGTGGATTCGGTTATGTCGCTTGCCGGTTTCGTCTTGTAACTCATATACTACCGGGGAGACGGCGCGTACGACTTCGTAGGGCCCAGAGTATTTTGGAGGTAATTTCGCGGCGACATGATCAACGGCTGAGGACAAAGTATACTATCTTTTCATAACCTTCTCCCCCAGGTTGCATTTCCAATCTCGACGACGTAGATTATAATAATGGCTTTGACTGGTAAATGCTCTGGACAGATTTAAACGGACAAGGTCAAAATACTTTTGCAATTTATCCAGTCTCGAGCGATGCGGTATTGTATCTTCCTCCTTAGGATTTTCAGTTGCGGTATCTTCTTTCGTATTGCCCTCCGGGTTGTCTTCAGTTTCCCTCCTGAGGGATTTCGGAATGTCGGGGTCTCGTCCAAAATTCAAAAAGGCCGGCGAAAACCCAGTCGAACCGTGTTTGGAGTTGTTCATCGCAAACTTCAAGTCGGCTCGTCTTATATCCCAATCCCGGTGATCTTGCTCGCAATATTGCGCAATCATCGTCTTCAGAGTGCGATTCGCTCTCTCCACCGGATTCGCTTGGGGCGTGTACGGGGATGTGAAACGATGTCGGATTCCCAATTCCCTCAACATATTCTTAAACAACGTACTGGGGCCCGTTATCGGTTAACACGGTACGGGGACATCCAAGGACTGTCAGTATCTCTTCATGAAATGCAATTCCGATGCTACTGGCAGTAGCACTTCTCAATGGTTTGCATTATGCCCACTTGGTAAATCGGTCCTGGAAGATTACAATATAGCAGTTCCCCTTCTTACTCCTCGGCAATGGTCCAATGATATCGGAGCTAACAGTATCCCACGGTCGTTGATTTGGAGATGGCTGCATTTTCCCAGGAGGCCTCTGTTGTGATGGTTTGTACTTCTGGCATTGTAAACATCTGCGAACGTACTTGGTGATGTCTCGAAACATTCCCGGCCAATAGTAAGCTCTGGCGATACGAGTGATGGTCTTGGCGATTCCCAGATGCACTGCATTAGGGGCATCATGGTTTTCTTTGAGAACTCGGGTTCGGTCGGATTTTGCTATGCACAGCTTCCATGGATCGCTCATCTCTGGTTCTCTTAAGTCATTTATATCCCAAATATGACGGTAAAAACGGCCTTCTTTGATGCAGTAGTCAGGGAACTTGTCTGGTTCTTTCAGGACTTCTTGTGCCGGTACCATGAACATTCGGCGGTCACCTCGGTCAGACAGAGTATAGATTTTGGATTGGTCTCGGCGGTCATTGGTAGCGGATTTCTGGACAAAGCGTCAGCCACGCGATTTACAGCACCTTTACGGTACTGTATCTCGAAATCATACTGCTGCAGAAAAATACTCCATCGGGCTATACGTCTGGACGGACTCACTATGGAATGCAGTCATCTAAGAGATTGATGATCGGTAACAACCGTGAAATGGTAGCTCTCTAGATAAGGACGCATCCTTTCAATCCCCCAAACAATGGCAAGACATTCTTTCTCAGTGACAGGACAACTTGAAACGGGTGCTTTTGACAGACAAGTTTTAATCTCAGCAAAGGCAGCTTCTTGTTCTTCAGCCCACTTCCATAGCTGGGACTTGCGGAATAATTTCTCCTATACCAGGATGCGACTCCCAAAAATATTCTTAACTCTCGGATATTCCTCGGCACTGCAAATTTAATTATGCTCTCGACTTTTTATGGATCGGTACGGATTCCATCTCCAGTGACTACATGGCCTAAGTATTTCATGGACGGTGGCATTTCTCCGGGTTCAGTTTCAACCGTGCTCCTCGTAATCGACGGAATACCTCAGATAGATTTTCCAAATATTGTTCGAACGTTTCCCCCAGAATTATGGTGTCATCCAGAGAAGCAAAGGCGTACGGATCTAAATCTGGGCCTATTAGTCTGTCAACCAATCTCTGGAAAGTGGCAGGTGCGGAATGTAAACCAAATGGAAGGAGCGTGAATTGGAACAATCCACGTCCCGGTACGGTAAACGCGGTAATGGGTTTGCTCTCCGGTGTTAATGGAACTTGCCAGAACCCACTCTTCAAATCTAAACTGGAAATATATTTGGCTTTTCGCAGTTTATCCAGTATAGCATTAATAAATGGAAGCGGGTAAGCATCCTTCATCGTAACTTCGTTAACATTGCGGAAGTCGATGCAGAAACGGTTATTTCCATCTTTCTTCTTCACAATCACAATTGGAGAGCTCCACGGACTGGTAGAAGGTTCTATCACTTCTTCATCTAACATCGCGTCTATCTCGGTATTTTGGAGTCGGTATCTTTGTTTGATCGGCCGGGGCTGTAGCAGACGGATTTCGTGCTCAATAAGCGTAGTCGGACCTCTAATCTTCTCAAACAGCGGGAGTTCCCGGTTCAAGAAAGTATTCAACTTCTCTTTTTGATCGGTGCAAGTTCAGGGTCCTCTGTTTGTTTGTGACGCATCTCTTTCACTTCGCTTAGGGATGTCAAATTGTACATTGCAAATTTGACACTCGTCGTTAGGTTTCTGGCATGGGGGTCGAGATAGGAAATCTGCTACTATATTGTTTTTTTCCGGGTGAATATTGGATTTGGAGGTCGTATGGCTGTAATCTCAGAGCCCATCGTGCTAGGCGTCCTGTTGTCGTTTTTAACTCATTAACCACTTGAGGGGTTGGTGGTCTGTCATCAGTATTGTCTCTAAACCTTCAATGTATCCCCGAAATGTATCTACTGCGAACACTAGTGCAAGCGCTTTTCGCTCCGTTGTGCTATAATTCCGTTCCGCTGCTGTCAGTAAGGGACTACTGTATTCTATCGGGTTCTCGTTTTCTCTCTCCCCCCCTGGACCAAAACCGCTCCTATTGCGTATGCACTGGCGTCCGTCTTGATAATAAATGGCTTGGAGATGTCGGCTTGTTTTAGTATGGGCGAGGATACCAGTTTCTCTTTCAGATTTCCGAAGGCCTGCTCTTCTTCTGATCCACACTTCATACTGCTTTCTTCTTTGTTTGATTCTGTATGTCTGTATGAAAGACAACAGCTGTTTGATATTTTTTGGAGCTGGCATATTGTATATAGCCGACGTTTTTTCTGGGTCGGTCGTAATGCCATCCTCAGTTATCATATGTCCAAGATACCTTACTGTGGAGCAACCAAAATTGCATTTTTTCCTCTTTTCTCTCAGTCGGTACGTCCGTAAATGTTCAAAGACTCTTTCCAAATCACGGAGATGTTGGTCGAATGACGGTGACCTGATAATGAGGTCGAGGTAAACTAAGACGGTGACTTATTTTAGGGTAGATTTGAATCTGTCCATCAGGCGCTGAAAACTACTGGGGGCGTTTCGTAATCCAAAGACTATCCTATTAAATCTATAGATTCCAAAAGGTGTTATAAATCCTGTTTTATCTTTGTCACTGGCATGGATTTATATTTGCCAGTAGCCCGACTGGAGGTCGAGGCACGACATGAACGGGCAGCCTTTAGCGGCGTGGAGCAAATCGTCGATCCGTGGTAGTGGATATTTATCGGGTACTGTGATGGCATTACGCTTACGGTAGTCGACAAATACTCGTAGGTAGTTGTTCTTTTTGGGTACGAGGACCACGGGGATAACCATGGAGTATCGCTTTCCTCAATTACGCCTTTCTCTAGCATGTCGTCGAGCTTTTACCTCAATATGTTTTGACGGACAGGACTCATCCGATATGGGGCGTTAGCTACGGGCGCGTGATCACCTGTGGATATGCGATGTTCAGCATACGGAGTAGGTGGTCCATCCTCGGCGAAGACATCGGAGTACGCCTGGAGGGATTTATTGAAGGTGTCCCGTTGTTGATTGCTAAACCCAGGAGTTTCGTCGGGTCTCAGACAAGTATCTGTTTGGTTTAATTCCAGTCTGCATCGTTTTCTGTGATCCCGCTTCTTCGGTGGTGACCAAGTAGCTGGTAGAGTATTTAAAAATATCGTAGATCGCACCAGGTGAATTGGTCGTCGTTGTCAAGTGTATAAATCGGTCGCGGTGGCGTGAGGATATTTATGAGTGGGCCAGCGTCATCAGGCTGGGTGACAAGAGCTTCATCATCCATTGGCAATGGTGAAGCTAAGAATTCGAAAATGGCGATTTTTTCCCCTCCCCGACATTCACCGCAAGCATTATATTTCTGGCGCTATCGGACTGTGTTTCTCGTTGTGGATGGCCATTTCTGATATATTCGGGTGTTTTACCCTGTTGAATATTGAGGAAGTTGAATATCTTCTCGGATTCATCTGCGAAGTACCATGCACGCTGAGGAAGGTCCAGAACTAGGGCGGCTTTTTCGAGGAAGTCCACGCCTAACAAGGTGCGGTTGTCCTCTGCGTCGGGTAGTATTACAAAGTTTATCGGGAATGTGCGATCACCGACTTCTATTTGGGTCGTAGTAGACAGCATTTCTTTGGGTGAACAACGCCCGTCTGCGAGTGTGACGTCTACTAGCTGCGTTTTAAAGTCGTAAGTCTGCCGTTGTTTTAAGTAGTCGTACAATGAGCTATGCTCGTTCTGGCAGCGGTGTCTATATGAGCAAGGCCCTTAACCCCATTTATCTTTACTTGTATAGTGGGTACTTGGATTGTGAGCTTGGTTAACGTACTCAGACTGTAGAAGTGGGCCGAATGGGCTGATATGTCGGGACGAGGTTTTTTTGAAAAATCCGTGCAGTTGTTTCGGAAATATCCTTGTTTGCCGCGCTAGGTCCGCTAGACCAATATCTGTTCATCCTCCCTTTGGGCGGTAATAGCAACCATTATCTAAACGCAGGATTGTAAAAGCCAGTGCGAATAAACATCTGAAAGATGTCATAAAGGCTCAACCTGATATTTTAATTCAGTTTTTGAGTAGAAGAAATATTCACATGTATAGGTCCGATGGACCTATGCGCGACTAATGGAAGGTTAAATATGTTAGATTTTATCTAACATGGTCACTGATGGCGGGTTAATAATGATAATGGGCAAGGATTCGAGGGCTGGGGAGGAATTATTTTATTTGGAGTTGGCCGTGATTTTTTTATTTCCCTCCTTCACTCTCAGATACCTTGCAGAAAACCTCCGTTGACTTTATCCTGGAAATAATAGCTTTGAGTAGCTAATTCACTTCTGTTGATAACTAATTTATCGTAGATATAACTCTTATCATGAATTATTTTGTTGTTAACACTGAGGATGAAGAATTTAAACTCGCTTAACAATTTTATGCGTATAATGATGACTTGTAAATATAACATTGAAGGAAGATAAACCCTGCGCAGCACTTGATACATTTTCTTTTTAAGGTGCGTCCAGACCGAGCGCGCCAAGCAGCGCAAAGCATTTGTAAACGTTGTAGCAACGTTAGTGAACATAATTTGGTCTTTGCACGAGAAACGTCCAAACGGGCTGCTCTGCTCTGCAACAAACAGTTGTTCGTCAGTGTTCTAACCCGAGCGATTAGTATTTTTTTTATTTTGTGGTGAACATTGCTCGTTAAACAGATATTTTTGCGTCAATATTAAAATATGAGAGATACTGACATTGCAATTGCCGCCACTGCATTTATTTTAATATGTGATCATGTTAAGAAGCCTCAAAAAAAGAAAATATGACGTTGGTGGACAACAAGGCTATTTCAGAGTCGAAAAAAGTATAGTAGAAGCAATCTATTAAATGATTTATCCATGCATGGTTCTGGACAATTTAAATTTTTTTGCCGAATTTCATCCGAAGACTTTGAATATCTTATAAATTTAATTGGCTGCAAAATAGAGAAACGTGATACAAACTACAGGGAGGCGATTCCAGTGGAAGAAAGATTGGCTGTTACCTTGCGGATCCTTGCAACTGGAGATTCATTGCTAGTTTAATGTATTTGTTTAAAATTTCGAAGCAAAGCATTTCAAACATAATTACCGAAGTATGCGAAGCATTATGTGAGGCATACAACGTATCAAAGTAAGTTTATATTTATTTTTAGAAAATAGAAAGTCTTATTTTTCATGTTACACCCTGTTCTATTGCAAATACTTAGAAGTGTCGGAGGTATGGGAGGTTTTTGGAGTTGTTGATGTAGATGGTGAAGGGGGATAATACTGTGAGTCATGTGGCGAATAGGGTTTTGAACAAGAAGAATAAGTCGAAGGTGACACTGCAGGTAGAGTAACATTGTGTGGTTGTTGAGTTGTTGTCCGTGGAGCATTATTGTAGGTATCTAATAAACTCATTTCTGCTTGAAAGATAATGTTATTCATATGATTGATTACAATAGCTCCTAAACAAGGATCAAAGTTTTGTAATTTGATACCAACATATTGACCGTATGTCGAGCATTCATAAGTGAATTTGGTTGTTACTTTTTGTAGTAATTCAATGGCCATAGACACGTTATTATCTCCTGTGTCTTCCGTTTTCGATTTTTTCTTTGGAGGAAGTTTCTTGGGCGAATTAAAAGTTTTGCGTTGGGGATTAGTGTTAGTTGTAGAGATGTGTTGTCCATGATCTGAATTATCAAACTCTTCTTGATTGGCAGTCTCCTCTTTATCTTGATCAAGCTACAAAAAAGACAATGTTACTTACTTATATCCTTTTTCACAAATAAATAAATGAAATATTTTATGGGATATCTATGTTTTATTTGTTTTCATAAGTATTATTTGTTTTTAAAATAAATTAACTTGTCCATGACTAATATAACTGTAAGGTTTGTTGACAAAAAGTACAACGATTAGTGGACTGCTAGAAATTTTATTTTTCTATAATTGACAAAATCGAAATACTGGCTTTTCCGTTATGAGCCAGAATCAATACTCCTATAATCTACATACATATTTAATTGTAAATTCTCGAACCCGTCCTTTCATAGGCGTGCTTACGGGTTTATTTTACAACAATAACATTACTTCAATTTTTCAGATGCCGAGCAGTGTTAAGGAATGGAGAAATATTTCACATAAATTTGAAAACGTGGATTTATCCACTATGTTTAGGGGCAATCGACGGGAAACATGTAGTGCTCCAAAAACCTATAGGAAGTGGATGTGACTATTTTAACTATAAATCATTCTTTAGTATAGTTTTATTTGCTTTGGTCGATGCAGAATATAATTTTGTTTTTGTTGATGTCGGAGCTCAAGGTCGAATTTCAGATGGAGGTGTTTTTAAAAATACTATTTTGTGGAAACATATAGAAGACAAATCATTGTGTTTTCCAGAATCACAAATACTATCAGGACGTACAAGACCAGTGCCTTACGTATTTCTTGGCGATGAGGCATTTGATTTATGATATTATGAAACCATTTGCTGGGGATCATGGACAAGAAACAAGAGAAAGGATATTCAATTATAGATTATCTCAAGCTCGAAGAGTTGTAGAAAACGCATTTGGTTTGCTATCATCTGTTTTTCGAATTCTGAGAAAACCACTTCTATTAGATCCAGAAAAGCAAAGGTTGTTGTTACGACAACAATATATCTGAAAAATTTTCTAAGCAAACGTACTTCGTCTGCAACCTTGTATGCACCACAAGGAGCCGTTAATATTGAAGAAGAAAATGATGAATTTCGACCAGACTGTTGGCGACAAGAGGAAGATTTAAGAAAACCACTTCTTCCTCTTCGAAGAATTCCACGCAAACCGTCATTACAAACACAGGATATACGAAATGAGTTTGCAGAATATTTCAATGGCGATGGTAAACTTGAATGGCAACGCAATTATGTCTGATTTCATATCTGTATAACTTATTATAAATGGGCTGAAAATTCGGTAATTTTATTGTTTCCTAATACCTCTTTAACCTATTCTGTAACCTTGGCATTAACAGTTTTTGTTAATATTTTAATATTAGTAATAAACAGTTTTTCATACCGTAAAACGAAAGAAATAAGGATAATATGTAATATAATACAACCATAATATACTATTCTTACTATACTCCGCCCACACCCACCAACCCGATCCCCACACCAGCCAACACTCCCCTAATACCCACCACCTCTTCCCACAGACTCACCTCACCACCCCTCAGCCCAGACCCACAAAATTATTCCAAATTAAAAATAAAAACCTCGATAAAAACTCTATATAGGTCAAAAATAAAAAAAATTAGTTAATAAGCGTCAACGCCGCAAAATCATTTCCATGTTTAGTCGGAATGACAATAATGGCATTTGTCAAATTGGATTTATCTGTCAGTGTTGTGAATGTACAAGGCTCTACGAGCTGCTTTTCTAATATTGCCTTTGTTCTAATATTTATTATTGGTTGATGTTGTATTCATTGATCCTTTAAACAAGTCCAAGGTTACAAAAATTTATTTAACTATATAAAGAAAATGATAAACATCAAGGACAAAATTAGTGAATTTTTTAGACCACTCTTCCAACTTTTCAATGGTATTTAACTGTTTAATTGTGTCTTTTTCAAGTAAAAACTTGAAGCTGTCAAAAGCAAACCATTTGCTTATATATATATATATATATATATATATATATATATATATATATATATATATATATATATATATATATATATATATATATATATATATATATATTACAAAAACGAAGAGAAATGAAAAAGACAACAAACATTCAAAGAATTGAATACACCGAACTGTGCAAGACGATACGAAAGAAAATCGCAGAAGATATCAGGAATTACAACGAGAAACTGGTACAAACAACAATAGAAAACCGTAAAAGCTACAAAAATGCAAAAAGGGCACTAATAATAGGGAAAAGACAGATAGTTGCATTAACTGATGGAAACACAAGAACCACAGACAGGAATGAAATAATAGACCTAGTAGCCAAATTCTATGGAGACCTATACAAGGCCCCTGAAAATTTGGAAGAAATAATAGAACACTCAGAAGATGCCATACCAGAAGTTTTGGTGGAGGAAGTAGAAATGGCACTGAAAAGCATGAAAAATGGTAAAGCAGCGGGAAATGACGGCATCACGACCAAAATACTCAAATATGCAGGAGCTAAAACATGGAAGTACCTTGCCAAACTATACACGAACTGTCTGATGTCCAGGAACATACCTAAAGAGTGGAACAGCGCCCTTCTAGTGTTGATCCACAAGAAAGGCAGCAAAGAAGACATTAAGAACTACAGACCAATAAGTCTACTACCAGTGACGTACAAGGTATTCACAAAGATCATTCACAACAGAATACAAAATACACTAGACTCGGCCCAACCACGAGAACAGGCTGGATTCCGCAAAGGCTTCAGTACAATAGATCACATCCATACCCTCAAAGAGGTTATCAGTCGAACCAAAGAATACAACCAACCACTAGCACTAGCCTTCATCGACTTTGAGAAAGCATTCGACTCTATATATCCCAGAGCAGTAATAAATGCCCTAACAGAACAAGGGGTCGACAAGCCATATATTGAGACCCTAGCAAATATATATAGGGAAGCCAAAGCGAGAGTTAGGATATATGAGGGCACACCAGAATTCCCCACCAGCAGAGGAGTTAGACAAGGAGACGCAATATCACCAAAGTTATTCACAGCAACACTAGAAAGCATCTTCAGAAAACTGGGCTGGAACAAACAGGTCTGAATATAGATGGAGAATACTTGAACCATCTAAGATTCGCTGATGACATCATCCTGATAGCGCGTAACCCTGGCGAAATGCAACAACAAATAAATGAATTGAATACAGCAAGCAACGAAGTAGGCCTTAAAATAAATCTGAGTAAGACCAAGATAATGTATAACGAACTGATAAACTCACAAGAAATAACAATTAATGACACTGCCCTGGAAATAGTAGAGGAATACATATACCTGGGTCAACTAATACACATATCAGGCTCTCTACTTCCAGAAATAAACAGAAGAATCAAATTAGCATGGCGAACATTTGGACAGAACTCTATCATCTTCAAGTCTAGAATGTCAATCCGTTTGAAAAAGAAAGCGTTTGATCAGTGCGTACTACCAGTATTAACATACGGCTGTGAAACCTGGACCCTGAAAACTGATATCATTAGAAAACTCCAGGTAACGCAGAGGTCTATGGAACGATGCATGCTTGGAATAACAAGGAGAGATAGAAAAAGGCTTGATTGGATCAGACAAAAGACCCAAGTGATAGATGTCATAAATAGAATCAGATCCCTAAAGTGGCAATGGGCGGGGCATCTCGCTAGAAGGACAGACGATAGATGGACCACAAAGATAACGCAATGGTATCCCCGAGGCGTGAAAAGACCAAGAAGACGCCCCAACTTAAGATGGGACTACGACATAAAGAAACTCGCAGGATCAACTTGGGGCCGCATAGCTAGCAATAGACAACAATGGGCCCACATGGAAGTGGAATATATAAATATGTAAAGGGAGGCTACACCATAACAAAATGGTTGAATAAGCTGCATATGATGATGATGATGATGATGATGATGATATATATATATATATATATATAGTTAAACTTGATCTTTGCCGAATAATTAATACTAAACATAGGTTTATTGGGGAAGCGGCAAATTAAAACGAGTACCCTTCATACTTTTTGTGTCCAAGCTTTCAGAATTTATTTATTCCATTATCAAGGATAAAGTATATGAGAATGTATATTATAATAGATGTAAATGGTAAATTGTATACAACATCAAAAGAAATATTTAAATTTTTTAAAAATAATTGTCAAATTGAAAGTCAATATATATGTATGTATATATATATATATATATATATATATATATATATATATATATATATATATATGTACAGTGCTATTCAAAAGTACCCTCCCCCCTCGTATCTTTTGAACGGCTACACTTACATTAATAAAATTTGGAGCTGGCTGCCGTTAGCTTTTGTAACTCAAGTTCAAGAAGATAACGACCAATTTTTTTTTAAATCTAGTTGTGTTGATAAGGTTGAGAAGAGCTAGTTACAATATATATATATATATATATATATATATATATATATATATATATATATATATACAAATTGAAAAATATCTTATTGGGGATTGCAGCATAAGAGGAAAAATACACTCTATTCAATTCTCCAAGCTTTCGTAAATCTTTATTTACATCATCAGGGAACTACAATAAGGAAAGAAAAACATAAATTATAAAAAGTGTTCTTAAAAACATTTCTACAACTTACATTGATCGAGATTGCATCATTGATCTTGAACACAGGAAAAGTGCACAACAGCAAGTCATTAAAGAAATAGGTCCAGTCGGCAATACATTTGCATACTACTGGTAAAAATTTTTTAAAACATTATTAAAAAGTAAAAAGTTTAAAACATTTAAAATCGAGAATCCACACACCCACGCGGACTTGTGAGAATAATGGCGGAAACTGAAAATGTCAGGTTAAGTACACCAATCATCATTACTAAATGAATGAAAAGAATCGATCTTTGCAATGACGCGAGACACTGAAACAATCGAATTAAAACTTTCAAGAGAATACAAGGGTGGTACCAAAATTATGGAAATGTATTTGAATTATCACTCCAATGAAAAAATTATTTTAATCACGAGAATTAATATGTGATTATTAATGTTATTTATTATTATTATTATTATTAATATTATTATGGAACTATTAAAATGGGGGAACACCTACTAAAAGGGGGAACACCTACCATGATGCCACAAGTAGGAAACTAGTGAGAATTATTAATATTATCATTATTATTATTATTGTTATTAATATGGAGACAATTGTGCTTATCAAGCGTTAGGAGGAGGGAGTAGAGATTACTCAAATTCTGAATGTCGGTCTTCCTATTCATACAACCTTCTTCTTGGAAGATGAAAGCCATTTCCAAAAACAGTCTTTTATTATAACTTCTCTCACGAGAAAGGATTTTAACTCCCTCAAAATCAATGACATGATCCAACGAGGAGACATGATTAGCCAGAGAACATCTTTCAGGATGTAACCTTATATCACTTTTATTGAGGGGTATACGGCTTGAAATTTTTTGGGAAGTTTGACCAATATATGATAGATCACAACTGTTACAACACAGCTTATAAACAACATTACTACAATCCACGACAGGTATCTTATCTTTCAAAGGACTATAAATTGACTTAACAATCAAGGAACTCCTGCAGGCAAACCTAACATTCTGTAAGTATTGTGAAAAAATCCTAGTAAGTCTGGGCGTAATTTCCTTTATATAAGGCAGAGAAACCGTTAAAACGGAAGGAATCGTTCTGGAGGATGAGAGAGGATCCAACTCAGTTGCACCTGCTGCGTCAATTGATTGTATTGAAGTTTGTGACAAAACAGAAGACGTGTTGAAGATGATCTTTCTCAGTAACTGTTTTGGATAGGAATTGTCAAGGAACAAATTGAAGAGAATATTACGATTCTTATTTCTAAATACAGGGTCAGAGAGGTTCATAACTCTAGCTGTCATTTGTTTAACCAATTTAACCTTTATGCTAAATTTATGGTAAGAAGTGTAGTTGAGATATCTCCCAGAGCTACTTTGTTTTCTATACCAATCAATTATAATCACATTATCAGGAGACCTAGTCCATAAAGTATCTAAAAAAGGGACAGCCATGTTAGAGTTTTCTGTTTCGATAGTAAACTGAATGTAAGGATCATAGCTATTAAAGGTGAAAAGGAGATCTTCGGTGGAGTCCACAGGGCAAGCTAGTATTATATCATGTACATATTTCTTGATGAAAGGTACACTGAAAGGAAGTACCGGAAGGACCACGTCCAACAGATCATCCATTACATAGCACGCCAATATCGGAGAAATACTAGCACCCATAGGAGTACCAAAAGTCTGTTTGTAAAATTTATTATTAAAAGAAAAGCAGGTAGAACTGAACAGGAATTCAATCAACTCAGTGAACATGTCAATATCAATATTACACACTGTACTAATGGATGGCCAGTGTTTGTGAACTGAACGTATAACTGCTTGTAAATAAACATTGCTAAAAAGTGAAACCACATCCAGACTGACCAAAACATAGTTTTGTGGAAGAGTTCTTCTGTTAAATAACTCAAAAACCTGGAAGGAGTCCTTAATGAAATACTCATTATCATTACTGTATGCCTTGGTCAAGATATCTGTGAGGAAAGAAGCAATAAACTCAGTAGGAGAGTTGATAGAAACGACAATAGGTCTCATTGTCAAGGTAGGTTTATGAATTTTAGGAAGAGTGTAAAATTTTGCTATGACAGAGTTATAAGAAGTTAATTTTTTCTTTGTGATCTCATCAATCTGTCTCTTATTATAAAGTCTCTTAACAAGAGTGTTAGATTTGGATTGAATCGTCCTACTGGGATCTCTCGAGAGGGGAACATAGGAAGAATCGTTGTCGATTATATCCTGAGATAACTTGAGGTAATCCTCCTTTAACATAACAACAGTCACATTACCCTTATCTGATTTGGTAACAATTAACTCAGGGTGCATTTTCAGGAAACATCTTGCCTCAAACAACAAATTTCGAAAAAGAGAAGGATGGCAATCATCTTTATGAGCATGATTAGTGATAACATTAATGGACCTAGCAACAGCAAGACTTCTATTGTCAACATCCGGAATTAGAGAAGAAATGTAATCGATATCTGAGAGGATGGATTTAATTGGTATATCTATACCTAATTGAGGTTCCACACTGAATTTAGGGCCCAACGACAGAAACTTCTCTACATTAGGGGGGATATTCACATTAGAAAGGTTCTTAATCCAAGAGGGCTTTGTCTTAAGAAAAGTACCATACCACTCGTCTCTCAAATTATTAAATTTATTTAAGGTTTTTCTTTTAATATCATGAAAAGATCTCTTATAATGTCTCAACTGTTTATGAATGAAATTATTGCAAATGAATTCATTTGTGTTATTAATTATATCAATTTTCAAATTAGAGAGATTGTTTTCAAGAGTAACAATCAACTTTTGATTAACATTGATTTCAATATTTAACAATTTGTATCCTAACCTGGTAAGTAAACTCCTAGTCACGTGTGCGTGTGTATCTTGTCTATAAATTAAATTTTCAATAGGAATGGTTGAATGTATGATATGACCAGGTAAAACGCCTGCTTTTCTACATTTTAGCAGGAAAATCCTTCTATTACGTTCCTTTGCCAACTTGATCTTAGTTTTAGACCATCTCTTCAACAAACCAACTGCATATATCCCATAGGTGGACTGAATATCATTGAAAAACCCCATCTTGTATAAAGCTGAAAAGCGAAAAACGCCGTGATCGTTGCTGATCAATTAGAACACAAATTGAAAAATATCTTATTGGGGATTGCAGCGTAAGAGGAAAAATACACTCTATTCAATTCTCCAAGCTTTCGTAAATCTTTATTTACATCATCAGGGAACTACAATAAGGAAAGAAAAACATAAATTATAAAAAGTGTTCTTAAAAACATTTCTACAACTTACATTGATCGAGATTGCATCATTGATCTTGAACACAGGAAAAGTGCACAACAGCAAGTCATTAAAGAAATAGGTCCAGTCGGCAATACATTTGCCTACTACTGGTAAAAATTTTTTTAAATATATATATATATATATATATATATATATATATATATTACTACTTACACGTGACTGCAAATAATTTGTATATAAATGAAATTTTATCTAATCACGTATAGTGGTAATCTCTGAATCTCATTTTGGGTCGGGTTCTTTCGAAATAAATTATATACAGTTATTTATATTCAGGAAATACGTTCAAAACAATTCTTTATTAATATATATATATATATATATATATATATATATATATATATATATATATATATATATATATATATATATATATATATATATATATATACAAACACACATCAATTGGTACTATCATGGACCAAATAACTATTTAATATTTATAGTTCCTCACATATAATCGATAGTGCGCAAACTCAAAAGACATTCGTTTCATCTCGTTAAAGATTTTCGTTTGTCGAAATAATAACAGCGTTAGCATTCAAATAGAATGATAAAATTGTACGTATGTTTAATACAAATGAAATATTGTGTTGTGATTGGAGTAACTGAATTATTGTATCGTTATTTGAATAAAAAGGTGAGCTTTCCTTTTGTGAAATATCAATAATAATAATTAAACTATTTACAACCTACAACTAAAAAGGAAAATTATTTACTTACAATTGTCTCTGTTGTAATGGCGTCTCGATAGTAAATTGTAATCACCTTTCAGATACACGACGGATCTATGTTCCAAGCTTATTATTTAGAAAATTACTTGATACCAAAATATTACGTGTTGATGGCAAAAAGTTTAAGATGATGCTCTTCAGGGAATGTCTGGACTTCTCTGGTTTCTTGGATGTCTTTCTTCTACATAACCAATGGATATGATGATGGATATTTATCTTCCGATAATGTCACTGACATGTATATAACGTAAGTTATTTTTTATTTTACTTGAATATATTTTTCAGTACATTCATATATGCTTTTCGAACCTTTTTACTTCTTCTTAGGTTCTTTATGCGTTTCTATTTACAATCAAAAAATTCTCTCCTTTGTAATATGGTTTCGTATATTTAAAATATCTTCAAAATTCTTTTATAATGTTTTACCTGTGTATTTTCTTAATTGAAAATCAAATAAATCATTTCTTTACAATATAATCTTTGTACTTTATGAAATTGACTGTCTCGACCCTTACTTCGTGGAATATGCTCATATTAACTAGAGACCGTGAGTTTCATTTAAAAACACTAATTTGTACTTTATATTTTAAATTCTTCCATGTTTCAATATTTTTTACTCACTTTTTCATTCATTTAAAATCAACAACTTCCCACCTTCCTTTTTTTCAATTCCCACTAGCTGTTTTTATATATATTTTTGATAGATCATTCATATATTTTCCGCAAATTTTATTATTTTGATTGTCATTGTTCGCGTTTTATTTTACATGTCGCGCACTTATCACCAATCACATTTGTTATGATTATTGTTGTGTATCGACTTAAATTAACTTATCTACCTGAACACATGTTTAATTTTATTTTCTTTGCTATATTATTCATAACGATACAATAATTTTTTTTAAATATAATCTGTTGTTCCAAATGTCTAAATTTTTATATGAGGATGGTGTAACATTATTTATTTACAATATACGAGGATGGCTCAATATATATAAACCAAACCAAAGCGTTACACCACTCCCCTCCAAACAAAAAAAATATTGAACCAATGTTCATATCTATTTTTTTTATTTATTAACATGTTAAACTCGTTCGCTTTCTAGTTCCGATGAGGTCATTAGGAACTACGCGTACTACACGCCTAAATAGGAGTCATAATCAGTAAAAGAAAAAATCTGGAAGGACAATAATCGGGATCATTACTTAATAGGGAAAGTTCTACCTCATCTGAACCAAAACGTATAAAAAACTATTACTAAATATATAAGTCTATTTACAAAAATATCTAAATTTTAGCCTCTGAAACCGAAATATCAGAATTTGATCCGAAGTAAGGCTTAAGATCTTTGACATGCCAATTTCCACAAGGAGAACCGTCGAGATTCTCCAGAGAATAAACTAACCTAGACATTTTCTTAACTACTACAGACAAGAGGTATTTTAGGGCCAACTTGGCTGCAAATTTATTAGCAGCATCAGACAAAATCTTGTTGCGCCTCCAAACCTTATCTCCTGTTTGAAATGTGATTTCGCCTTTACGAAAATTGTACGTTTTACAATTCTTGGCATAAGCCTCGTGAAGTTTTCTATGAACTTTATCAAAAACCGAGGCAATTCCTGAAAGACCGCTTAAATAGTTGGCCCTGTCACCAGGTAACAACTCACAACCGTTAGTATCTCTAACCTTTCCATAATACTTTCCCGACAACGGAAAAATACGATTAAAAACTAGGAAAGATGGAGAAAAATTGGGTACTTCATGTTTGGCAGAATTAAAAGCAAATTGAAAGCTAGGCAATTCTTTATCCCAATTAGTATGTTTCGTGACGTAACTTCTCAATACAGTACCTATGGTACGGTTTACTCTTTCGACGAAGTTGCACTGAGGTGAATAAACAGGAGTAAACCAGATCTTTTGCACTTGATACTTGTCTGCTAATTGTTTAACAACGTGTCCTGCGAACTGTGGTCCATTGTCACAAATAATATATTGGGGCATACCATAAACTAGAAACACTTTCGCCTCTAAAAATGTTGTAACATTTTTTGCTGTAGCATCCCTCATGGGGTGCAAGAGCGTATATTTAGTGAACCAATCAGATACAGCGAGCAAAAAACAATTACCTGATGGGGATCGAGGAAATGGTCCCATGAGATCAACCGGTATTATTTGAAAAGGATAACTAACCTCTGTTTCAGCTCCCATGAGGCCTGCTCTGACCTTGTTTGGAGGTTTTTGAGCCTGGCAAACTAGACATCTTCTAACATGAGTTAGAATATCTATATCTTTCTTCATTTTAGGCCAGTAATAGTTCTCCTGAACTGTCTAAGCGGTTTTATAAAAACCTAAGTGACCAGCGGACAGTGGGTCATGACAGGATGAGATAACCTCGTTCCTCTGAGCTCTAGGAATAAAAAGCTTCCACTCAGATACGTTACTATTAATAGGAATATAGTTGGGCACGAACTTGTACAGCATTCCGTCCACAACTTTCCATTGGGGGTAAAGATCTGGGTTTTCTAGAACTTTATATCTTAAATCAGTATACCACTTATCATTAACGTCTTTAATTTCTATGCGGGAAACTGTGGGAATTAGACAATCACTATTTGCGGCTTCTGTTTCGGTTAAAGAAATACGTGATAAGGGGCCTGGAACGGCGTTCGAAGATCCAGGACGATGTTGTAGGTCGAAAGTGTATTGTTTTAGTTTTAAAGTCCACCGTGCTAAACGTCCAGTGCTGTCTTTCATATTATTTAAATTTAAGAGATTATAATTGTCAGTTATCACACTGACTCCTTCTATATAAGGACGGACTTTTTCCAAAGAAAACAGCAATCCCAAAAGTTCTCTTTCCGTAATAGAATATTTTCACTCTGCTCGAGACAGTGATCTCGACGCATATACTATAACGCACTCGTTTCCACCTTGTTGTTGTGTCAACGTACCTCCTACACCTGTATCACTCGCATCACAATGGATTGTGAAAGGTAGGGTGAAGTCCGGTGAAGCCAGAATAGATGCCTTCACCAAAGCTTTCTTCCATACAATAACTTGTTTTCTTTCTTTGCCCCTTAACAAATTATTTAAAGGAGAAACTAAAGAAGAAAACCCTCCAACAAATCGTCTATACCAAGAACACATACCAATAAATCGTTTCACTTCAGTGACATTAGTAGGACGGGGATAGTTAACCATCTACTCAACCTTATAGGGATCAGTCCTGAGTCCCCTACCATCTATGACGAAACCAAGAAATTTTAAGGATTTTTTGAAAAATTCACATCACTTCTGACAACAAACGGATATGTTCCTCAAATGTAGAAGAAATAATTAGAAAATCGTCCAGATATTAAAAAATATTGTTTTCGTATTTTGGCCCGAACAAAGCATCGCATAGCCTTTGTTGGATCTGTGCACTATTACAACAACCAAAAGGCATGACCGTAAAGTGAAAAAGACCTCTTCCTGGTACGCTGAAAGCCGTCTTCTCCTTGCTTTGTTCATCAAGGGGTACATGCCAAAATGCTTTGCGTAGATCTATGCTGGAAATAAATGTAGCCCCCTTTAGCAAGTTAAGAATGTGATCAATGCGTGGTAAAGGGTAGCAATCGTGCTTAGTTATTTCATTCAGTCGTCGACCATCGAAGCAAAACTGGTATTCACCACTAGACTTTTTTACGAGTAGGACAGGACTATTCCAGGGACTTTTTGAAGGTTCCCCTACCCCAATTCTTGATTTAGAATTTTCAACAAATATAGTGAGAAGGGATACTGTCGCTGCTTAAAGGGTTTTGCATCCCCAGTATCTATAGATAAAGTTATTTTATCAGTGCGACCTAACCGATCGTCACTAGAAAGTATTTCAAACTGTCCAATTACTTCCACTGCCTTCAACCTTTTTTCTGTTGACAGGTCATCTAAATTGCTTAACCCTACTTCTTCTTTAACCAAAGAGTTCATTTCAGTTAAAACATTTAAACAATTCCTACATAAATTGTCATGGATTTTCCAAGAGTTATTCTCAAAATTAACATTAATTAGGAAGAGTCTGCAAAAGTCTATACCAAGGATAAAGGATTGCGCAAGGGATGAAACTACCAATGCAGGAACAATCTGACAGATATAATTGATTATGACAGGGAGATCGACCATACCTTGGACAGGCTGCTTTGTTCCATCAACCGTAGATATATGGCTAACTTTTGAAGCATTAAATTTTAAATTACATATTTCCAGTATTTCAATACCCTGAGAACCTACCACCGAATCATTCGCACCGCTATCGAGAAGTGCTACTACTGGCAAATCATAAAGACATATCGAAATGTAAGGTATAATTCGCTGTTGGGAACCCGCGGGGAATAAATTTCCACTAAAATTTATCCGTTGCCATGGGAATCTGTCAAAAAGCACGTTTTGATTGGTTTAAAACTACAGGTGTGGAATTTTCCGTATTATTCTTTTAAAATATGTTTAATGCTCCATCCACCGTGAAACAACATTATTTAGTGTTTTTAAATGAAACTCACGGTCTCTAGTTAATAACACAATATAATAAAAGTTATTGAAAATTCTAAAAAATTGACAATTGTTTCGATAAATCAATATCATCGTCAGAATGACAGAAGTTACATTTCATTTTATGCCTACCTGATGTTTAGTAGTTATTTTTGGCTAGACAGTCAATAACATTATTTAGTTTTGGTTTTGAAATATATTTTAAACAAAATGAAATACAAGTTTTATGAAAACGTTTTATTTCAAAAATAAACTTGCTGTTGCTACAAACTTACAAAAAGTCAAATTCATTTGAAACAATTGTAAACGAACGTTTTTATTTTCACCCAATCTTTGTTTACCACTATTTCTCCATATTTTTTTAACAAGTCTTCGCTCTCATATTTCCTAGGCGTTATCTTATTTTTTATATGTACGGCAAAATATTTACAAACAAGTTCTTTTTCTTACGCACTCCACCTAACACGTCGCTTTATTTTTTTATGTTTTCGTGCATAATCTTATTTTTTGATCCCTTTTACCTTCATCAGCTTTAACGTTTATTTTATATCTTTTTAGTTTATTTTCTTGCTCTTGATATTTTTCTGAGCTTCTTAGCAATTTTGTTCTGTTCGACACTTTTGCAGCTAATTTTATCTCTGTCTCCAAGTCCTCACTACTGGTTTCATTGTCCGATGCTTTTTTTCCTTTTTTTTTGCTTTTATCACAGTTTCATCCCCAATATTTTCGAGTAATTCTCCTTCTGATTCAGAACCATAATAAACCTCTTTGTCAAGTTCAATTTCACTTAAACTCTTACCTCGAAATTCCTTTCCCTTGCATTTTTCTAATAAAGGAAGCACTTTTGCTACCTTAGCCGCCTGGTAAATATCCTGAGGTAATCTAAAATAAAAAAATGTTCTATTTAATTAATTCAAATAACTAATACGTTATTTAATGAAAATCAAAAAAGTAATATAAAAACTGACCTGTAAAATTCAGAGTGCGTCTTTTTTGTATGGCCCATGACCTTGGCTATTTGTTCCATCTCGTCTGATTCCATTGTCATCAATTGCAGAGTTGTAGTTTTGTGCCTTCTGAATGTAGTCGATGTTAATAATTTGGGTTCTTAGGGACCACACTTTTTAGCCAGACATCTAATAACTTGCATTCCCGTCATCCATTTATTTTCAGAATTCGGATTAGCGAATAAGTATGGGTTCGACATCGGCACCAAACCAGAAGCTAACCTCATATTTAGTAAACAGGTAATATATTTTTTAATTCTAGGAGAAAATAGTATTGGCACTGGTTTCTACCCTTTTCCGCCTGTTATGACTCTTTTAAATTTATTGCTTAATATCTTTTCAGTTGTATTAAGTGACTCGGTGAAAGCTTCTTGTTCACTCCGTTGGTTTTCGATTTTATAAGTTTCTATCTTCAAATATTGTACATCAGCCACCCGTTTTCTATAACGGTGTGAGCAAGTACACATTCAGATAAAATTTTATAGTTTTTTTTTCACTTCTATATGATTCTTTAGTTCTTCGTAAGCTATGCTGGCAAGGTCATTGATGTAGGTTTTGAATAAAAGTATATCCCTCGTTAATGGTAATCTAACTGGTTCCTCCCATTGTCTTTCTTTCAAGGTTTCCAAAGCAAGACTTGATATTTCGTTGCACCAATGCCCTTCTATTAACTGTCTTAAATCTTTAATTTCACTCTTCTTTTGATCTCTATTAGCCCATTTTATATTAGGAAGATTCTTTTTCTCTAATACAGTTTTAAACGCAACATTGCAAATTAATTTTAAATTTGTTACCATGTGTAATGCTAAGGATGGTGCATTAAAGCTCTTATTTATATCATCATAGCCACTTATGATTTTGGCAGCCGATAGAAGTGTTCCAAAGAACTCAGGTCTAAGCCAGTCAAAGAAGGTAATTATCGTATCATTCATCGATTTGATTGCTATCAGCATTCTTGCCATTTCGCTTACTTTATTAGATACAACATTGGCGATCTTTTGTGTTTTGCCAAAATACTTTCACCATACAAACAAAATAACGGGTCATTTTTTGCTACCTCACTAATATTATCCGCTCTCATTATATCAAAAACCTCTTTTTTAATTCGAGAATTTCTTAGATATTCTTGATTTTTTGTGATAAAACAATATAATAAACATTTATTATGAATTTTAGTGCGACAAAGGCAAAATATTACACCAAACTTAATATTAAAAAGCTTGTAAATATTTTCAACGTACCGGAGTTTTCCGAAGGTTTCAGCTGACATATTCAAGATTTTGATAGCCACTTCCATTCAATATTCTTGATACGCATTCCTGAAATCGAATTTTTTTAAATAGCATTAACAAAATATACCGAAATCAATTATTAGACTTCACCTTTATTTCCGCTACTTTTTTGTCACTGACTTTGACTGGGTGCTCAACTGGATTATTTCTTAATTGAGTTTTTCAAATTGTCATAACATATCTTTTTCATCCATATTCGAGGACGAACTTGAAGAGTAATCTGAAGGAATATAAATAGACTCAATGCTTGAGTCTTTAAAATCATCACTTCCTTATAAGTCCATTTCCTTAAATTCAGAAAGTAAATATTTTGAACCGTTATCATTATCTGGTTTTAAATGTGTGTCAGATCTTTTAATAGAAGTTTCAAAAATTTTCATATTTTTGAGATTACTATATTCAAGTTTCTTGGTTTTATCCTTTTGATACTTTGTTGGTAAAGATAAGATGAGGTTGTTCTCAGGCATAGTTTCAAAAACGAGTTCAGGTATGTTTGAATTCTGTTCACCAGAATATTCTGGCAATTGCTTTTGAAAAGTGACTTCGTTATAAACGTTTTCTTGGATCCAACAACATTCCCCAGGAACTTCATTACTATTGCAAAGTTCTGAAGTTTTGTAGTTTGTTAAATACTCTTCAGTATTTTCTGATTCACAGGGGATATTAGACATTATTGTTGAGAACTTCGTAAGTTTTACTTTTTCTGTTAAATCAGTTTTATCACTTGTCACGGCTAATTCACTTCCAGTTGGTAAGGTTGCCCAAGAGTTAGCAGGTATTGGAATATTTGACAGAATACCAATTATCATCTGCGATGATGATTTACTGAATTCTCTGTTACAAATATCGTTCTCATCCACAGAATGAGACAGAGATTTTTCAGATTCCCAAGATGTAGAGATACTGAGAATACTGGTAACACTAACATTTTCCGATACATACCGTAAAGTGGGGTTACTTCGCACAAAATTTCTGATTTTTTAAAAATATCTCTGATTTTATTGGGAATTATACCGCCAGCTCTATATATATGAAATTTTCACCCTTTGGCTACTTAGTGTTGTTTTAAGAAGGCATAAAATTTATAACAACCGCTTTTTTTAAAACTTCAAAAAGTTGGCAAAGTTACCTCGGTTTTGGGGTTACTTTGCCAACTACCTTAATTGCGTGTTTCTGAAGCGTAAGCCTCTGTAAAGGTTACTTTGCCCTCCATTAATGTATTTTAAAAAAAGAAAATTTTAATAAGGGCTAAAAATACTTTTTCAACATTAATATATATAATATATTTAAGAACATTGAGCAACACAGAAGGTTTTTCTGGAAATAATACTGATTCATAAATAACACAAAATAAAAACAACTTAATTCTTAACTCTAAGGTAAACACAGATGAAATTAAAAAAATAAAAACAGTCTTAAAACTTTTACATAGGTAAAAAAGAACTAAACCAAGTTAAATTTGGTAAAATCAACATTTTCAAAGAAAAAAATTTGTCTTGATGTTGACGTAAGTTTTGGCGATTCTAAAATAGTCACAATATTCTGTTCAACAATAATAACTGTATCATCAATGTTAGGAAAATAAAACTTATTTTGTGGTTTTAGCCTTAAAAACTTTACATGACAACAGTCGTTTTCCTTTTCGATGACTTGCGCAACGAAATGCTTGTATTGTTTTTTTCCTAAAAGTGCTACAACTATGAAATCTGATTCTTTTACTCCATCTAATTTCGATTTATTTTCAGTCTTGTGGGTTACTATATCACGGGAGCAATGAGCCTGGGGATCATCACTTCTGTTATCAGTCTTTTGGCAAGGTTCTTCATCTAATTCTACTTCGTCTTCAGATTCACTTTCCGTTTCGGCCCAGTCATTTTCTTCATTTCTGTCAGTTTTATTAAGTTCCTTTTCTTGCGGAGTATTCGTCGTAAAATCCTCAGTTGCAACCGATTTTCCAGGTTCTATTTTCAGCATCTTCTTTCTCTTCGGAGCGCTGGATTTTGAAGGTGTTCTACTTTCCTTAAGGAAATCCAATAGTGTCGCTTATATCAGTGTTCGTTTCCTGAAATCTTTTATCCGGCATGCTCGTAAGGACTTCTCTGTTACAAGGATATATTCCAGTTGCTCTGAATCCATTTTGTATGATTTGTGGATCTTTTAATTTTATCTCTTCAATTAGTTTTTTTATTAAGTGGGGGAAGGCTATTGTGTTTACTGAACTGTGGATTTTTTGTTTTGTATGTAGTTATTATGCGTCGGTAGGTCGAGATACTCTCGCATAAAGGCAGAATATTGTTCATACAATTCGGGTTGCTTGAGCAGTCGGTGTTCAAGAGAGTGAAAACGATATAAAGCCAGATCTCGTATACCAGGAAACGTAGGATTAATTTCCCGAAAAGGTAACGATACAACATATTGTCCTGACGGTTTACGAGAAAAATTATCTTTGAAAAGATCGTCACACAAAATATCATCGGGATTAAGGGGAATGACTTCAGGAACCGTTTCTATTTCCCAGAAAGTTTTCAAAGTAGTATCTAAGGAGACCTTGGAAACGGTGTGGCATAATAAAGAGGTGACAATAGGATTCTTGACATGAATCGGACCCATGACAACGTAACCAAATACAGTGTTTATGGCGTCGGGTTCACCTGAATTTCCAGAGATCTTACCTGAGAGCAACAATTTAGGAAATAAATCAGCTCCGATTAATAAGTCGATCGTTCCTGGTCGATAAAATTTAAAATCTGCTAGCGAAATATTAGTTATTGGGATCGATTTTAAAATCAGGCATAGGATCACAAATTTTGTCTAAGACTAGAACATCAAAATTAAAAATAGGAAAGTCCCTAGTATGCGGACAAATTGAAAGGGCAACTTTTCCAGTCTGCAACTTAGAGTTCATAGACGCGAGACCATTAACTTCAAGGGTACATTGAGACTGAGGGATACCTAAAGTATTTAATGCTTTACGGGTAATAAAAGAAGTTTGGCTGCCGCATTCTAAAATAGCTCTTAATGGTCGCCTACTACCTTTATTATCAAGGGCGTCAACCACAGCTGTGGATGACAAAACTCCCTTTTCAACAGGGGATTGGAGTCCAAATAAACTAGTGTTACTTGATTGACTTGAAGACGGAAGGTTCGGGTTGAAATTAGGGGAAGTGTCGGTAGAATTTGAGATTGGTGTATCGAAATGCAATAGAGTATGATGAGTCTTGGATTTGCAAGTCCGAGAAGTATACTTGGAGCGACAGGAACGAAGATCGTGAGAGGAACTCAAACAATTAAAGCATAGATGCGATTGTTTGCAATAACGATGGCTTTCTGAAGGACTTTTACTTAAAAATTGATCACATTGGTAAATAGTATGGTTTTGTTTGCATAAAATACAATGTTGATTAGACAAATTAGTAACTAACAAAGTTGAAGAACGAGTTTTACAGGAACCTTTTGAAAATAAGGGTGGATCTTTCGATCGGAAATATTTCGATGAAGAAACATTTAAATTACTGTAGTCGTTCAACTGGGTTTATAAAAATGCAATCAAGCTTGTGAAGGTGGGGATATCTGTTGATTTATGTTCCATTTCAAAGAGACGTGCGATTTCTGGAGTTAACCTAGAATATAACATATTAAACATAATGAAGTCCCACTCATCTGTAGGTAAACCGATCACTTGGAGAGCAGACATATTTTCTAAAAATGTATCAATAAGTTTAGACAATGTTTCAGCAGTAACCATATTTAATTTTGGGGTCTGTTCAAGGGCATCCCAATGAGCTTTGGTACAACATCTTTGATTGGTATATCGCTTGGTAATAAGGTCGTAAGCAATATCATAATTATCGGCAGTGATTTTTAAATTACGAATTAAACCTAGAGGGGGACCTTCTAACGACGCTTTTAAATACTTTAGTTTTTCTACATCTGACAGATTGGTTGTTGTGGATAAGAGAATCAAATAAATCTAAGAACGATGCGAATTCCTTTACATCACCTGAGAATTTGGGAAGATCAATTTTTGATATTCGAATTAGTTTGTGAAAGAGCACTAGTATTAGCAGTAGATTGGGAACTGGAAATGTCGAAAAGCTCGGAACATATTAGTTTGGTTTGAAAATACTGCGATAAAAAGCTACACGAATTTGGTCTTCAGCTTCGAGGTCTGGTGGATCTGGAAGCGCCATAAATTTGGCAATCACTGAATCATGATGTTTTACAAAAGTATCACGAATTGACCCTAATTCAGTTGCACGAATTTGTAAAAGAGGACGAACGGACTTGTCAGTCTTACTTTGATTGGCTAAACCGCTCAATATTTGAAGATCATTTAAGGTGGCTTTACGATGAAAACGATACTGTTGGACTCTATCCATTGTAAATAAAATAAACAGAAATGTCGAAGCAAAGGAAGCAAATTTCCAATAAAATGTTGCGAATGAATTGAATCTAATTTCAAATGATATTGTACAGACTACCGGTGACTAACTGTAAAATTTGAAATAAACAAATGATTTAATAGAATTGTTGAATCACCCAGTATAGTAAAAAGGATAGAAAACGTAAAGCAAAAAAATAAGTAATAACCATGAAATTGAACAGTTGATAAGAAAAGTAAAAATGTGAGTTCGCTATTTACGATAAAAACGCGCAGATGGCAAAAGGATAATTAAATAGAAGTATAGCGAAAAAAAAATTTGAATTATCACTCAAAAAAATGAAAACTATTGTGTAATTAACCCTTAACTACCTGGGCTTCAAAAGTATAACGTAAATACCTGGGTGTGGTCTGATAAGCCCAAAAGGTTGAGGACCCTAGCAATTATTTTTGGACCAATTATTTGGGGAGTACATAGTAGTACATTCCCTATAGTATAGTTTAAAACATTATTGCACAGCGTGTGTTATTATTTTTTCATTATTTTAACCTTGATCTATAAAATACTATAAACATGACAACGAAAAAAGACACTGATGAAAAAAGTGAAATATTATTTATTAACCTTAAAAATAACATAATATAAAATTCTCAAGATAAGAAATAAACATTAAGAAAACAAATGGTAGTAAAAAAGCTACTTCAAATGTATTTTCTCAAAAAAATCACAACCGGTTAATTTTGCTTATTTTTCGGCAACACATTTTCTCTGCATATTTTATTTGAACATTCCAAACAGATTGGTTTTTTACAATTATAACATAAGTAAAATGTTTTCCGTCTCTTTTTTGGATCGCATGTATAACAAATTTTTCTTCACTTACTGGCGTGTACTCCTCCCGTACTCCAAGTATTCTCCTGATACAGGCGCGCAATTCAAACGTGAGGCTGTTGCAGGTTACTCTTCAATTCAAATGCGGTGTTACAAGTTCTCGTGCTAGTTGTTTCATGAATTTGAACCGCGTCGTTTCTTCATGATTTTTCTGGGCATTATACAGGATGTATGCATTTACAGAGCTTATATCTAAAATGCGATAGAAGAATGCCATGGGCCACCTTCTTGTTCTTCTTCCGCAACTGTAATTTGCGCATTTCTCATCAAGAGCGTCTACTCCTCCTTTGGTGGTATTGTAATACTGTATTATTTCAGGCTTTCCATCCTCCTCGCTCTTTTGATGGTGCATTGATGATACCAAAATGACGGATATATTTTTTTTAGGAACATGAGAAACCAAAGTCATTTTGTTTGTAAATCCGTATAACGTTGATCCAACTATTCTACTTCTATTTGGTAAGAACTCTTGGGGAATCTCCCTTTTATTTTTTTTCATAGTTCCAACATATGTGAGTCTCCTTGTAGCTAGTTCGTTGACCAGTTCGATGGAACTAAACCAGTTATCTGCTGTTACGTTACGATTCGTGTTACATATGTTTTTTGTCAAACGAATCACAGCTTGTGCAGGTTTTGACATTTTTCTTTCTTCGGCGTTTAAAGTAAAGCCATCGCTGTCTTTTCCGGTGTAAAGATAGGCGTTATGAAGATATCCGTTTCTTGCGTCAGTTATGCACATCAATTTTAGCCTATATTTTGCAGGCTTATTTGGCATATACATTTTAAATTTCGAGCGTCCTCTAAAGGCTACTAACATTTCGTCGACGCACGTCGTTTGTCCTACAGAATACACTTTTTTGCAATTCTCTATAAACATATCAAAAATACTACAAATGGCAGCGGCAGGATTTTCTTTTTTGCGTTCATCTCGGGTTTGTGAATTGTCAAAACGAAGGCTGGATAAGAGTATTGCAAATCTATTTTTTCCCATTACGCATCGAAATATATCGCGACCAGTTCCATGTGTAGCAAAGAGAGAATCCAAATCTTCGTGATTAGATTTGAAAATTGCCGAGTAAAACAATAACCCAATAAATGCTTTCAATTCGGTAATATCTAATTCTTTTACCGTCGATTTTTCCTTGTAATTCGGTCGTTGTTGAGCAAGTTTTTCATTTGTCCAACGTACAATTTCATTTAAAATTTCCTCATCTACTAAATAACTCCACACAGCGACAGGAGATTCACTTTCGTTTCGCAAGTTTCCGCGAAGTCCTGGGATATGCATTACAATGTTATGTTTTTTAGTTTTCGAGCGACTAAGTGCCTCCTGCTTGGACCATTTGAAGCGATTTTTACCGAAATAATTTCTTACTCCGTAACGCAGTATATCGTCATCCTCCGATTCTTGTTCGTCTTCAGTTTCGACTGTATCGTGCGCAGGAGCTTCAACTTCATTATTTTCGCAGTTTTCCTCCTCTAACTCAATTTCTGAATCCGAATCATGTTCAGATAAAATGTATTCATCTCTAGGCACTTCCACCTCACTATCACTAGAGTCATCATACCAGTCTTGCAACGTTTGTTCGAAATTAAAGTCACCATACCGGACACTTTTAGAACAACTCGGCTGATCGGCCATACCGTAAATACCTGGGTGTGGTCTCTACGACCACTCGCGCACTTCAAACTGAAATATTATTCACAAATCGACAAACAACCCTATCAGCGGCTGGATATAGACTAATTATAAGTCGACTGAAGAATACATGAGCGGGTAGGTGTGTAGGCTTTACGAGTGGGGGGAATTCGGCAAGTCGTTCCGCTTTTTGGGCCTGAGAGACCACACCCAGGTAGTTAAGGGTTAATCAAAGAAAAACACGTCTGTTCAAATCTCCGTTTGGAAATTATAATATTCAATAATCAAACGACCAGTTACTCATTCCTCTGGGAGATTAACCGGCCGGCGTTGTATAGCGATATAGCTTCAATCACACACCGTTGTACTCTAGCGCGCGGTGAATGTCTTAATGGTACGATAATTTACACACACACGGTACAAAACTTTGACGAGGTGAAAATGTCAACGTTGCGCGGTTGAATTTAAAATATATAATGCATATCGGGATTTAATCACGAACACTCTGTTTTATACAATACTTGTTTGTTGCTCTTTGTACGATCCACAATTAAGGTCCTATACATTTTTCACGTATCGATCATCGTTATCGGGATATCGATCAAAAACCCCATAAAATTGGGGAGAAAAAATTTCCAGTCAGTAAGACTGTGCCCGGTTTTGATTTAGCCACTCGCACGGTTGTATCCACACGTTAAAATCGATGAATGGTTGTTTAGGGAATTATTGCAATGCAAAATAAATTAATACACCAGCCAAATTATAAATCAAACCCATGAAATTTATTGATCAAATAATTTTTGGCAGCAAAAAATAATACAATCTATTGTGTTTACAAATAACCACTTCAAATTGTAAGCAGTTTTTATTATCTTTTCGGTACTTAATCTTTTTGACAATTCTCTGATTAATTTTTTATTTTTATTTTAAATTAGTACAAGAACTAATACAAACGATATTTTTAACAATTATTGTAATTTATAGATAGGCTACATTCCAAGGTACCATCTATTTAAAGACACTTGATTTGGATCTAGCACAAGAAGAAGATTTTGAGGAGTTGGCAGGTGTGACAAGAGAAACAAAGAGTTTATTGCAACGTTAAAAAGACAGAGGAGTCCTACTAAAGTTTTTGTTCTCTCTTATCTCTTCAATTTCTGTTATTGCGTCTGTCAACATCTTGAAGTAGGCCATAGAATTTGCTTGATGTCCTAGCTCTAATGTTTGTATGTCTTTTTTTATTGCCATCAGAGCTGAATTTATTTCTTCAACGATGCTCGTCTCTTTTTGGTTGAGAAGGTACGAGGTTTTTTGTGATTCTTCCCTCCTACTATTGGCTTGGTCGTCCAGCTCTTTACAATTGTTTGAGTGATCAAAATCCGTCCCAACAATCTAGCAACTTTTAGTCTAAACTCTTGTGAACACTTTTCAGGATTCTCCAATGCCGGGTCCACATTAAACCGACAAAACAAAAACATAAAACAAAACAAAAACAAAACATCTTTAAAACTTTTATGCAACAAAACAGTTTCGAAACAAAGTCCACACCGCAGACCATTTATTCAAAACAAAACAGTAACAAACACTCCATGTTTCAGTTTTGTTTTTGCAGTCCACACTAGAAGCATGTTTCGTTACCGTTTCCGTAATGTTGAAGAAGACGACGATTTCGTATTAATGGCTGGATATTATTATATTTTTTTAAATTTGAAGCGGAAAAAAAGACGTTTTTGGGTGAGGCCCACTTTGTGGAGTCGAAAATTTAATTACAGATATCCGTGAAGACGATATTGGTTTATCAGGCGAGATACGTTCTAGTTTTACCAATTTTTTGCGAATGTCAAACGAAGATTTTGAAAGCTTATTAGAATTAGTTGGGCCAGTCATACACAAGAAAAATACGAATTTTAGAAATTCTATTTCCATAACAGAACGCTTAGCTGTTACCTTAAGATTTCTGGCAACCGGTGATTCATATCATAGTCTCATGTATCAGACAAGAATATCTAAGCAATCAATTTCACAAATTGTTCCAGAAACATGTGAAGCTTTAGTACAAGTTCTGAATGGTTTTGTTAAGGTAAGTAAATTAGCTTGCAATTATTTTTAATTGAAAACGCAATCGTATAATTTAATGGCATGTATTTTAATTTATTAAAAATAAGTACAGAATATATATTTAAAAAAAATAAACACCTTGTCGACGAAGTTGATTATTCTCGGTCCCATTCATCAGTAACTATCGTGTTTTCATTCGTAAAGTCCATAGCTGATTGTGATGTCGGCTGAACAGCTGCGAGCGGCTCCAGGTAAGTGGGATTTGGCAGAGATTGTACACTGGACAGCTGTGAGTACGACTGGACGCTCGGCGGATTTGAATAAGTCTGCGAAATGGAAGAATGGTCAGTGGTAGTGGAATTTGGCAAAGATTGTACACTGGCTAGCTGTGAGTATGACTGAATGCTAGATGGATTCGAATAACTCTGCGAAATGGAAGAAGATGCTGGCGAGACTGTTGGTAAGCGAACGTATTGTGAGAGTTCTTGATGTACATGAGAAGTTTGAGGGGGTTCATTGTATTTGCCTAATTCGGCTTCGTATAGTAGATTATTTATTTGATGTTCTATGGTTATCTGTGCGTAACGAGTCGGTAAATTGCGCAGTTTTCGTGCAACAATCTCGCCAAATATATCAAAATCGTCAGGCTGGGTTTTACGTTCTTGCCTGTCGTGATGCACAGACTTTATCATCGAATATATTTCTTCACATTGCTTGTCGGTAGTATTTTTTGCTACCGGCTTTTTCTTTATTGCTGATGTATTTTGTTCATGCGAAGTCGATTTTTCAATAGATGAATGGGGAACTCCATTCCTAGATGCGTCTAGTTCTGTACCATCGTCATTATCGACAATAACTTCCGTTATTTCTTCTTCCCCTTCTTCGCTGCTATAGGATTCGTCCGATCTCTGTAACAAAGAGAAAAAAAGTAGCAATTACTGTGAATTTTTTAATAAAAAGGGAAGTCAAGTTCAGTCTAATTTAAGAAGATGTAACCCTCCGTTATTTATTTTTTGTTTAGGGTCATTTAGGGATTTTTTAGGAGATTTATGTAATATAATTCTAGTGACAGTCATGTATTTTAATTTGTTCAGAAGAAGGCATTAATTGACAGTGTAACTCTAAATCACGATATTTTTGTTTCAGACACCTAGCAGTGAAGAGGAATGGAAACAGATTAGCAACGATTATAATAAAATTTGGAACTTTCCTTTATGTCTAGGCGCAATGGACGGAAAGCATATTTTAATTGAAGCTCCTGCTGTTAGTGGGAGTGAATTTTACAACTATAAAGGTACATTTAGTATTGTACTTTTTGCAATAGTGGACGCAAATTATAATTTTCTTTACGCTAACGTTGGATGCCAAGGCCGTATTTCAGACGGAGGTGTATTTAAAAATACCTCCTTTTATAAATTGATGGTAGATGGACGATTAAACTTGCCCCCAAAAACTATTCTTGCTGGAAGGAAAAACAAATCTCCTTATGTTTTTGTTGCGGACGATGCTTTTCCCCTTACTCCTCATATAATGAAGCCATATAGTGGTCACCAAGAAAAAGGGTCTATAAAAAGAATATTTAATTACAGGCTTAGCCGCGCGCGAAGAGTTGTGGAGAATGCATTCGGTATTTTGGCAGCCAAATTTCGCGTGCTTCGCAAACCTATATTACTACAACCCAAAAAGACTGAACAATTGGTTATGGCGTGCATTTACCTTCACAATTACTTACGGAAAAGCTTGTCATCTAGAAATAGGTACACACCACCAGGGAGTTTCGATATTGAACACTTAGATAGTGGTACACTTGAAAATGGTGAATGGAGAAAGATGACTGAAAATCAGCAATCTTTTCGAAGTTTAAGTCGCACTGCTCGAAAACCCTCACTGGAAGCCGCAGCCATTAGAGATGAATTCGCAGAGTACTTTGTTTCAGACCAAGGGCAAGTTCCTTGGCAAATAAAATACTGCTAGTTAATAAAACTTGTAACTTTCTGCATATAAACATATTCTAGTTGTTAATAAATAATGTTATTTACTTACTTGTTTATCTATGGACAATCCTCCAGCTTCTTGACTTTTACGCGGTTTATTCTTGCCCTTAAGAAAACTCATAAGCGCATATCCAAACCATTTTGGTATAAACTTTTGTCCCGAGCCAGATTTTTTGCACTGTTTAAAATTCCTTCTTTCTCTTTGATATTGAGAGTTGATATTTCTTATTTTTCTCTCAATTTCTTCCTCTGGCAAATTTAGAGATCGTCCAATTTCCTTTAAAGCATCAGCCTTTTTATAGCGATTTTTATATTCACTATTTGTTGGATCCCATAACAATGGGGTTTCTCGATACAATTCTATTAATTTACAAGTGTTATCCACAGTCCACTTCGTTTTTTCCGACATCGTTTCACAGTAACAAATAAACATACGCGAACGATACTTTAAGTTTTGTTTCTCTGTCCACACTGAATCGACACAGTTCCCGATAAAGCGAACAAAACAGAAACCTTTTGATATTTACCGACAAGCGACGGGACTCGAAATTGTTGCGGAATCCGGCGACAAAACAGTGCCGAGACAAAATAGTCGCTGAAATGTTGCATCTTTGTTGCAGAATTGTTGAAAAACCTGAAGTTTCTGTTTTGTTTCTCGTTTGTCGGTTTGATGTGGACCCGGCTCAAGAGGTAATATGCCGTCACATAAGTTTCCCATATCCCTGTCATGGGCAGCGTGACACGTATTTGTGTACTGAACCACTTTCTTATGGAGTTCTTCTGGTATTGTCCAAAATGTTCTCTTCAAAGGACTTTTTCTAGTTATAAGTGGTAATTTTTTTCACATGTTTTTCGTCGATTTGATGGTCCTGGCTGTAGAAGTTCTTCCTCGGTAGACTCTTCGAGTCGTGAAAACTCTTAAATCGCAGAAAATGATGATGTGACAGTCGAAAAATCATAATCATCATCATCGTGATCGTCGTTTAATAAAATCTCGACTCTGACGTCATTGTTGCATGTCTGTCCACTACAGTGCAGGCAAATAACGTAGCAACTAATTCCTGCTTTTCTACACCTACAAGCAGCCCCACACTTTCCTTTACATTTGCACGAAATGAGTTTCAAAAGTTCAGTTAGAGCGGGTGCGGCTGTGGTGCAAATTGGCTCTAGCCCGTAATTAGTCTGTCGCCAACCCCATTCCTGAGGATCTTTGACAATTCCGAGCCACGTTTGTACCTGTAGATATGTCCGAAAAACGTGTTGGCGGACTGCGCTTTCCGTTGGTGGGAGTAGTGAAAGATTATAAATCTTATTTGTCGTCATTGATTTTGCAAAGCGGTGGAATCGCAAAATATCTGCTGATGAATTTCGACTTTCCAATATTATAAAAAGACGACGCGGTGTCACAACCGCTGAAAGCATGGATGAAAAGAATATTCTCAAGAACAGACTTATAGTGCTTGAAACTATTCGGAGAATACAGTTTTGCATTTAGCTGGTTTGCGAAAAAAAGAATTTTTTTTGTCCTGTGCAAGTCCGGAAATTAAAACCAAAAGATCGATATCTTCGCCGACGATTTCCACAGAGTCATGAAACGATTCTTCTCTCTTTGCTGTGGTTACAATAAGGGTATCAGCATTCTCAAAAGCCTGCTCTACTTTTATTCCGGTATTTGTAAAATAACGGCGAAGCATTTGTATTAAGTTGTTTTGATTTTGGTCCCTTGCAAGAAGCTTCTCCTAGCTAACTTTCGGAGCAGTAGTTTCATCAAACGTGAACTCTAGTGATTGGTTCTTCCTTGAAAGTCGTGCCCTTTCCGAAGTTTTAGTTCCTATGAGTCTCATGTCAGTCGGATAACCGTCGAATACAATTGTCACACTTTCTCCAAAGTGTTGTTGCACGTATGTGACATATTTCTTGCAGATGAGGTCAAACGTCTCAATTCAACCCCAAACAACTTTGTGCAGAAGGAAACCACCGTCGGTTATGTGATGATGTCTGTCATCGAAGGTTCGAAGGCATTGTATAATAGCGACTTTGTTCCTTTTCGCATTCCTTCTTCTGTGAACAATGACAGTGGGAACGGAGCGAGCTCGTATGCTGTTAATTTTATCAGGTCATTCTCGGAATTCTTCGTTATGCACATTCATATAAACGTATATTACACGTGTGTGAGTGTTTATTGGGTATTTCATAGTTAAATAAAAATAATTACAGTAAGTATAACAGTTATAATGTTATCACTCGCTTCAGATAAAGATTTTTAACAACAAAGGTTATATTATGAAAAAAACTTTATTTAATGCAACTTTGCGTTAGGTTGGTTTAATTTAACACTATTCATAAGGTTATGTTTTCGTTTTTTGGCTCGGGGAGCAGAACCGTTAGAAGGGCGACCCGATAGAAGCCTCTTGCTCCCTCTGGTCACTGAAACTGACCTCCTTGAAATTGATGTTAGCTGCACTCGTATTACCACTCCAGCTTTTCTGTGAAGGGGGGCATTTTGCCCCAATGTGTGCAACATTGTTTCCATCTGGCCTTCCGATGTGATTTTATTTAATCTAGACAAAGCCTTTTCCAGACCTACGAAAAAGAAGTTCGTTTAATTATTGCAACTCTGATTCTGCAAATTATTTTATGAATCATTCTACTTTTTTTCTCATTTTTGATGATAAATAAATTAATGAATTAGCACTAGAACCGCCATAGCGGCTATTACTAGAAATTGTGCATAAAAACATTTAACCACCATTTAGCATTTATGTTAAATTGAGGTAAAGTTGTTGTGAGTAGTAGAAGTGTATGAAGCTGTGGCTCAGAGGACATCATTAGTTTTATATAGGTTACATTTCTATATGAAATGTAAGTCCTGCCTTCCGAATCAAATGTCTTAGTTTAAGAAATATGAGTCTCAGCTACCTTTGATTTGTTAAATTTGAATTACTGCAATACGCTATATGGTACTTGAAAGCATGATTAAAATATATATTTACCTGAAACAGAGGGATCAAACTGTTCCATTATCGTTTCAAATCTTTTACGAAGCTGCTGTTTCAGATCTCCTTTTTCAATTCTGGTAACAGGTGCCGTACAGTCGTCATCTTCATTATCTACCATTACATGAGCTGATTTGGAGCTTTTAGGTGCACAAAGCTGATGCACTTCAGATTGCTCCTGCTGAAGTGGTTTATAAAAAGCCACTGGAGGAGCATCCTCTCCCAAAGCTAAATAAGCCATTTTATATCTATCTTTTGCTTCAATGGGAGGAAAATTCCTTGCACATATATTAAAATGATAATATACCGCAAACTAATGTTTGCAGAATCTGCCGAACATTCCAGATGGACAGGAGCAGCAAGCAGTTTTCACATTTACTGAATAAATGTTATTTTCTCTTTTTACAGAAATCTCATGTCCTTCCTTCCTTTCAGTGACGTCTTCTTTCAGAATAGTCTTTTCAGCATCAAGTGCGTTCTTTTTCATTTTTTAGCTAAAGTCTTGGTCCAAAATTTCTCGAATTTCCAAATTCTTGCAACCTTCTTTTGTAACAATCTTCAAGAATTGTCGCAGTGAAGTGTATTAATGTTATCACATTGTAAGCTTTCACTCTGCATAGAACTTCATCTTTGAAGATTCTTATAGCAACTTCTGAGAAGTTATTCGTGTGGTGTCCTCTGACAGCTTCATCTCTGAAAGCAAGACACCATAACTCTTTGTATTCCCAATATTTCCCTATGTATCCATTAATCATTTGGAATGAAAACATCAGCTGCCTTCTGTGATCTTTGGGAATATAATTATTTGCATCCCATAACCACCTCCACACTGCTAGCCCAACATGAAAAATGCAGAGCAAATTCTTGCTAGTTGGCCATGTCTTTCGGAGAGCATTGATTTCTGCCTCTGAATGGTCACTTAAAAAGATATGAGGTGCACCCTTCAAGTTGAAAGCAGAATCTTGAAGGGGTTCTTTCAGCAACTGAAACCCTTGTTTGTAAGCATCTTCATTTTGTCCTCTAGTTAAGAGAATTCCTATAAGCACTGGTCCAACAGAACATGGTGTCAGTAAAAACGTGATAGTATGGCTTTCTGCATCACAAGAGCTCGTTGAATCAATGAAAATTATATCTTCTGTACAAGGAAGTTTGTGTACTCTTTTCATTATTGGTGTTAAAATTAGCACAGCAAAAGGATCTTCCTTACACCCTTTTCGGCATATGCTGAGATTTTTTTCTTCAGTTTTTAAAACAACACACCAAGTAAGTATATAATAATAGCAAAAATACATTTTTCTACATTCGAGCAAAAAACGAAACTTTATTGAACTGTATTTAGTGGAAAAACTAGTTCTTTATTGCTCTAGTGCAATAAAAAATTATGGCTAGTATATATAACAAAATATAACGGTGGGATACCCCAAAAGAACCAAGGAGGAAGCAATGAAAGCTCTGAGTTAGCTTCTTAAGTAAATGCCTTTATTCCAAGCTCAAGCTTTCGTTTGTGGTTACAAACTTCATCAGGATAAACTAAAAAATATATGGAGAACACTCCATTACAAATACGTATGAGTTAATTATTATTACACTCACCAGAATCAGCATTGAAGCTCTAAAAATGTAGCGACCACATTACTAAAAGAGGTGTATGGAGACAACCTCACATTTGGAAGTATTAAAAATGACTTTAAAAACTAATATGAAAATATTAAAATATGTATATGGAAATGTTTAAAATCAAAAATACAAGTAACCAATTGTCAACAATATTAAGAATCTACCTCATCGAAGAGGATGGATGAAGATTAACATTAAACTGTTTCTCTGTGACTACCACTGACAAGGAACTGGAGAGAGCAGAACTACACATGTCAAAGATTGATTGATGTCACTTTTTTTAAATTGGTTAGGTTAGGTTAGATAGAAATCGCCGTAAAGCTGCCAAAAATGCATCTGCCTACGGACCTTACTTAAAGTAATGTTAAATGGGCCTGCATAATCCACACCAACATGAAGAAAAGGTTTTACTTGAGTAACGCGAGCTTAATGTAAGGCGCCCATTATAGGCTGAAAAAATTTAGGTTTGGTCTTCCAGCATTGAAGGCACTTACCCAAAACACGACGAATTGAACATTTAGATGATAACATCCAGAATTGTTGGGACAGAAGAAATTGCACAGATTGAACTCCTGCATGAAGATATTTAAGATGATATGATTCAATGAGTAAATCAGTAAAACGGCCACGTTTAGGTAAAAGAGCAGAATGTTTTCTCTCAAATGAGAGAGGAGCATTAACTAGTCTCCCTCCAACTCGTAAGATGCCTTGATCATCAATACATGGAGAGAATTTACGAAGGACCTTGAGTATACTCTGATTGTCTCGAAGCGTCTTAATTTCTGCAGAAAACAACAACTCCTGCGTACGTTTTACTAGAACTAACAACGCCAGAGGCAGCTCATATGAATTTAGACCACCTATTCGTTTGTTATTTGGTTTGCGAGAATTATAAATGTAGCGAAGAGCATAACCTAAAACTCGAGTAAGCTTAAACAAGGAGGAATGTTGCGAAATCAACGAGTCAAGAAGACTCACTCCGGGTACCACGTGAAATGATAATTGACGCTCTTCTTCAAAAACACTAGAAGATGTGTTAAAATAAGGTTGGGAAGCTCATTCCAAGGTGGACAAATAAATTTAAGAAAAGATGGTCCCGCCCACCATAAGGTGCAAGTGAGCAACTCTGAGGGTAATAAGCCGCGAGAACCTACATCTGCGGGGTTGTTCTCTGATCTGACATAGAACCAAGAAGAAGAGGGAAGCTTTTCCTGGATGAAAGACACTCTGTTACTAACAAAAGTCTTCCAGCGATGCGGAGAGGACTTAATCCAAGATAATACAACCTGCGAGTCAGACCATCCAACAACTTTATCAAAATAAACGTAAGTTTGAAAGGTGTTGCGAAGAAAGGAAACTAGGCGAGCCACTAATACAGAAGCACAAAGCTCTAACCTGGGCAAAGTGATCGTTTTCAATGGAGCCGATTTGGACGCAACAAAATGTGTGGAACATTTTCCCGTGCGAGTATAAGCAAGAATTATTAGTGTTTTAAATGAAACTCACGGTTTCTGGTTAATTCCACAATATAATAAAAATTGTTGAAAATTCTAAAAAATTGACAATTGTTTCGATAAATCAATATCATCGTCAGAATGACAGAAGTTACATTTCCTTTGGCGCCTGATGTTTAGTAGTTATTTTTGGCTAGACCAAGAAGTGACCTAACTTGTGATTGACTTAATATATGGACTTGGAGCAGAGATCATAATAAGGCTAGAACTGGAGGAATGTGATGAGGGGCACGAAACCGAGTGGCGTGAAAACATAGCTGGCTGATATTGCTGCATATTACGAATTCTTGCGTCAGATGTTTCCTGCATGTTAAGGGATGTATGTTGTAGTGTAAGGTTACCAAGTTCGGCCTCGAATATAACATCGTTAATTAATTTTTCTGCAATTAGGCTTTGTCTTTTGTCCACTTCCCTAAGTTTTATGGCAACACTTTTTGTCTTTGTGTATGTAGACGCTTGAAGTGTTCTTGCACAGTCGTCAAAACATCATTGGTCAAAGAATCTTGGTTCCATTTGCCTGGTCTGCCTTTTGAAGTACCAGTAATGCTCATTATCAATTTGCAGATAAGGCTTAATTGAGTTGGCTGAACTGTGGCCACTAATTTTAATTAATTGTTGTTCACCCTCTCCTCCTTTATCCAGGTTACTGACTGCTGTCAACCGCATAGAGTGTTTGTTATTTTTATTTCTTTTGTATTTAATCCTGTCTCCTCTGCTGCTTCTTTAGTCCATTTCGAAAGTTCGTTTTTTCCCACTGGAGTGTTTTTGTACCATCCACTTGATTGTTCTTTGTTCCATGATGGGTTTACTGTCAAGAATAATCGATGAGTTGTTATTCTAGCTGAACATTTAACCATTAGAATTTTAAAAAGACGGATTGGAGAAAAAGTAAGATTCTTCGTGTTGGGGACCACCCATTTACTATCGGCCATTTTTTTTCTCCACCCTGGGCCGTTTTATTGAATAGAGGATTATATTCTACTCTTCCTAATAAGTAGAATTTTTGAAAATGAGTTATTTTTAAAAATATGTAACTATGTTACCTGTTTTAATCTCAGAGTCATTCACTTTCTCTTTAAAATAATGAACTCTGCAATTAACTGCTTCTCCGCCTCTCCAGGCAAATTCTAGACAAGCGATTTGCTAAAATTTTCGCCGGAGTCTCTTCGTCCCATAATAAAACCATTGCGTAATATTCTTCAAATTTTAATGAAGCAGAGCTCGATTTCGTTTTATTGACGCACATCTGCAAATTCCTTCGTTTCGCATTACGAGCTTCCCTACTTGATTGAAAGATAATATCTTTGAACGGATCAAAAATGATCTTCCACTTAATAAAATACATCTATTGCATTTTTTTGCAACGGTGTTCCAGATTGTTCTCACAACTTGTTCTTTGTAATTTTCACCGTTTTTTTTCTTCATATTCCATGCCCAATCGGATTAGGTTTAGCTGCTCTCAACTTGTAGTTTCCAAAAGCTCGTATCTCCGTGTATTGCAGAATTCCGTAAACTGTTACCATATTGACGTATGGATTTTCACGGTATTGTACGGTACACTTTTCTCAACCGCGAGTTCAATATAAGTCATAGAATCACTTTCGAAGCGACTAATTCTCACTACATACACTGTGTAAAAACAATATTACAAAATTTATTGACAATAAAATCAGAAAAATTGTTAAGCATCGTTTTCTGGTTTCCTAGGAGACCATAATTACTTGTTATCAAAGGTATTGTAATTATTGATGACAACATCCGTCAAGTTTTGCCACGGGTAAACTCGAAAAAACTACTGGCAGGTGCTGTCATAAAGTTTTTCCACCGAGAAACCATTTGTAATTCAAAATTGCGCGTTTGTGATTGGTGGAAATCAAGACGAGGTAAATTGTAAGCTAAAACTTTATTTAATTCACCGGAAGCTCGTTACACTCATTTTTCCCGACCTTCAACTCGAACATATTTTTAATGATATAGCGCGTCACCGTGTGATATCAAGTGTTGGATTCAGTGATCAATGGGTTGAAATCAAGATTCTCCAGCGAAAGTCTGAAAATTGCCACAGAAATTGACAAATTTTTGTCATTCGATTTTGATGGAGCTGCAGTTTTTATTGACTACCACTACGCCAATTTGTTGAAAATCGATAAAAGTACTTTAAAAACCGAAATGAAAGTTATAAAGAATAATCTTACAGCTCAAATATCGGAAAAATCTGAAGAAATTGATAATTTTCTTAACTTGAATGCGAAAACTTTCCAATGTTTACGGTTTACTTGCGTTTTTTTGGCCACACTGTCTTACATGAAATTTGTGGCGTAAACCCCCCCCCTCTAAATAAGTGATCTATTTCCTCCTATGACGGGAACTACATCTTGAAAACGTTTACTTGAGAATTCTAACGACTTATAATTAAGATTCATATAAGATAAATGTATATGAATCCTACCATTATTTTGATCCGATGTACTCATCTCCTTCCTGAGTTTTCGACGTTAAGTTCGCGGATACCTTGTATAACTTTCGAGAGCACCTGAATAGTTTTTTTACTACCGAATACGTTCAAAATAAATGTAAGCCACAAATTAAAAGAGCATATAACAAAGTTGCGCTGACAAATTCTTAATTTAAAATTGTATAAATTATACTAATTTTACAAAAAAACCACTAAGCAGTTATAAAATCGATTAATCTTGAAGTTTCTCACAAAATTTTTTGAGAGGTAAAAAATACTAAACCAAATAAACAAGAGGATACAGACCTGGAGTTTTATGTAATAGTTTATTTTGAGGTGAATTTCTCTTAATTTCATTCATAATCCAACATCTGATGGCTTGTGGACTTCTTTTTTCCAACATGACGCTTCCACGTCGTACACGATCACATCAACCAAGGTCGGAATATATTGTTTTATTGGATTTTCCTGAAAATGGTTTTTAACAGCATTTATTTCATCGGATTTCCATGGTGGTTTTTTGTAAGATAGTAGAAATGGATCTGTAATATTAGAAAATTAATTTAGAATATAAAAAATGTTATTTATACTTACTTATTCTTTCAACAGAAATACGTGTACTCTCTTTTTTATTAGAAGTGTTAAAATAAATAAGTTTCCTTCGATGTTACTTGCTATGTACATATATTTACACTGGTTTATTTACACTAACATATTTACACATCAACTGCACTGTTGAAATGGATTGTTGTTTATGGGTAGTTGCCAGATTGTATGCGTATTAAAAACACTTTACGACTGGGGGGAACTAGCCCGATTCTTTTAATACTTAAAATTATGGTACAGCGTAGTTACAAGTTACAACGCATTCGTACGCGAGAGCTCTTGCTTGCACCGTGTTTTGAGTTATACTGCCGCAGGCTATCTTATCTTTTGCTCTGCGCATGATTCAACCTCATATGCTTGCCGCAGACGACATCTAGGATATGAACTTTACACTTATAAATTTTAGTGTATTTCGTGTTGCATAATGTTTGCAACATACCGTAAGTTGGGAAGTTCACCTCCTTGAGCCTTTTCTAGCAATTTCGAAATTTGTGTTATTTCTCTTGCTACAATAGGTATTCTATAGTGGGATTTGTAGATATTTTCACCATGACCCATATAATTTGCAAGATCAGAGATTTCATCACTATTTAATTTCAAAAGAACCGATCGTGTCGCAATATGTTTGCGTAAGTGAGTACCTCTAAGAAGATCGGGTATAGCTGCACCACATTTTGCTGAATTAATAAGCAAAAGGGGACAAGCTTCAATAAATATATGTCTGCCTTTCCCAGGTACTCTAAAAACATAAATATTTTCGGTAGGTACATTTGCCTTATGTCTATACTTAAGAATTAGCTGCAAGCTATTAAAATATAACTTGCAAAGTAAAATATGTACAGTTCTTCCCAATTGTCCTTTCAACAAAACACGTTTAAAGTTGCAAGCAACTTGTTTACCTTCATTACTTAATTAGTTTTATCTTTGTCGGTAACTTTATCTACCCCATGATAGAGCTCAAAGTCCCCCATCTTCATTCTTTCAACTTCTACTCGTCTTCTTTTAAAAGAAATTATCCATAATAAGCAATAAAACTGCAACTCTTTCCAAACATCATATGCATATCCAAGTGAAAGTGCTTCAAACATTTTTTTCGTGTTCTTTAAAATATACAATAAAAATGCATGGACATCCGAATCTGAGGGTAGCTCAATTTTTTTTTAATCCATATTTAATCGAGATTTTAAAGCGGTTTGGGTTATTTATGCATTAAAGTCCGTTTAAACAAAGTTAAAAAATCTGTAGTTTTTTTTCGAAGTACCTCATCGCCTGCTTTTATACATTCTGAGATGTGAAACTTGGATAGTTTTTTCAATAATGTTCCCATATGCAAAGGTACATTGGGCGTACCCATCATATTATTTATTTCATCATAATTTCACAATTCTCTATTTGTTTTTATAATAGAATTAAAATATGTGGGGTCAAATACGTCGCTCCTCCTCTCAATTGATGTATTATTGGCTTCTTTCTTTTAGGGTAAATAAAAACCGTTCAAGTAGTCTCATCTGAGAACGAATGATTTTATGATGAGGTGTGACCTATATTTCATGCAGAGCTGGTTACAAAATGTACCAACTAATTTATCATAACGTATACATTTAACTGCATTGTCTTCGCAGAGATACGGATATATTATAATAATATGGGGGGTTCAGAAGTGAAGTGGATCAAGTCCTAAAAGCTAATTATGGAGAAAATGAAGGTTTAACTTTTTTGGAGTTTATTAATTAAAAAACAACACATTTGGGAAAAAAAATAAATAAAATGCTTTATTACACTTTATTTTGTACATCTGTACACTAAAACAACTTAAGAAACCACTACGGTAATTTTTAAAACAGATTGTTTGTATTTTTTTGGACTTGAACCATTTGATAACTGAAATTATTTTAAATCTTAAACATAAACAATTTCATCGGTAGATTCTACTTCGTCATCAAGGGATTGGTTGCCTGCGTTTTGTCTCGTGCCTTCAACTGGTAAATTTTTGTAAAAATTGTGATGCATTGGCGGAATAAAACGTAGAAGATCTTTCATGTGTTGCTTTTTAGATTCGGTTACGTTACGTCTTGATGGATACAAAGGCTCCTGTTGGATGGTAGTCAATGATGATATTTTTCTTCCTGGTCTAGTTTTATTCAAATCAACTGTTTCAAACGCAATGTCTTCATTGAGAGTTTCTTTAAACTTCAAGGATATTGGCGATACCCTTTCAAAACGCAACCACCTGATTTTTAACCATGAAAAATTATGGCCCGTAAGAGTTTTCTTTCTATTTTGTATTGCTGCTTCCAAAGATTTGGTTGATTTAAATTCTTCCCTTTTCATTTCAATAACTCTAAATCTTGGTTGTGCTTTCTTTGCTTCTTGTGCTATTTTCATCCAGTCTTGCGCGGAAAAAATATAGGGGCATTTGCGACTACTCTTTTCAATAACTCCGAAGTCGGCATCATTCGGCAAAAACGAATGACCCGACACTAAAAACTTAAGGTCGATAATGTCCACAGCCATATTTGGATCTTGTACTAATTTAAGCAGGGAGAGAGACATCTTTATATTTCTATTCTGCCCTGTGCATGAGTCTGAATATAGTATAATGTGTTTATGAGTTGCTGCAAATTCTTTTAAATGTTTTACTACACATGTTGCGACATCTTGAGATCCGCGGCCTCCTACTGTCTCATCATACATGTACATAAATCCAGTACCTATATTAAATGAATGTACGCCAACGTTGTAAACATATAAATTTTTTTTGTAATATGCTACAGATGTGGATAGTTTAGGAAATGGTAGGGCTTTCTGAAGGTCGAAAGTTAATACATAGTTGATGTCTGAGGCCTGATTTTGGTCATTTTTCAAAGCATTACGAGCTTGTTCAGCTCTGGCAAGATGTATTTCTTTATCCAGTTTAAGTTTATTTTTTGTTTCTGCATTATCTTCAAAGTCAATTTTTATTTTAAGGTCGTCGCATAGGGAACAAGTATCTTTAGAAGGTGGTTTAAAGCTCAAATTAAACTTTGTATTAAACACATGGTAATAAAACTTTTTTTTGCAAGGAAGACAATTCTCTGAGATACATTTTTCTTTGTATAACTCATACATTTTGCTGATAGTTAATTCTTCGTTCAAATATTTCCTGCCAGGATTATCTTTTCTAGTATAATGACTTTGGTAGGCGGGAAAAGAATTGATATGTTCAATAATTTTAGAATCATCTACTTTCTTTCTTAGATTCATTCCCCGTGAATCTAATACTGCACATACTTCATTTTTTGAAATACAGCGGTACAATCTACCAACACTAATTTGTAATGTATCTATAAAATATTTCTTACATACCGACACGGTGTGATTTTCCACCCGAAAGCTGTATTTAAAAGACGTTTGCTTTGCTGCACCGACACCATTTCTTATTCGTTTTCTTGCAACTTTTTGCGCTGCTACCAAGCCTCGTATAAAAATATTTTGACGGGAATAGTCGCCTAGTTTCCAGAAAGTTTCAAAAATAATCTTGCGCAGATCTTCTTGAATTTTACCGAAGCAATTCTTTTTGCACCTGCATTCTATGTTCTGGAATGTTTTTGGAGGTATGGTTTTTCCCGATGAAGAAATATATTCTTTACCACAATTTCGTTTGCTTTTCTTCACATTAGCCTTCCAAAGACTTTTATTTACACTTCGCTTTCTGGATTTAGAAATTCCAGACGTAGTTATGGTGTCTGAAATAGCTGCCAAAGGTCTAGCAACATTGCTCTGTGTGGATACACCTTCACCGCCTATAAAAAAATACAAGTAGATACTTACAAGTTCTGATCAAACCCCGTATACGCCGTTCAGAACAACGCATCACTATACTTAAACATTTGCAACGAAAACATAACCTAACTTTAGAAAGTAATGCTTAAAATAATAATAAAATATTAATAATTAAACCATACCTTCTGACTCGCTATAATTAGACCTTTCTGAAGGCTGGTAATCTGATTCACTTGGTGAAAATGGTTCAGACTCTGTTTCACTATCATCCATTTTAACAATATCAACAAAACACGTATTTTTAACTCTTAACTACTGATGCAGTGAGAATAATTACTACGAGGCTTATTCACAAAATCGCGCAATGGTAAATTTTATGGACTTGATCCATTTCACTTCTGAAACAAACGAACAAAGTTTTCAGAAACCAAACGATAAGCGAGTCTAGCTGCTTAATACGGGAAGTGTGACTTGATTCACTTCTACACCGAAATAAACAATATTTTGTGTGCCTTTAAAGACTATAATATGAAAATGGTAGAAAATTGGACTTGATCCATTTCAATTCTGAACACTCCATATGAATCTTGCCCTTTTCAATTCTATTTTCAATTTTCGTATTTCTGTAAATACTCCTATCTCAGGTAGGGTTCATATAGCGCCGAGAGATTTTATTTATTTTACTATGTGAAATTTTGTTGCCCAACTATCAAATATGTAATAGAATAAAATTAACTATAGATTCTATTGACAAAAATCAGATATTTATGATCACAGAAGATAGTAAAATTTAACTGTAACTAATATAAAAAAATTTTTAATGAAAATGAGAAATCAATTGAATAATTTTAATTTTGAAAACATTTAATACTACTCATTACATATAGCAATTGAAATGAACTCAAATCAAAACAAATAAAATATAATTTTAATTTAGAGTAGACTGATCAGGCCTCTCTATTCAAACAAACTTATTATATAAATAAATGTAACCATAAAAAATTTCGATAAATTTAGAAAGTTTTGCTGCCAAATTGTATTGAAATAATTTAGTAGAATTTCAAAATTTCATAGATTGCAATCTAAAATTTTAGTTAAATGGCCAAATAAAATAATTTTTTAATCACCTTTATTTACATCATTACATTGGTTAGGCAATCTCTATATTTTGTATTATTATTGAGGTAATTCCTTATTTATTATATTGTTATAGGCTATTATTTAATATATCTTTATTTGATATGTTGTTTAAATTAAGAAAAGTGTTTCCTTTTTACTTATTTTCTTAAATTATATTATTTTCATATATTTTAATACTAGCAACATATTTTAATAGTACTAATTCTCTTACGATCTATGATATCTGGTTCAATATATATATATACAGGGTGTCCCGGGACTAATGGGAAAAAAGTCAGGAGAGTATAATATGAGCCAAAATAATGTTAGTACTTCATATAAACTTTTACTATGCAGGCCCTCGTTTTCGAGTTATAGGCCCCCAAAGTTTTAATTTTGAATTTGGTTTTTATTTTTATTTTTTGTACTAGTTATTTGATCTTCATAAAATTTACGGCAAAGCTATAATGTAAGTGTATGTTTATTTTGGTAAGGTAAACAGATTTACAGTAGTGCATTGAAGCCAGGGACGGACTACTCGCAATGGTTAGTGATCCAAAAATTTTGCAGGTATGGCACACCCTGTATGAAATTATCGAAATTCACTTCCCCACACATTAAGCTAACGAAAAGGTACTCTTGTTGGAATTCGATAAAATAAGCCGTTTGGCTAATATTTACAGTTTTATTAATGCACTACGTACAAATCTACCTAACTAACTTATTAATACGATGTCCAGAATTTACTTGCTTTTAATCAAAATTACGAACATAACATTATTAAACCATTAAGAAAACCTCAAAAAACACAAGTTATAAAACATTAGACTAAAACTAATTCCTAAACAACAACAAAAACTAACGTTATTCTAATAAATGTTCAATATGGGCTCCTCCCACTTCCACGCACATTCTAAGTCTACGAAGGTTGTTTCTTTGCACTTGAAAGAGCAATCCCACACTATTTCTAATAACATTGCAGTGTAACACAATTCTGTCTATTAAATCTTGCCTTGTTTGCACAGGTGTTGCGTATACCTTACTTTTGAGATAACCCTAGAGAAAGAAATCCATGGGATTAACGTCTCCTGATCGCGGTGGCCATTGAAAAGGGCCTCCACGACCAATCCATCTATTAGGAAGCCTTGTGTGTAAATGCTGTCGTACATCTAAACTGAAATGAGGAGGGGCCCCATCATGCATGAACCATAAATTCCTACGAGTTTGTAGTAGCACATCATCAAACAGGTTCCATAACTCATTTTGCAAAAAACTCCAAATATCTCTGACCGGTCAAAGTACCGTCAATAAAGTATGGCTGTATCAAATTATTGCCAACTATTCCTGCCAAACATTAATCATGAATCTATGCTGGATCCTAGTTTGGATAATGCCATGTAGATTCACATCATCCCATAAATGCATATTATGAGAATTTATGATTCCATCTCCCAACCCGGTTCGTTCGTAAAGAGAACGTTACTAATAAATGTGTTGTCTGCTTGTTATTGTCGCAGAAACCACTGGCTATACTCAAGTCGAGCAGGATAATCAGCCACTGTCATACGGTGTACTTTTTTCATGTGAAAAGGATATAACAGCTGTTATTTTAGGACGCGATGAACAACTGATTTCGAGACGTTATGTTCTCTTGATAATTTTCTAAAACTCGATGGTTCATTATCAACTGCATTTAACAAGTCTTGTTCAACTGCCACAGTACGTATGCTTCATACTGGACCTTCTCCAGCTTTTTCTGGCGAAAATCTTCCTAAAATTTAAAATTTTGTTTTGTATACATGGAAAATTACATTTACTTATTCATACCTGTTTCTCGTAACCTGAGATCAATACGCCCAAACATTCGTCTGTCTGGCAATGCTCTGTTTGCAAAATGTTCTTCATAAAGCCTTTTGGCCTCTAAACATTTTCGAGAAGCCAGTCCATACATTAGATGTTTATCTGCGTACTCAATAAAAGCGAATTCTGCTATTGTAACTGTTAAATTAAGGACGTAGTGCATTAATAAAAGTGTAAATATTAGCCAAACGGCTTATTTTATCGAATTCCAACAGGAGTACCTTTTCGTTAGCTTAATGTGTGGGGAAGTGAATTTCGATAATTTCATACAGGGTGTGCCATACCTGCAAAATTTTTGGATCACTCACCATAGCGAGTAGTCCGTCCCTGGCTTCAATGCACTACTGTAAATCTGTTCACCTTACCAAAATAAACATACACATATATTATAGCTTTGCCGTAAATTTTATAAAGATCAAATAACTAGTACAAAAAATACAAATAAAAACCAAATTCAAAATTAAAACTTTGGAGGCCTATAACTCGAAAACGAGGGCCTGCATAGTAAAAGTTTATATGAAGTACATTAGTCCCGGGACACCCTGTATATATATATTTTTAATTCTGTGGTAATTATCGACCGTACTATTTATATAAGCAAAAGGTGATGATTGTCAGGTATGCGGTCAGTATAAGAAATAAAACTCTATATTCTCATTCTCAATATTTCGCTATTGTTCAATAGCATCATCAGGAGACACTACAATAATTAAAATATAAATAAAATGACAAAGATAGGAACACAAATACTTACAGATGTAAGAGTCAGTAAGAGTTGATGTACACCACATTAAGGTACTAACTAGACTAATTGCTAATGATTAATTTGTAAAAATGGTTGTGGTGTGAATTGATAAGAACAAGAAACAATTTGAGTTAAAAACAAAACAATAAAATAAATAATCTGAAACGTATGAATAACTGGGGTGACAAAACAACAATATTAAAATGAATTTAACAGGTGACAATAAATATCACTAAGTTTATTAGTGTCAGATTTGAGATTGATAGCATCTTTTTGTTTGTTGATGTGATACATTTCAAAAAATAAACGATTCCTGTATTGGTCAACTTTCTGCAGAATCTCTGTATCGTCATAATTGAACGTATGGCCCGTCTTTATAAAATGATCCACCACTACACAGTTATTCTTGCCTACTCGACAATCACTTCTATGTTGGGTAATACGGTTTTTTAACCATTGAGACGTTTGACCAACGTAGCATCCCGGACACTGCGAGCAATTTATTTTGTAAATCACGTTGGTTTGTAATAATAAAGGTGTTTTATCTTTAACTTTCGAAAAAAGGAGAGAAATAGTTGTCAAATTGTATTTGGCAACTCTGAAATTGGTGAACTGTTTGAACAGTAGTAAAATCAATTGAGTTAAATTATTGATGTAAGGAAGTCTTTCGTACAGAGTAGCCTGTTGATTGAAATTGTCAACCTGACCATCGTAGAAGTCTGTGTTATAAATTAATTTTTTTTTAAAATGTGTTTAGGATAACCGTTGTTAACGAAAATATCAAATAACAATCTTAAGTTCTTATTAACAAATTTTTTATCACTGACGTGTAGAATTCTATTTTTCATTGTTAATACTAAGTTGTACTTCTGACTCTTAGGATGATCAGAGTAGAAATTTAAAAACCTTCCAGATGATGTTGGCTTTTGATACCAATCTAACAAGATAATGTTATTGTCGGATCTCATTACTCTAGTGTCCAAGAATGGTAAGCTGGCCCCACTCTCCAATTCCATAGTGAATTGTAAATGATTATCAAATGAATTGAAAACATTAAGTGTAAAATCAGTCTTATCAAACGGAACAGCACAAATTATGTCATCGACATATTTATACAAAAAAGGTAATTTGAAGGGCAATTTAGGGATTACATTGTCAAGTAGCTCGTCAAGGACAAGAGTGGCTAGAACAGGACTGATGGGGGATCCCATCGGTGTGCCAAAAATTTGGCGATAAAATACGTTGTTGAAACTGAAAAAAGTGTTATCAAAAATAAATGTAACCAATGATAAAAAACTATCCTTGGATAATGTAGTGAAGGGTTCCAACAGAAACCATTTTTCATCAATAATATTGGTAATTAAGTTTAATGGGATGTTGGTAAATAAAGATACTACATCTACTCATACATACTGTTTCTACCCATTTTAGACAAATATTTACACTAATGAAAGAATATAATATTATGCCCCACGTTTCAGGAGACAGATTTTATTATAATTATAATTATCAATATCTGAATATTATAATTATAATTTTATTTTGCTCCACGTTGCAGGACACATTTGTTAGAATTATAAATATTGTATGTATACAATTTAATTTTTAAATTCAATTTAAATAAATAAGGTGTATTACTATTTACTTAAAAGTTATAGGACGCCAACTTACCATTAATAGGCAAGTAAAATTTAACAAAATTATTCAGACCTTATTGAAATTACCATAAAAAAAATATGTAAATATATTTGCTCCGGCTCTATACAAAATCTCTTATTTACAGGGAGTCAGTTCTTGAAAAAATGACAGTATTAAATTATATCTTTTGTTTTATTTTTTAATAATTAAATTCAAATTTGTTACAATTTTACAATTATATATTTATATTTTAAATTCTAATTAAAGAAACACCTTGTATTGTAATTTCTTTAGTTTAACCGAAATTTATTATATTCAATCTTTTACTATTTCAATCTCAATTTATTAATCAAATCGCTTACCTTTTATACATACAGGAACTGCTTTTTTTTTGTATTCCTCAAACAAAGATCTTTGCTTTGGACTATTTTTTCAATACTAAAATTACCTTATAAAAGAAATATGTTAAAATTACAAATACCAAAAAAAAATTCAATGTCATATGATAGAAATAAAAAAAATTACACAAACGAAACTTCTATAAAATTAACCAGACCTTTCTCAAATTACTCCTCTTTCCTCAAAATCTTCTGAATCTATTTTATTTGTGTATATTAGATGTGTTACGTTACTCTCAAGTATTTTTTCACCAACCTTCCATCATTCCAAAATATTTTATCTCACTTTTTAATATAATGTTTTATTTTCAAATTATTTATTATATTCTCAAATTATCCACCTATTGCTCAAAATCATCTAAATATGTTTTATTTATGTATAATAACTGTCTTACATCACTCTGTATTTCTTCATCAACCTTCCATCATTGAAAAATATTTCATCTCTTTTCAATATACTGTTTTATTTTCGAATTATATTCGTTATATTATTCGTATTGACTTTAATGTGGTTAATTTTCAATATTTTAATCGTATCCAATCTATTTAATATTTTTCCACTTTTGGAAATTTTTTCTTGTCAAAAAAATAATCTGTCAAGTCCTAGCTTCCCTTTTCAACAAACTCCATTCTAACTTAGCTACCTAAATTTTAAAGGATTGTTTGTCCAGCGTCAATATCAAAATTGCACCCACTAGATGCTATTACTGATAATAAAATAAAATTTGCCACCATTGTCGATGGAAGTTTAAAAATAAAAAGAAACCCACAACTACTATTACCAGGTACAGGGCCAGCTCGCTGCTGCAAACAGGCAGTGGTGTATTTTCTGCATCTGGAGTCCACTCGGTTTTGTAACAGAGAAGGTAACAAACTTTAAAGAAAGGATCTGGTAAATATGTGTGAACTTATTAAAAAAACATCTGCAATTTATTTTTCATTTTAATTTTTTTTATTTTCATTTTAGATATATCGAGACGATAACTTCTGGCAGCTTATATTGCCAAAACTAAAGAAATTATATTTTTCATGCCTATTACCAGAATTGGTAGATCCGCAATATATAAAGGGATTGCCAATTAGAGATATAAACATTAATTAAAATGCGTTTTTATTTCCTTTTCATATTTTTTTCTTACCCACTAATTTTTCCTAAAATCCTATAATACAATACACTGTCACGGTTTGATTTCACCATTAAACATTCTCCAGCCACACCGTATTCATGAATTATAATTCTTATCATTTTAGTTTGTTCTCGAAATTTACTTATAAAACAGTATAAAAGAAACTGAAACATCCAAAACCACTTAAATTAATAGAAAACTAACTAAATGCACTAATCATGTATGGCAAAATTCCATGTAATCAATCAATCACCTACAATCAATCATTTTCTCACACATTCTTTACATGCAAATGCTACACAAAATCCATGCACTCCCTTAATATTTCAAAATTTAATAGTACGTTTATATCACATTATCATACACCTCCAAAAATCTAAATCCACGTAAACTAAGAGTAAACAAAATGTATCAATATTAGGCCAAATTATTTATTTATATATTTATTAAATATTTTGAGTATACTGACTCAAGAAATCGGAATACATCCTTGAAATTTACATTTTTTATCAACATTTCAATATAGAATATCAATAATACTATTTTATACACCGTTTTCAGGATTTTAAAATTTAAAAGTCCAATATTGTCGCGCTGAATTTAATCTAGCGAGTGAATGCGTAATCAATGCTGCGTTGCCAGCACTTCGCCGTCAAATCAAGTAATCTGAGGATATTCCCAGCTCGTGTTTGACAGTTCCTCGTGACGTCGACAAGTACTCAGGCCTCTTAAGGTTTTTTACTTTAGACTTCCAAAAATCTGTATTGACTATGTTTGAAACATGCTTTTCTTTTTCCATTGCTTTAATATTTTGTAAAGTTTCTTTATAAATAAAAGGTAATTCAGAAAGTTTTCTCAGAACTATTTGCATTGGAATAAATTCAGCCGTATACGTTTTGGGCAAGCCAATTCCCTTATAAATTTTATCAATTCGTTCTCCTACAACATATTCCACTGGTTTAATATAAAATTCACATTCCTCAAATTTTTTTAGCCTAAAATATTCAGTTTCAAGGTTGCAAAGCATTAACATATTTAAACATTATAATTTTTCTGCTTTCCTCAATACAATATTCGAAAATCAGATCATTTAAACTTTCTCTAAATATACCAAGTGCATCCTTATATAACTCACTTACAGCATTTAGTATATGTTGAATGTCTTTTCTACAAAAAGTATTATTAGAATATAACTCAGAAACAAAGTGTAAAGATTTATTTTCCACTACTTCGGTAAACTTTTCAAAACTGGTGAGGTATTTAGAATCTTCTGAAACTAAAGCCTCTGCTGCAACCTCTTCTGTAGAGTCATCAAAATTATCAACATATATTTCATTACTTAAATACTCTTTTTCAGAACTAGTGTGATCTAATTTTTGGGTCGAATTATTAGAATTATCGTCAAGGCAATGCTTTTTAAGGTGTTTCCGAAATGAATAAGAGATTCAAAGTTTGATTGCACACATTTGTAATTAAATATTTCTTTAGCATCATGTAATAATTTCATATGTTTCAGCATTATTTTAACATCTTTGAGACTAGTTTGACAAAAGCTGCATGTAAACATTTTTAACAAAGCACCGAATTATTTTTATTAAAGAAAAATAACATTATTATTTTAAATCCACAACAAATCTAATATCAGAACATACATTACTTGATTTAAGTGTGAAAAAAATTTACATGTGTGATGACACATCGGCCACCACAGAAGAACTTGCGCTATTTTTGGACTTATTTGGTATCTTAAACACAAACTCTTGGATAAAATTCCATACGTGCCTGCTTTCTACTGGGTACTCTAAATTTAATTCGTGAAAGATCTTAAAAAGAAGCTCCAAGCACCTAATAGCTGATGTGCATTTGTAGTGTTTTTCATGGAAGTAAATGAAAAAATGAGCCTCCGCCTCGTTCTCTAACTCTTCGTTCCAAACCGCAAAAGGCTGAAGTGGCAAATTGAATTTGTTCAATTTTGCTTTTCTTCTGTGTAATATTTCTTGAAACTCTTGAAAATCCTTAAAGAAACAATAAATATAAGAAAATATATAATACATAGATATTACTTATATTTTCTTTTCAATCAATTATTCCTTTGCAGTATGTGACATAAACAAACACAAAAATAGAAGTTTACACATGACCACATTTTATAAATGTTATTGATATACTGCAAAGAAGTGATTTAGACTTTGTACTATTGCTGCAGTCTATATTATTCATATAATAATTTACAAACCTTAACTGCAAAAACAAAACTTTCCCTAATTTCCACCCTAGTTGGCCTCCAGTTCGAAGAATTTTTGACCTGGTTTTTCACCGTAACAGGTGAAAATAAATAAGGCAGTGCCAGTAAAGACTTTGAAGACACGTCTGGAAAATAAAAAAAACATATATTGTATTACAAATATGTCAAATAATTAAGGTGTTAAGTTTGGAAGTATTATTTTCCTATCATTTATCTCCTCCAAAATTGCTTCAGACACCTTGGGCCATTCATTATAAATAATATCTATCTTATCATCAAACAATCGGTTAAAATCGTGTTCCACCTAAAACATGAAAAATTCTGTAGTCAATAAATATTTATTTAATATGATTATACAGAGTGGCTCATTAAAAATGAAAGAGAGCTAATGTTAAAATAAACAAACGCTCCAACACGTCGATTTTAGTTTGAAGGACACATATTTCTCCTAATTACAGCATCAACACTTCAACCCTTGATCAATGGGGTGAATAACCCCTAAAATTTAGATGGGGAAAGTAATAAAAGTGGCACACTTTTTAAAATATGAGGAATTCAGAAATAATATTATCAACATTATTAACCCTAGAGTGCTTACGTAAAAGATACACCTTTAAATGCTTACATGGGGTTACTGATAACCCCCTCCCAAAAAAAACAATTAAAATAGGCATAATAAATAAAAAAAATTGCAGTATTTGAACAAAAAACTTTTATTTCAAACATTCTAAACATATTTCCACCCTATGGTCGTTACAAATTGGTTTTGAACATTTCCCGCAGGCAGTTTTGGTTTTTCTGTCATTTGTTCTTGCACACAAAAAACACCGCTTCTGTTTTAAAAGTTTTCTTGGAGGTTCTCCTTCAGGTCTAGGCTCATCTTTCACATCAAGTATGTTCCTAATGGATGATGCTAAATCACCAGGCAGATTTTTGGTTAAACGTCTTTCCATGTGAGGTTTAGCCAGAGCAAATCCAAGATCAAATAAAAATGTTCGGCGAGTACTCTTTTTTCTGTTACCTTTTACAATTTGGTGTATTACGTCGCAGTTTATTCCTGCTTGATCCAGCATTCCATAAAAAAATCGTAGTGGCCATCTACGCGTTTTTCTGGAGACAGATGAAGTGTGCATCATTTGATCAAATGTATCCACCCCTCCTTTTGTTGAGTTGTAGAAGTTTATGATTTCAGGTTTGCTATTTTCGTCAATTACCTTTCCGCTGTGCATGCTGGATAATAATAATACTGACTTCATTTTTTTCGGTGTGTAAGAAACCAAAGTTTTTTTATTACTAAATGCAAACTGAGAAGTACCTTCTTTTTTTTCCCTACTTGGGAGGAAAGATAAAGGAATTTCTGGTTTGTTTTTTCTGATGGTACCTACAATAGTCAGATTGAATTCCGTTAACATTTTGTCGGTCAATGGGATAGAGGTAAACCAATTATCCATTGTAATATTCCTCCCTGTTCCATGGATACTCTCGGTCAATGTTCTCACATAATAATCTGGCACAGGTTCTTTATCTGGTCTTTTTATTTTTCCAATATATGGAATAGCACTCACCATATAGAACGTGCGTGAATCACACATTGTCATTATTTTGAGTCCATACTTATCAGGTTTTGAAGCAATATAGACTCTAAATGGACAGTTTCCTCTAAATCCCAACAGCTGCTCATCAATTGTACAATAACTATGGGGCGTATAATTTTTAGTACAGTTTGAAATAAATCGTTCCCATATAGTACGTATAGGGGCAAATTTGTCTTGAGGATCTCTGATTCGTTTAACGTCAAATCTTATACAGGATATCAAAAACCTAAACCTGGTTTCGCTCATTATACAACGATATATATCTGGTCCAAACTTTGACCACATTTCTTTTGAGTTCTGATGATTGTCTTTTTTTTGGCCTGCAATATACAGTAAACCAAATAATGCCATAATTTCAATGGAATCAGTGTCATTTACATAACGACAATCTTTAGAATATTTTTGTCTTTGCCTACCTATTTCTTGATTAGTGTATACAACGATGGAAATAATAATTTCATCACTAAAGAACAGTTTCCACGAATCCAATATTGTTGTTATATTCCTAGCATCGTTTTTCGGGCCTGGAAGTCGAAAGACAATATTTCGCTGAGGAGTTCGAGTACGACTTGGTGGTTCTGCAGACCAGCTATAACCATTCTTTCCTCTGAACTTTTTTGGTTGAAGAGGATCTTTTTCACTATCTATGTCTTCAGCTTTATTCTCTCTATTTTTATCTATAATATCTTCTCTGTCTTCGTATTCCTCTTCTTCGATAGATACAATACTGTCTGAATCTGATTGTTGACACATTATCTTCATAATCTGTACCTTCATTATCAGAATCATATTGACTTTCAAGTTCCTCATACCACCTTAGCACAGTTTCCTCGAATTTTGGGTCACCTGGTCGAACAGCCATGGAAAGTTTTTTTTATCTTCAATATTTTAAACAACGCTTATTGCTTACTTGGGGTTACACGTCACCCCGATCGCGACAGAACTCACTGCGTCATAAAACAAACAGTACTGCCACACGCGTTATAAATAGAACACCGGGATACCGATACATAGCAGAAAACACATGGTTGCCAGTGTTACGGTTTTTTAATAATTATTAATTAAAATTTGGCTGGGGTTACTGGACACCCCCGTAAGCTTTCTAGGGTTAAACTCTGATTTTAGAGCTCTGTATTGGGAAAAATAATCCTTCCAAAATTCAAAGTGTGACATTTCATTAGCAAGCTATTATTATTGGCAATTCAATGCTATAAATAGAATTATCTCACAATCCCATTTAGTAAGCACAACAAAGATTAATAGTACATCAGACTTTTTCCTTTTATTTAATTTCTATTATTAAATGTGAATTTAGGATAATCCTTTTTACCTATTGCATTAAATTATCAATAAAAATAACTTTCAAATAAGGTATTACACTTTGAATTCAGAACTGGAATTTGACAAAACAATATTGATGTTGCTTAATTGTCCATAAAATTACCTTTAAAAAATGTGCCACCCTTAGTACTTTGACTTTCTATATTTTAGGGGTTGTCCACCCTACTACTCAAGGGCTGAAGTGCCATTTTGCAATTAGGAGCAAAAAGTGTTCTTATCCAAAATAAAATCAAAAAATTGTCTTAGCATTATTTAATGTTGAAACTGTTCATAAGTATATAATTTTGTTAATAAATATACCAATAAATAATTATACAAACTTGATATTAATTTAAGAAATAAAAAAAACATTTGGGTGTAATATGAAATAAGTGTAAATTAATTATTAACAATATTTTACTAAAATGGTGTTGTAGTTACTTAAAAAAACATATATTTACCAATTCTAAAGTATAGCTTGTGCTTAAGCATGGAAAATCACTAAAAATTTGATCTAATTCGGCATTCTTATAATGCTTCTGTCGAAATGGAAAAGTATTTTCCCAAGCTTTTGCAATGCGTACGTACATATGGCTCGATAGCAGACTTTAAACAAATTAAATCAGCTTCCACATTATCATCTTCAACATGGCTGACTTCGATGGCCTTATTGTGGATTGTATTTCTGTTAGCCACACGAAGCGCCGCTTTTATATTAACATACCTCGACCACAATTTTCCCTTTGCAGGTTGTCTTAAACCAGAAAATTTTGCAGACGAGTATGGGATAAAATATGTGTCCTTTATTTCCCCTGGAAATAATTTCACTTAAATGTAATTATTAAAAACTTACATCAGATAAAACTTGTGTGTTCAGCACTGTTTTTGATTTTTTTCGAGTTGAACAAGCTGGGATATCTACAGATGATTCCGACCTCGATTCTGATCTCGATTCTGAACATTGTCGTGAAAAATCTTTTTTAGTTCTTCATCTAATTCAAAGATTATGCTGCTGTCCTCGTTGGTCTCAATTATTTTTTCTTTAGGTACACTTTGTAGTAGAGAAGTATATTCTTTTTTGAATTTGAGTCTAGGACCAATTTTTTTAAAGATAACATCAATTGTGGAGTCATCTAACAAACTAAAAGACTCGTCGTCTATACCTTCATCTAAAAAATAATATAGGGCGTAAATGCTCGATATTTCGACTTGTGTTATAGTTACGCGAACAAGTTTCGAATAAAAGTTATATGGATCTAAAAAACTCACTTTTTAAAAATATTTCGAAAGTTAGAGGATATAAATCAGTATGTGGTGGCAGCATAAAGTAACATTTTTCATATGGAACATTTTTTACTAATATGTTACTGTGTGTTTAGATTGTTCGTAGAAATCCCAGTTTTCAAAGTCAAAATATTTTTTGGGGTTTTAAACCACCTTGAATGAAATTTTTAATCAGGTCACAAAATAGTACTTAAAAAGTTAAGGTCTAAAAGTTTTTTAAAGGTCTGTAGCTTATATTAATAATTTTAGACCACAAGTGTAGTACACCATTCAACTGGTTTTTTTATAAACAATCTAAAAATGTAATAAAATACAGTGTGTTCTAAGAAAAATATACTTTATGCTACCACCACATAATGATACGCCCTGTAACTTTCTAAATATTTTAAAAATGTGCCTTTTTGGAACCTTATAACTTTTACTTGAAACTTGATGTTTACATAACTATACCACAAATTGAAATATCAAGCAATTGCCCACTATTGAGACACCCTGTATAGTTATTTCACTAGAACTTTGGATAAAATATATATATATATATATATATATATATATATATATATATATATATATATATATATATATATATAACAGTAGGTGGGTACTCATTATAAAGGATAAAAAATATATTTCTAATACAGGTATGACAACACTCAACATGTTTTTTTATTATTTGTCTTAATATCCCAAAAATAATTTAAATAAACTGCAGTGAAAAATAAAATAGTGATAAAAAGAAATGTTTAAAAATGAATGTATCTATAAATATTTTTATAATATAAAAACTTATAGGTTAAAATCAGAATGGCCTAATATTATATCAAATCATTTTACTCTAAACAACCTAAAATTAAATTGGTGGTTTAGATAAAAATGTGGTAGGCTGGATAAATAACAGACATGGGAATTTTTTTAAAATAAAGTTTTGGAAAATTAATAAACAAAATCGTTTCAATAAAGCGAAATCAAGAACAATATACACCTTTTTACTAAAAAAATAAGAAAAAACAAATTAGGTAGCCCATTTTCAGGTTTAGAAATAGTTTATAAGCAAAATTTAGTGTTACGACTAATGTTCCATTTTGGTTAATATCGATTAAAATAATAAAAGCTGTTAAATTTATAATAAGTAATAATCTAATTTATAGGTTATAGTAAAAGTAGTGAAAGGTTTGTTTGCTCTCAAGTAGGTACTTAATGTAAATTTTGATTAGACAGAACTAACCGGTAAAGAATATTTTGTTTTGGACATTATAGCTTAAAAAACCTATAGTCATATGTAAGAGTTTAGCCGGTTAATGTTGAAATGAACCAAAATTCGGACATTAGCCATAACAAGTGCATCAGTAACTAACAATAATTTTGAAACTGAACGTTTTCACAAATCAGAATTGAAGTTCAAGCATTTCCCGCCTGATATCCCGGCTCTACCTTATATAATACTTAGAACCTAAACCCCATTCGGTTAACCTTTGCTTGTATTCCATTGTCGGCCTAATAGTGAAACCAGAAACAAAAACCACTCACCGCACAAAGATTGTTGAGACATTCACTACACCCACACGTGCTACCTTCCCGAATTTTAAAAATTAAATGATGCAATTTTTTATCTGCAACCAACTCAACGGTCAGCCGAGTAACCCGAAGTTATCGGAATGTGTCGAAGACGTGATTCCAAATACTTTGATAACTAAACATTAATATTGAGCTGACTCAATTCTAGAAACTTTTTTTATTAAGTACAAATTACCTGGTGACTAAGGTTTGTCGATCGCTTTAACGGACAAAACTAGGTATCTGTTTTTTTCAACTACTGATGAATATGTTTCTACCACTAATAAACATTTATTTGCAGCAAGCGATTTTTTTCTCAAAACTTTTTTTATTTGGACGTGTTTTCTCTGTGCTCTCAAGCAACTATACCGTTAGCAATGCAAATTAATTCAGAGCAATCTTGGGTAAAGACATGGCTTGCGAACCAATTATCGATTTTTTGAAGATCTTCGTTGTCACGTTTTATGCGTGAATCTCGGTAATCAATATGTTGTTCTGAAGTATCCATTGAAAGGTTACAGTATTCTGTTATTTGCTCACAAACATCTTGAAGACGTATCATTCCAAGGGTCCACGATGCCAGCGTACTCTCAGTAATACCACGGCCGTGCGTTAATCCTCCAGATGATTTAAACATTCTCATAAGAGTATGCTCAATAGTTTGATCAGACATGATCCCACTCCAAAATTTATCCGTTCGTCTAATAGTAAAATAGCCTAAGGCTGTGAAAGAGTGAAATTCTTCAGGAGTCATTATTTTCTCAAGATTCAGCATATCTTGCAAGTATAGATGACTCGACTTGGCATCCAAGAAATGCCCACTTGAGTGGAAAATCGGGAGCATGTTTCTGATAGTCTTCAGATGCAAAGACCAATTTCCGGAGCGTTCTGCATCTATGAAATGTTTCAGAAGAGTGACCAATCTGTAATATTGAACCCATAATGTTGCCGTTGGTCCTTTACTTTCCAGCATGCTCAAAGCCTCCTCAAATTTGGTAGTTATTTGTTGGAATAGAGGATTATGTATAGCTTCAAAAGTTCTTGTTCTATCAATATCAGTACTATTATCATCCAGAAAATCTCGTTCTTCTTCTGTAAATTCTATTGAATCCATAACTATTTTTGTTACTGATAAATGCACTAGCAAATGAGCACGTACAGCCCTACCATAAGCATGTCCAGACATTATGTGCTGTACACAGTTCTCAGCATAAATTAATTTGAAGATATCCTCGAGTCCACTTCCAGACATGATATATCCAATCGCACCTATGAACGACATGAGCAAATGGAACCCACCTAATCGAACTAGGACCTTCGATAGATCGGTATTAGGATCAGCAGCAGCTGTAATGTCCCGAGCCTTCCAATATAGCGCTTGATCAAATGTCACAATGCATGTATTTTGATTGGAAGCTTTACATTTTTCAATAGAAAATAAAAGTGACGTTAAAAGTGTGTCATAATCTGTTGACGGAGCGTTTATAAATGGCAAACATATAATTCTACTTCTTTCAAAAGGTTTTTCAGCAGTTGCTTCGATCATAAATCCGTTCCATCCGCTGATATTCACAGTGCATGACCATTTACCATACAGCCACATAAAATCACAAGGTGTAGGAACAATTTGTTTGGTCGATTGTGTGGCCCTTTCAATTACCGAAACATTTATTTTACTCAGACCACCGGTTTTGCCTTTTGAGTAGGATGCAAGAGGAATTAACCCAAGCGTAGATTTAATTGAAGCTGGTATTTTTTTAGATACTCGTGGTAAACTGATATCATTTTCGATACTGTTGTATGGTGTAACGCATTGAATACCACCCATTGCATGTAAAGTATTTTTACCATCAATTGTATTGCTATCAAAATCAGCATTGTCAAAAACAAACTGAAAAAAAGCATGAGGTAAGATATTACGCGCCGGACGAAAAGCAAAAGAATCATAGAATAATGAAATGGCATTATAGGATGCGGAGAATCCTAACGATGAAAGAACATCAATAAGATTACTGGAGCCATACTTTTTATACAAGAAAGATCCAATTCCAAGTAACAGAGGAAAATAAATGAAGCAGGTCGACCTGCTGCAATTATAGAGTGAGCAATTGATGTGCACTTTCTTTCCGCTGCATTTAGTGACTTGCGTTTAGATTGGCAAATAATTCCTTTCAATAAAACTGATAAACTTTCGGGAATTAGAGTATTAACATCCTTTAGAAAACTATCAGAAGATGGATACTTCTTTGTCTCGTAATGCTGTGAACGAAGATCTTCCAAAATAATAGCAGTTGCATCTCTAACTATTTGTAATCTCTCTCCACGAACATCATTTTTTTTATGAGAAGGCGGTTTGTTTGATATAATTTTATAAATGAACCCTTTAAAACAGACTATACAATCGTGACCGGATTCGTTAAAAAATACAATTTCATCCTTGTACTTTACTTTCAATCGTTCAATGATTGTATGCTTCTGGGGAATGTACTCTCCTGTAATAGATTTCATTAAATCCGTCATGAAGAATTGACACTCTTCACTATTTTCAGGCAAGTAAGAAAAAACATCCGCCATTGCTGCGTCAATATTATTTTTGCGTTCATCCTTTTTATTTTCGACTGAACATTTTTTGGAATACAATTGCTTACTGCAGTTGTTATGATACTTTAATCCAACTTCCACTAAGCTGGGAATATTAGCTATGCGATTAGCAATGTCCATTGCAACGTCATCGGAACGTCTGTTTATAAGATCCTTAATACTTGTTTTTGTACTCTCATTACGTACAATACAAACCCGCGGTTGACGGCTTGTAGGCGAAACACTTGGATCCTGAACCGCTTTGGCAGAGATGAAACAATTGTTAGCAAAATCAAAGTCTGGCTCTGGAGCTTCTGAAACTGAAGATAAACTACTGGAGCTGCTGCTGCAACGACCAACAACATTATCGGTTCGATTATCCACGTAATAACAACAGTTCTTAAAAAATTTTCATTATCATCATTTTTTGCTACAGTTCGGTCTAGTAAAGTTTTTACACCTTTTGCCTTTACAGTTCTTATTTTATTTTCACCTAAAGGTTTTTTACAAATAAAACAATCACTCATAATGGAATAATAGAAAAAGCACGCTTAAAAAGTCTAAATGCTTATTTAAAAAAATAGTTATCACTGAAGTTTAAATCTTGTCTAAAATCATTTGAAATCGTCTTCACAATTAAAAACCGAATAAAATACATCCGCACGTGGAGAAATATGTAACACAATTAAAAGATATAGGTTGAACGACAACTTCAACACAATATTATTAGCTATTCTTACAATAAGAGAGGTTTGGAATAATAATATCAATAGCAGGCAGCTCTTCTTTTGTTCCCTCATGGCCACTTGGGTATTTTCTACCTGAACAGTATTCTCGGTAACGGCCATCAGATTTAAAATTATTTTAAAAATCAATAATTGTAAAATCCTGTTATGGAGTGAAAAAGACTCAATAATTAATTTTTAATAATATTGCAAAATTTATAATTAAAAAAATTATAACAACAAAGTAAATAAAAAAAAATGGTGACCCATTATTAATACACACGTATAATATAGGTATAATTAAGAATACTGAAAAATAGTACTCACTTCGGAGGGCTGTAAAACCTTAGCTATTGGCTTAATGAAAAAATGCTGTTTATAAAAGTGGTTCCTCAAAAATCGATCTACAATAATGATCTGATATCATTTTTTCGTAAAATGATAAAAAAAACTTACATCGAAAAATATAATTTTTTTTCTCGAATTTCTGAACATTTTCGCTTATAACTTTTGTATTTATAGTTCTACGACAAAAAGTTACTGGACCAAAGTTGTAGAGAATTTAATTTGCAACAAAAAATTTTATTTATCAAACAGTTTAAGAGATATATCGTAAAAACCATTTCAACCCCTATTTTCAAGATGGCGGCCGTGGGACAAGGGTGGCGACCCCACAAACTTGTTTTTAGCTTTACACTGACTCCCCCGTACACATAAAAAAATTGCGTCCTCTAAAAAACGCAAGGTAAGGCCTAAAAAATGTAACATTTCAATGGACTAACAAGCAGCGACACAGTTCGTCCTCCATTCTCACACGTTAGATCAATCTATCTACAAATCATACGCTGCACACCACATTCACTACTGACATTCATAATAAAACATACCACAAAATTTTACGATACAATGAAAATATAAAAATATGTAAAGGATATTGTGAAAAATATTTCAGAAGTAGTTTGTGCACGTAATAAAAACTATAAATTGGTAGACAAGAAATGCGACATATACAAGAAGTATGAATGAACTTGTTGATAAAAATGTAGAGAATGTTGGACAAAATATATCAATATTGGATCTTATTCAATGGAATTTTTTTTTGTTTGTTTATGACCAGGGAACGAATCCATTAGCCGAATATGTTTTAGTTGAATTATTACAGAAGAGTAAGTAGGAATCCCAACCAATTTTTTTTCTATGATCTATTGTACAATATACTAACTACATATATAGTAATATAACTTATAATTTAATTTTTTTTCTCAATTATATATTTTGTCTTTTCAGGTTTTTTTTAATTTAATTTTTTTATTTTTTTCATTTATTTTATTTTTCTTCTATTTTTTATAGATATATATATATATATATATATTTTTTTTGAGGATTAGACAAGGACACATGCCACGCTTAGGGGCCTATCAAAGCGTTTTTAATACATCACTGAAAGGGCCTCGGATAGAAAGGGTTACAGTTGGGATAAAACATAGGATTACTTACAATGATATGTTACAATTAACAACGTGTTTATACAATAAATTATAAATAAATATATCCGATGATTGTACTAATTGCTGTAAGTTAAATGGTCTTACCAATTTAATTCTTGAAGAGTAACTATAATTATACACAACATCTAAGAATTTTGAATTTTTATCCTCATTTAAGTTACAGTTTCATATTATGTGTTCCAGAGATCCTTCTTCTCCACATTCACACATATAATTATCTGACAGTTTCATTTTATGTTTATAAACAATGATTAAATCGAATTCTGCAAATTGTTGATATAGCTTTTTTATGGAAATTTGTTCTCTTGAACCAAGGTTCGTGTTGTATAGTTGGTTGAATAGTTTTATAGTAAAGACCTTTCTGGGATGTATTATATAATTGTTGCCATTTCTGCATTACAATTTTCTTGATCAATGGATGAAGATCTTCCACCGGACATTTATATTCCCCATTATACATATATTCTCTGTAGTTTTTTGCGGCTTCATCGACTATTTCATTATAGTTTATTCCACAATGTGCCTTAATCCAACAAAATGAAATACTTATTCCTCTGGATGACAAATTGGAAATAAGTTGTATAATTTCGACTACTATGTAACTGATACTTCCTTTAAATGTTTTTGTGATGTTTTGGATCGAAACAATTGCACTTTTGGAGTCCGAAAATATAGTATATCTGTCCATTATTTCCTCTAAAGAATTGATATATTTAAGTGCTTCTAGAATCGCAATTAGTTCAGCTGAGAATATTGATAGTTTGTTGTTTATTCTTATTCCTAAAGACTTCCCTTTCTTCGGATCATACAGTGCTGCTGAAACATTTATTTGATTTTTTGATGCGTCTGTAAAAATGAAATAATGTTCAGGGAAAAACTCTTCAACATCATATAGGAACATACTATTTCTTATTGCAAATGGGAAATTAGAGTAATCTCTTAGATAATACACATTCGCAGGTTTAATATCTTTCCAATTTACAGAGTAGTATGGTAATTTATTCGAGATGTAAATGTCTTCCTGTAGATTTTTTTTATCTGTGTATGAGGATACTAACGGTATCGTATTTTTCTTTTTCCAATAATTTGCAATCAGATCTTGTATAGATAATTCGTAAATTTTCATTAATATGTTACTATTTTTTGAAATGAGTTTTAGCAGAATTTTTTCTATAAGGTACTCTCTTCTGAGATTTAATGGTGGTTCTGTACATTCTACAGCTAGGTTTGATATCGGAGTGCTTTTCATAGCTCCTAAACACAGACGAAGTGATTTATTAATTATTCTGTCCAACATTTTCAAATGAGTTTCGGCAGCTTGAGAATAGAAAATGGATCCATAATCTATAATTGATCTGATGAAGGATTTATATAGCATAAGTGAAATATTTTGTTCAGAACCCCACTTGGTATGGCACACGGATCTTAATATATTGAGTCCTTTATCTGCTTTTGTTACAATATGTTGAATATGTTCTTTCCATAACATCTTTCTATCTAATACTACCCCTAAATATTTTACTGTCGACTGTACGTCAAAATTAGTATTATTTAATAATATTTGACTCGGTATATTATGTTTTTTGGAGAATATACACGTTTGCGTTTTTTAACTGAGATAGTTAACCCTTTATTAAAACAATATCTTTCTATTTGTTGATATAATGTATTCATGGCAGTTATACCTTGTGAAATTTCCACGATAATGCAAGTGCTGGCTAAACCTAGCGTATCAAAGATAGTAGAAATACTGGAAAGAATGACACGTTTTGTTATCATGGTTATCACCTTCTGTGTAGTATTATGTTGATTTATTTTATACATTAAAATATCAAGCGAGCTGTTGCATGTGAGTCCCAAAATTGAATTTTCTTGCTCTTTATTAGAGTAATGCAAGAATTATAAACTGTACGTTCGCGTTCAGTTCGCAGTTGGTGACGTTCACATCGTTTCCATTTTGCAGTTGGAAATGTTTGCATTTATAAACCTCACAACTTTCGGTTGGAAATTAGGGATTTGATTGGTTGAAAATTATTTGAACAATTTTGATTTTTGATAGATCTCATCTGAATTTATTTATTTCTTGTATTATAAAAAAATTGTAAGTGGGTAAACATTGAAAAAATATTTCTGTGCTTTTGAGTGTATTTACATTTTCAATATCGTTTGGTGGTTCTGGAACATTATTTTCTATGCACCTATTATGTAGTATTACACAGGCATTGATAATGTTTCCTGCTACAGTTGGAGATTAAGGCAATGTCCTGTGTTTTAGTGAATATCGAAACCAAGTTTTCGGAACTTCATCGCACTGTTCTATTGTACTTCTTATACTTTCCAATGATCTATTAAATTTTCATCCTGTCTTGTCCCTGGCTCTTCAATTGGGGTTAAAATTCAAGGTCGGGGTGAATATCCTGCAATAAAAATAATTATAATGAACTAATTAATTTCAGGATATGAAGTAAATAACAGATTGTTTAATACCGGTTAAATAAATATGAAAAATATAGGGTAACTGCATGCAAAATACAAAAATTTGATCGAAACCATATTTTAAATCTAACCGAATGTTTGAGCCTTACTGTATGGATAGAAAGGAACTACTTATGGTACAGTAGAATTTAATCATATCATCGAATAATAATAACGTAATTAATAAAATTGAATTGAAAAAGTCTTGAATGAATTATTAGAATGAATGAAACGGCAATAAAAAAATTACTGGGTGAAGCAACTAAAAAAATTCTAGATTAATTAAATAACACAAAGAACGAATTAAAAAGAGTAATTGATTCAACAGAAACAAACTTATTACTGAAAATCGAAGAACAGACCCAAAGACTAAAAAAACTAGAATTAGAAAACGCACTCCTTAAGGAGAGAATTGAAGAACTAGATATAAAAAGTAGGGCTAATAACGTAGTTATATTTGGAATAAATAAGTCAAGTCGCGAACTAGATGCCCAACAACTTTGCAGAGAAGTAAACAAAGTTCTGGACGTAGATATTGAAGAACGTGATATAAACAACTTTTTTTCTCTAGGAAGATCTGACTCCGCTCCCATAAAAATCGAATTCGTATCGAACTTAAAAAAGAAAGCTATTTTGAAAAACGTTAAAACACTAAAAGGATCTGGGATCTCTATCGCAAATGATTTAACCATACACCAAAGGGACACTTACAAAAATCTTAAACCCTACCTGATCCACTTTCGGAAACAGGGAGAATATTCGAAAGTTTACATTAAAAACAACAAACTAGTGTTAGACAACAATTCTTACGCATTAGAAGATTTAGTAGAAGTATCCCTTATAGAAGTAGCTAAACCAAATAGCGCGCCGCCCACTCCCAATTCAACAAGAGCAAGTCAACAGGATGAAGCCGTGACAGAAAATAAAATTGTAAACAAACCTAAGACGCGCTCTGACTCAGTATCCAATAAATAAATTAAATTTTAGTTTTTATGTCCTAAACAAATTCAGTTTAGTCAAATGCATTTTAATTCGAAATAGAAATTGGTTGTCTTTGTTTTTGAATTAGGTTTTGTACCTGGTATGTATGTATATGTATATATACATATATACAAGACTAGGAAGCAAGAAGTAAATTTTAATAGTTTATTAGTAATTCACATTTTGGTTTTTAATAAGTATAAAAGTTGCTTTTATCAATGGATCCATATGTTAGGGATGTTAACTACGAGCCTTATCCTACAATTGAATTTAAAGAACTGAAAGATATTAATGAACACTACAAAACTTTAAAAAATAGTCATTTTAAAATATTTCATCAAAATATACGTAGTATAAATAAGAACATTGAAGAATTAAAAATATTTTTATCACAGTTGAATCACACATTTGAAATTATTGTCCTTACAGAAACGCTAAATATTCCTGATTTGAGTTTGTTCCAATTACCTGATTATGACATAATTTACAGTGAGGGAGATATTAACCGTAATGACGGAGTTGTAATTTATATAAAAAGTAACATAATTTATGATTATAATATAGTACAAATAGGATTGTGCAAAGCAGTACAAACTATAATTAAATTGTCTAGTAAAAATAAACTTTTAATTACATCTCTGTATAAACCGCCACCGATAAAGGAAGAAGCATTTGTTGATGAATTGTGGACATATCTTGAAGACACTAAGAACAATTTAAACATTCCGAAACACTTGATTTTAGGAGATTTTAATATAAATATTAAACATCAAACTGATCTAGTTTCTGCATATCTGGATGTATTGAGTGAATATGACTTCTTATCGTTAATAAACAAATATACAACAATTCAGGGAACATCGAAAAGTTGCATAGATCATATATTTTATAGTTCGAATACGATAGATGAATATATGGCAGCTACATATGATACCAATATTACAGACCACAAGGCTGCAATGGCATATCTTCCTTTACAAGCTGAGACAACCGTAAAAAAGTTATTTTTCAAAAATATTGATAATAAAAAGCTACAAGAAGACATTCAGAGTCATAGATGGGAAGCCTTTTATAACATAAATAATTTAAACGGAAAAGTTAGCTATTTAATAAATGTGGTAAATAAATATATAAGTAAAAATACAAAAGTTGTTAAAGAAAATAAGAAATATATTAAGAGGCAACAATGGGTAACCAAAGGTATTATTAATTCAATTACAGAAAGAAACAGACTTCATCATGTTTATAAAAAAGATTTGGAGAACATAGAAAAAAGGAAGCGTATTTAAATTACAGAGCATTAACTGATAGAGTTTTGAGAAAAGCTAAAAAAGATTACTATACCAAACAAATAAATGAAAATTCAGGAAACTCAAAAGGACTATGGAAAATTATTAATCAGTTACAAAATAAAGCTAAAAACAATAACGATGACATAAAAGAAGTACATACTGATGAGGGCCGTATGGTAACAGAGGCTAAAGATCTAGCAGAAACATTTAACAATTACTTTACTGAAGTAGGTATTACTCTTACAAAAAGCATAAGCCCACCAAACACGCCTCAACCTAGGAGATATGCTCAGAAAAATTCAATTGTTCTGTTGCCTTTAACAAATATAGAAATCAAAAACTTAGTAAACTCACTAGCAAACAAGAAATCACCCGGAATAGATAATATACAAACAGAATGAATAAAAGAGAATTCAGACATATTCACCCCACTCTTGACCCACTTAGTTAATGAAATATTTCTACAAGGAGAATTTCCCACTGAACTCAAGAGATCTTTAGTGATACCAATATTTGAAAAAGGCAATAAGACAATGGTGACAAATTATAGACCGATATCCTTAATAACAACTTTCGCAAAAGTGGTAGAGAAAGCTCTAAATTTGAGATTACAAGAATATCTTAAAAAATATAATACAATTTCTACAAAACAATTTGGATTTCGAGAGGGACTCTCTACAACTGATGCAATTCTAGAATTAACTAAAAAAATTTATCACTCGGTGGATCTTAATAAGCCAAACTTAACCATTTTCCTGGATTTAGCCAAGGCCTTCGATACTATACATCACGAACAGTTATTGCTGACTTTGGAGGATGCAGGGATACGAGGAATGGCATTAAAACTTTTCGGAGACTATCTAAAAAACCGATATCAACAAGTAAAAGTAAAAGATCAGCTTAGCAGAAGCAAACTAATCACAACTGGTGTACCACAAGGGACAGTCCTTGGTCCTATACTATTTTCAATTTACGTGAACAATTTGTATATTCAACCGACTACTGGCCAAATTGTGAGTTTTGCTGATGACACGGCTGTTTTCTATGAAGCAGATACTTGGGAAGAACTAAAGTATAAAACAGAAAATGACTTAAAAAAAATTATAGATTGGTGTAATCATAAAAAACTTACTATAAATTATAATAAATCATTTTTTTTGACTTTTTCGACTCTCACTTACGGTGGGATAAGCATATAGATAATTCAACCTACACCTTAAGGATGTTGCTTTTTAAATTTAAATTTCTCAAAAAAACATTGAGCGTTATTCACCTTAGAACTATTTACTACACACTTGTTCAAACCAGACTTCAATGCTCCATCATCTGCTGGGGGGCTACCACAAAGAACCATTTAAATAAACTGGAAATTTTTCAAAAGAGATTACTGAAAATAATATTCAATAAAAAAATTAGGTATCCAACGGATTTATTGTATGATGAAACCAATACTATGGATGTCAGACAATTATATGTTTATGCAATTTTAATGTACACTTACAAACATAAAGATATATTACAAAAAAAGACATATAACTATCAAACAAGAGGTAAAGAAACAGGCACAGTATATACTCACTTTGTAAGTAAATCAGTATCACAAAGATATTATTTGTACCTAAGTGGAAAAATATTTAATCACCTTCCGGAAATGTATAAGATTTATTTGTATTCCGTAAACTCCCCTCAATTAATTAAAATATTAATGAAAAAATATATTGTAAATGGTGACAGGAAAGCTTTGAGAGCATTGATTGAATAATGTGTGAGGAGCTTTCGGTAAAATGTGATAAAATTATGTATATGTGTGAGTGTGTGTATGTATATAATTGTTTATTTAGAAAGAAACGTGAAAAAAACATGCAAACATAATAACATAATATGTGTGTATGTATATATGTATGTGTATATATTTATTATCCTACTATTGTTTATAAATTAAGTGAAATATTGTTTTGTATACTTTTGGAGAATCAATTTAATTTAGTACATTATATATTTAAATCATTTTTAGTAAAAGTAAGCAATTCAGCAGCCTATGCGCAACCGTGAGGTCATAAATAGGCTACCATGTCGCATACGTATTACATTGATGTTCCATATATAATATTGTACAACAAGAGATTTATGTATATATATGTATAACATGAGCTGAATAAAGATTATTATTATTACTGCATGTGTGTACCTACGGTATGGCTCAAAATGCTGCTTTTTTGCTTTTATCTGTTGTATCAAGTGTAGTACACCGGTCTGCATTTGCAAAGTTTTATCATCGTCAAATGGGAATACCAAGGGTAGAATACTTTCAGCCCTGAATTCTGGATTTATACTGAACAAAATATGTTTCATTTACTTCATGGTATTTAAATCAAACGACGCGGTTTGTATTATTTTATACATTTTTTCCTAATGTACACAAATATGAACATCATGGCATGGATTCTGTAATTATCACTGAAATTACTATAGCAAGCGGTAGCGAGCTTTACAAAACGAAATCCATTATTGAAACTATTCTCTAAGCTTCGTTAACTTAGTATCGCCATGCTTCGCTTTCGTTATGCTTTTAAGTAAGGATACGAAAGTACACGATTGCCCCCGATATATTTTGAAAGTGAATACGGCAACGTCGCCATACTCTATTCGCCTTTGTCGCGTTTACAATAAAGAAGAAAAAGTGTTAATGTTAACGTAACCAAAAATTACAGTGCTTTTGTTTTTAAATTTTTACTTTAATTTTTTTCTTCTAAATTAAACTGAAATATTGCCAGCAAATATGAAAATTTTTCAAGAAGTTGAAAGAAGGGGTTAACGCGTGCGGAGTGTAGATTTCTTCGTAATAGAAGTGACCCATTTAGTCTAGCAAATAAAAGATTTATTGATATTTTTCGTTTTAATAAGGAATTAGTTATATATCTGTTTGAAGAACTTCAGCCATTTATGAATGATGCCATTAGAATAACAAGGGTGCCATTCCAACAAAGAGTCCTTATATCTTTGAGGTTCTTTGCAACAGGAATACCAACGGGGTACTGGGCAAGAATATTTGTTTGCTGTAAGTCAACCTACCATTGGTAGCCGTGCAGTAAAAGAGGTATCCAGACTAATAGTTACTCGTTTTGCTAATGACTGGATCAAATTTTCTGATCATAATAAGAAATAAACAATCATAAGAAGGTTATTCGCCTACTCTGGTATGCATGGGGTAATTGGAGCAACTGATTTCTCTCATGTAAGGATAATAGCACCATCTAATGAAGAGCATGCTTACCTTAACAGGAAAGGTTATCATTCCAAAAACGTTCAGCTAATTTGTGACAGATTTAATGATACTTACTTAATGTAAATGGAAGATATCATGGTAGTAATCATGATTCTTTTACATATATGGAAACATTCTACAGCTCAGACTCAGATGCGAATAAATTATGAAAATGGAGAAATAAATACATGGTTTCTTATTGATTCTGGATACCCTCAAGAACCTTGGCTGAAGGCACCATTCCAAGGAGCTCTTCAGAATTCTACTGAAGGCCGATACAATCAGGCTCATTCCTCAGGACGAAACCACATTGAAAGAACAAATGGTGTCCTTAAGGGAAGAAACTATAATGATTGCATGTTGTAACTTACACATGTGTATAAATACTGGAATCGCTTTTAATGAGCCCATTGAGAGAGTGGATGATGATGATAATGACAACAATAATATTGAGGTTGAAGGAAATGTACAGCTCCAACTACGAAGACGAGCCAGAAACAATTTAATTCATAGGTATTTTAATGTTGACATTTATTATTAATAATTTAATTTATTTATCATGAGATAAAGTTTACCAATTAGATGTTAAAAATTTGTTCTTTAATTTTTTCCTATTATTAGTATATGAGAATGTTTTCCACATATTTGAAAATATGATTTAGTCCTATTTTGGATTATCTGCATTTTGTATAATGTATTTTTTATCTTCTGTGTTGGATTAAAAAAAACATGTTTCGCTTGGAAAGAAAATGAGAAATTTAATGGTTTGTTTTATTTTTAATATCAATTCAACTAAAAAAAAACATCATAACAAAAAAAAATATTTTTAATTAAACAAACTGAATTTTTTTGAAAGCGTGGAAGGGTCAAATGCATTAGTTTTTTTTAATTTTCAACTTTCCGCAAAAAACTGCCACAAAACTCAATTTAATAGATTTTTTTTACAACATTTTCTAAAAGATTGCGAAATCAGTACAGTTTCGACTTTTTGCAAAGTTTTGTGAAAAAAAATTAAATTTTGAGTTTATTAGGAAAATTTTCATTTGCATTTAACCCTTCTACGCCTTCGTATCTATAATTCATTTCAATATTTCAATTAAAATAGTTTTCAAGAATTGAGCACATTCTTTTTTGGATATCAGCCATTCTACCTAAGTGTTTATTCAGCACTTTGAGCATATTTATAGTTTCTTCATGCCTTTTTTGCAGTCATTATTTGTATTTTTTAACCGTGATTTTTAAGACAAAGGAGTGTGAGATGATTTAGATGGAGTCACAATCACTGACTGTACCTTTGATTGATTCATACTGTTACCAGTAATGTTTCAATCATTTTCTTTTGAACTAAAACTTCCTTCAGTTCCTTGTCAGTTTTTTTATTTTCATTATTCATGTCTTCGTTTCACATTGATGGTGGAGGAGATGGTGGTAGATCTCTCAATAGGGATTCGAGCTCTACATTAGGTTAGACACTTGGTTCAGCAGGTTCATTTGTTGATAATAAATATTTCGATTCAGATGGGACTGTAGGTTCCCCAGATTTAATTGACTAAAATATAAATATCTGAAATATATATATATATATATATATATATATATATATATATATATATATATATATATACATATACATATATAACAACAAAGAGATTCATGGGTAATTCACGCAAAATAAAGTGCTACTGAAACAGAGTGGTAACCGCAGACATGCATATTTCTGGCTCATTTGCCTCTTCAGCACGGTATAACCAAATAAGGATGTGAAATTTGGGAGCAAAGATGTTAATCGAAACATGGGAAAACACAAAACAATTTTAAGGAACTTCTTATACAAAATCACCTACCCGGTGAAAATATATATCTTTTCTGATGGAGGAGTAATTACAATGTAAAATATGACTGTCAACGCAAATAAATCGATGAAAAAGTACGAATCTATATTGACAACACAATTACATATTTTTCTATCTGTCATTAACCTCTTCGGAATACAACCTCGGGAAGGTAAATCAGTCGGATTACTATCTCCGGGAACATGGTACCACGAATTCTTGTGTGTTAATCTACAAATTTCTTGGACCCTGTTCCTCACAAATGGCTTCCATATCTCTCCTGTCTTTATCCAGGATAACACAGTGATTGAATCTGTCCACCAATACATTTTGACACCTTGTATATGAATATTTTCTGATACCGACACAGACAATCTGTCTTCAATTGTTGCTGCCATCAATTTTAACCTCGGTATGCTGAGTTTTTTAACAGGCCATACTCGAGATTTGGCTTGAACCAGGTTGATTTTAGCTATATTTTCCATCTCCAATCTCAAAACAATTTTAAGGAACTTCTTATACAAAATCACCTACCCGGTGAAAATATATATCTTTTCTGATGGAGGAGTAATTACAATGTAAAATATGACTGTCAACGCAAATAAATCGATGAGAAAGTACGATTCTATATTGACAACTCAATTACATATTTTTTTATCTGTCATCAACTAACTACGTTCAAAACTGTCACATACAAAGTGAATCAAGAACACAAAATAAAGTATTCCAAAGTATAATTTACAACATTCTCCCACCTTGAGTCATCGAACCATTTATGATTGACTCAATAACTGAATTTCTTGGGTGGATTAATTTTTCTTCCATATCTGGTAACAATAGACTGGGACTCTTCTTCAGGCTCTGCCTCTTCTTCGTCCTCATAAACTGACTGGGTCGTTGGAGTAGGCAAACGTGTTTTCGCACTTCCAACAGGTTTTATTATTGCATTTGGATCCTCAGCGTCGACTTCTAGTGTGAAAATACGCTGGATAGGCTTTATCAAATGACCTGTTTTAGTTCTTAAACGAACAAGTCGAACCTTTTTCCATCCTTTCCTGGCAGTAATTCTTCTACCATTGCTAAAGGCCAATCAAGTCGTTTAGTATTGTCATTTACAATTAGCACAATACTGCCAACTTTCATAGAATTGGTACTAGTTTGCCTTTTGTAATGAAGAATCAGTTCTCCCAAATATTCTCGTCGCAATTTCTCTCGCAGCTTTTGTCGGTATCAGAAAATATTCATATACAAGGTGTCAAAATGTATTGGTGGACAAATTCAACCACTGTGTTATCCTGGATAAAGACAGTAGATATATGAAAGCCATTTGTGAGGAACAGGGTCCAAGAAATTTGTAGATTATCAGACAAGAATTCGTGGTACCATGTTCCCGGAGATAGTAATCCGGCTGATTTACCTTCCCGAGGTTGTACTCCGAAGAAGTTGATGGAGTTGAGATGGTGGGAGGGACCACTCTGGTTGAAAACACCCATGGAAGAATGGCCAATACAAAGATATCAGTGCGATAAAGAGGTAGTATATTCAATCGTACGAACGTAGTTGTATAGTATATTTACATACATACATATATATATATATATATATATATATATATATATATATATATCAAATAAAATATCATAAAATACGAGGTGTGTCTATATGATATATAAATTCCGGTTTTTCTACTATACAACTACCTTCGATTCGAAATGTTGTTTATAGAATATGAATTACATTTTCAGACGATACCATTACCATACCATTTTCAGCGGGCGATAAATGGTCGCAAAATGGTATATCATTTTCACACATAACCATAATTTGATACCATCGAATTTTGTACCCTAAAGTAGTTATTACACAGTTGCCAATATTAGTAAGTTAGAAAGTGTTATGGATAGAAGACGTGTGGGAGGCTCGATGGAAAAATCGACGGTACTGGGTTCATCCTTTGTTACAAAGTAGATATTTGGAAGGCGCGTTTTATATACTATTTGAAAAATTAATTGAACACGAAGAAAAATTTTTCAATTATTTTCGTATGACATACAATACCTTCAGGATGTTAATAGAACGTATTTCACACTCTACAAAGAAAACAGACACAACGATGAGATTAAGTGTTCCTCCAAAAGAAATGCTGGCAATTGCTTTAAGGTAAGTTTTTATTACATAATGAATTAGTACAAAATAAATTTATTATAAGTTTTGAAAACAGGTATAATCTTCCCGATATTCATCTGACGCTGGAGTCGAATAAGCAGATGTTGATGGATATGACGGATAAACTTCATTATTGGACGAAGATCTTTTGCTTTTAATGCCCTTTATTAATTTTAGTACACCCATGCGGAATTCTATTTTTTCGTCCTGCGTGAAATTTTTTACAGCAGGTGTAACTGACATGAAAAAGGCAGTATCTTCGTCCGTTTGTGTTGGTGGTGGTTGATAAGTGGCTTCTAAAGCTTTTAAAATTGCTTTGTCTGTTTCATCGATGGAAGATATTTTCCTTCGTTTTGGGGCACAAGAAGATCTAGGTGTCTGTTCAGATACTGCATCTTCATCACTTACTTGTTCTTTTTCAGTAGTATTTTCAGAAATACTGGATTCTGTGTCATCTTTTTCGAGTACTTTCAATAAAAATTGCATTTGTACAAAGTATATGTACTTCTTTGTACGTTTGTCAACACTTCTCTTTTTTCTCGAATTTGCAAATGCATCCCTAATATGTTTCCATTTGTCATGAATAACTTTTCCTGCAAATAATAATCTTTTTGAAATATAAATATGCAAGTTAATTTTTAGCTTAAAAAAAGTAAAATATTTTATTATTTACAGATACCTCGCTAGTGGAAACTCATTTACAGATCCTCACTATACTTATAAAATAGGTATCTCAACTATATGTGAAATTGTTCCCACGGTTTGTCAGCAGCTATGGATTCATTTTAGAGAAGAATACCTGCCTATACCTTCAGAGCAAGATTGGTTCAATATTGCACAAAATTTTCAGAGAATGTCACATTTTCCACATTGCATTGGCGCTGTGGACGGTAAACATATTAGTGTACAAAAATTTCGGGAAAGTGGTTCAATGAACTTAAATTATAAACATTACTTTTCTATAGTTCTAATGGCTGTGGCAGACTCTGATTATAAATTTATATACGTTGACATAGAGGCATACGGAAAGGATTGCGATTCATCGGTTTTTCAAGAAACTGTGTTTTGGAAGAAAATGAAAAATAACTCCCTAAATATTCCTAATGAAACTCTTTTGGCAGGAACAAATACTAGTTTTCCATTTGTTTTAGTCGGAGATTTCCGTTAAATGAAAATTTGTTAAGACCATTTGGAGGTCATAATCTAACTGTAATTAAAAGAATATTCAATTATCGTATAACACGAGCACGAAGATTTGTAGAATGTACATTCGGTATAATGAGCAACAAATGGAGAATTTTTCATCGACCACTAAATGTTTCTAAAACATTTGCAAAGGACATTGTAAAAGCTGCAGTAATTTTACATAACATAGTTCGTCAAAAAGATGGCTTTCGTACGACTGACTTCTACGTTTCTACAAGTACAAATGGTTTGCAAAATCTACAACGGGTAAGGGCTGTAGGAGGTGGAAGACAGGCAAACGACATACGGGACAAATTTGCCAATTATTTTGTGAGTCCCGCGGGCACTTTACCTTGGCAAATGGACAAAATTTGATGTATTATTATTTTAAAAATTTATTAAACTAACATTTTATTAACCTACTTTGTTTTTGAAGAAATCAAATTTATTACTCATTAATCTGTATATTTGTTTCTTTTGAGTCAATAAACATATTTAATTAAACTTACCTGCTTCTATTTTTTCTTCGTTTGAGAAGTTTTCGAAATCTTCTATCAAAAAATTATAAATTTCAGCCCATGCATTATTTTTCTTTATCTTATCTTTATAATCGTCCTGGGTTTTATCTCAAAGGCAGGGCCTTTGTTCTATTAACTCTATTAGAGTTAAAGGATCAAATAGAAATCTAGATGTTTTCTTCGACATCACAACACTGGAACTGACACAAAAGCTGCGATTTGCGATTTCTAGCTACACGTGTGAAAACATGCATAGACTTGCATTGCGTAGAGAAATGGTAGCGGATAAAAATCGCACCGATCGCGCGATTTTAGAAGAACAAATCGCGTGTTTATGCGATATCGCTTCGGCGCTACCATGGAAAATATGGTATCGTCTATGTGTGAAAACGACCGATTTAAATGCACGTAGATTTGATGTACGCAATATTGCGACCATTTATCGCACGCTGAAAATGGTATGGAAATGGTATCGTCTGAAAACGCTCTAAAGCGTTAGAAAGCGATAGCGATTTTTCGCTTTTCATTTATAGAAGGTCTTAAAAGAAAAAAATTCGCTTAATGTCTTATTTTGCATGGAAATCTTGAAAACAGTTATTGCCGACGTCAAACATAGATGAATATTACACTTGGTGCATAAAATCCTGCTCCTTGATGTGCAGAGTTCCTTTTTACAACGTTGAGGATTTTCTATCATGGAAGACCAATCCTCTAACCCATCATACCGAATATCAGATTGTCCACTTTTTTGATCTTTTAATAATTGCGGTACAATTGTTGGAGGAAATTAGTCTTATCTACCGCTCCCACTGATTCATTATACAATTTTATCACTTCAGGTCGATCAACAAATATGTATTTTTTTCAGTTTCACTCCACCGTACATACATTTTCTGTAGAATTTACTACTTTCTTTATTTCTTCCCGTGGACATGTACAGGGTACTTACCAGTTCTGCCATGTCTAATAGTCCATGTATACCAAATATCTTTGCATCTGAGTTTAGTTATTACTGGAATGGAAGAAAAAAGTTGGCATATTGTGGTGGTTAGAAGTAAGCGTTTCCCTTGTTAGGCCATTTGACACCTATGTCATTAATGTGAGAAAACACTTACCTCCAATCGGTGGAAAATAATTAATACCATCTGTTGTATAAAGTGTTAGGAACATTACGAGGGAACATGAAACGTGCAATAACTGTATGTCTGGTAGGCACCGCCTTCGAGAGGCGTGCAATAGCTCTTATGTCTGGTAGGCTTTTACTTCCAGTTTTAAATAAACAAGTTAGAAATGCATTCAGGCTATTTATTACTAGTCACTTTACCACAGCAAAATGTTGTATAAACAACAACTCATTATGTTAAAGATGGCAATGTTAAGGTTAGAAATACAATTGTGTAATGTGGACAGTTTAGTTCTGGGGTTCTCAAACTGTGGGTCGCGACCCCCAGGGATCAATTAATGAATATAAGTATAACAATTTTCATTAACATGATAAGGAATATTGCAACAATACAGAGTCCAAAAGCGACAATATGTTGTAATAAAACAGTATATAACAGGGTATCATAACATGCGAAATATGTCGTATGCTAATATTTGTTTATAACTGTCTTCTAGTTACAAAAATATCTCAATATAAACCGCCTGTTTCCTACGCTCCTGATAAAACGATTTCGTTTACAACTCTAATTCTTCTATTTTTATGTATCCCCTCTCTTCATATTCAATCTACACCTTAGAATTGTAAGTGCCCTCAAAATATTCGTTTTTATTTGTGAGAGAAATCATCTCCATAAAATTTCAACGTAAAACGATAATCCTCTCACGGTCAACGGGAAATTATAACGGTCACATGACGTTACCAGTGTGCTAGAGATTGACTACAGTGAGATAGAGAATCAAAAGTTAGCGTAGATTACTTTACGAGAAATGCTCATACGTGTTCGTCAAGAATTTTATAACCGTCTCGCTTACTGTTTAGCTCAAAACGGGGGTTTATTCGAACATTTGATTTAAGTTCATTGAAGAATTAAGAAGTTTTATTTTTTAATTTATTACATATCAGAATATTACTTTTATTTAGAAATCGAAGGCATTTTCATTAGAATTCGATTTTATGTTTATTGTCTAAAACGTTTTTTAATTTGTACTGTGTGTGTTACACAGAGAATTCGTTCTCATTTGCATACAAACGATAAGAATACTAAGTTTTTTTATTAACACATTCGAATCACAGCAGATGTTCCGAGACCAATTTCACGTGGCCAAATCTGAAAAAAAGTAAAGTTTTTAACCGCTTTCAAACTGAAAACTAGAACAATTTTCAGCATTACAATAAAATGTTCAACGAATAGATGAGTTTAATTATATCTTGGTATGTTACAACCTCTTGAAATATCATAATTAAAAGCTTCTTATAACCTGTTCTCATGTTAGAACAATGCATTTCACAATTAATATAAATATACAATGAAAATTGGCAACACCGTTTCTGTTATCTGGTTCCTATTTAGATAGAATTTGTAAACACATTGACGACAGACGACACTCCTCTCGAGAGCGGCGCCTACCACCAGACGTTTCCACTTTATGAAAAAGAATAATACCCAGAATTATATGTATTTTGTCTTTTTCTAACACATTGACGATAAGACATAAGTGCCCTCAGAATTTTCCTAACACTGTGTAACTCACTGGGATAGATTTCTTAAATATCTAATAAGAAGAAATCTTGACCCTAATCAACAGTCGATGACTCACGTACAACCAACACACTGAACTATAATTAAATCGCTGATTGCAGAAAGGGTACAAGTCAGTAAACTGAAGTTTCGAGAAAAATAAAAAAACTGTTTTTGGGACTTGTGTATAGTAATTAGAAAAGAATTGAAGCACAAATCAAAAATATATTGGAATACTGTCTTTTTCAGAATTTTTTTTAATATTTTGCTTTGATCACTTAAGACTTACAGACCTTCAAAGTTGACAAACATATACCGTTTCTGCAATCAATGGTAAATACCAAAAAAATTAGCTACATAATATGTGAGTAACAGTTTATTAACACAAACTACACGGAAAAATAAAATCAAACTACACAAATTTTACAAGTTCTGTTATTCTACAATGGGCCATTCGAAAATTTCATCCCAAAATTCCTTTGTTTCGGTAGAATCTTCCACATATTTAGCAGATTTTTTAATGTGATCCAATATTTGATTTGGATATTGTATCCAGTTTCTGTTCTTTTATAATAACTTATTATATATCTTATTTTGTAGTTTATATGTAATTTCTTACTATTCACTGGATAGTTAGAACTTCATTTGCTACTTCCATTTCTGTTTTAGGAGTTTTTAAAACATAATTTTGCTAATTTCATCTAAATTTTGTTATAATATATCCTCTCTCGTTAATCACCAAACATCTACTAACTCTTCCTCAATCAACAACTTCCTTTTGTATTTTTTCTGGTTGCTATATCAATTCATGTGTATGCTGATTTCCTATTTACTATCGAATTCTTAAGTTTTTAATTTTATTTAGTGTCTCGTGGTAGCAATTATTAAATTGCCCTTTTTTATAAGGGATTGCTAATAAACAATCGTCAACGTACCCATAAAAGAAATAGATGCGCCCATTGCACATTCTTAAATTTTTTATAGTATTTATTATTATAGTAAGGTTATTGGCTTCTAAAAATTCTTCAATTTCGATTTCAGTGTGATTTTTTAAGTCCCATTTCCTTCTTATTAATTAATGTTAGAGTGTTAAGTCCAATGGAACATTTGTGTATAGTGATACGACGTTTAAGGAGATTAAACTATAAATATTAGGTAGTTTAACGTTATTGATTTTATTTTTGAAATCCCATGAGTCTTTAAGGTAATACTTATTGTTACATACTACATTACTTGAAATATTTTTTATATATTTTGATAAGTTTTCAAATGGAGACTGAATACATGAAATTATAGGTCTTAAAAGTATTTCTTGTTTGTGTAATTAAGACAAATCATATATTCTGGTTGGTATAGCATTTAGTATTTTTAACTCTCTTGCAGTTTTGGGTGATATATACACATTTTTCCCATCTGCTTGTTAGCCTTTTGATAAATATTTGTTGGATCATTCTTTATTTCTTTGTCCGTTTTTTGATCTGAAATGAAATAATTGATTGTTCTAGGGTATACAATAATGCAGTTTTGTTTATCAGGTTTTAAAATTTTTAGATCTGGATTTTCTTTAAAAAGACTTGTTTGTTTTACATTTTTAAGTAATGACTGTTGCTGTCTATTAAGGTTTTTTTGGTATAATTGTTTTTATGGTTTGTGATTACATTACAGCATTTTGACCTAATTTCGTCTCTATTTGTGAACGTAACATTTGCTAAATGATATTCGATATTGCATGTTAACTCAGTGATGGAATTTCTTCTGGCATTCCAATAGGTATTGCAAAATTTAGTCCCAAGCTTAAAATCTATAATACGTTATTCGGTACATGAATGTTCGTTAGATTTTCAACCCAATCTTTATTTTTAATAGAGCTATTATTATCTTTTATTTTTTTTGTAGACGTGAAATTTTATTTTCATTTTTTTGTTTAATTTGATTAAATATTAAATATTTCAAACTTTTTGTGTATATGAATGGAATGCGTGATTTATCTTTCATAGAAATTATATGCAATTTTTATGTTATGTTTGTATATATGAACCCTACAGCATGGAATGATCCTCTAGTTATAGTTACTTTAATTGAAAAACCAGTATTTTTCTTCATAGGGTATGATTCTGTAAAATATACACAACGCAAAAGTCTAGGGATATTTTTATAAGTAGTCGTGTTTTTACCTGTAATCAACTTGAAAAAGTAATACAAAATTTATTTTTTAGATTGTTGTTTAAAATGTCAAAAACAAAAACTTTTTTCCAAAAAATAACAGAAAACTGAACAAAAAAAATATTCTAAAAACCACTGATTTTTCAAATGTCAAAGAAATACAAAAAACACAAAAATTAAACTTGAAATAAAGTATGGCCACCACGTTGATTTATCACAGCCCTATATCTAGCATTCTCGCTCAAAATTACATTGTTAATGTCTGCTTGAGGTATTTGTATCCATTGTACTTTCAGTTGTTGCCCATAAGTGGGGTAATTCGTCGTTGGAGCATGTTCCATACGTTCTCAATGGGATTCAAGTGCGGTGACTGTGCTGGCCATGGAAATACATCAATACCCTCGTTATCCAACCAGTTTACTAGAATGCGGGCTACATGTGGTCTAGCGTTATCATGCATTAAGTGAAAGTTATCTCCAATAGCACCAGCAAATGGACGATCGACAGGTTGGAGAATAATATCCAATTACTACTAACTTGTGAGAAATCCGCGTGGGAAAATGAGCTCAGTTCTTCCGTCTATAATGATTCCGCCCCATACCAATAATGTGCCACCTCTGTATGTGTATACTTCCTGCACATGTCGCAAGCGTTCCAAATTTCTGGGCTGTCTCCACACTCTCGTCCAACGATCTGGATGAAATCCAAATCTAGACTCATCGGTGAATAAAACTGTAGTCCAGTCATTGTCAGCCCAATTCAGATACTCTTGATATCAGGTTAATCATACAGCGCGATTGCCTCTAGACAGACGTGGACATCTCAGTGGTCGCCGACTACGAATATTGGCTTCATGGAGACGATTCATCACTGTATTACTGCCAATTGTCACATTATGTGCACGCTCTAATTCATTAACCAACTCGGTTGTTGTGATTGTCGGTTGCCTTCTAGCGGTTAAAATCAAATACCGGTCTTGAGCGGCGGTTGAAGAACGACCACGTCCTGGATGTTGCTCCGCTGGACTCCCAGTGTCTCTAAACCGACGCTATAATCGACTTATGACGCTTTGCGAGACTCCCAACTGTTGGACTACTTGGGATTGTTGCATACCAGGTTGAAGGGGGCCCACCGCCTTATTAATATCATCCAACGCTAAATGTTGTCGTTCCATGGTAAAAACACACTATCTTTAACGCACCTACTAATCAAGAACAGTATGAAATGACTAAAAATCGGAATTAAACAAAACATTAAAATGTCAGTTTTCTCGTCCCTTGTGAAAAACGTTGTAAAACACGTTGTTACGGTTTTTCTTGTTAGTATAAATCTGCCGCATAAAAGTCAACAATCATGCAGTTTTGGTCATAATAAATAAACATTCCTACCTTAATATCAAGTCAGAATAGCTTCGTATGTCAACAATTTCTAGTTATACCATTAATTCAGTGTTTCAATAGCCTGGCCGTCAACTTGTTTAGCACCAACTGGGTTAATAGTTTAAAGGAAATAATTACACTCGGTAGAATAGTTACAGTAATCTGAATATACACTTAAAAAGAGTGAACTTTATATTATGTACCATGGAATGTAAACAAACATTCCATTATTCGAATCAAACAGCTGATTTGCCATATGTCATAGCCTCGTTCATTCTTCTTTTACAAACGTTAAGAGATCTGTGATTCGTACGGAAGGTTGCCTACCGGTGTACTGTAGATGTACATCATGGTATAATGGGTGATGTTTTATTTTGTAAATATAGTCGTGGGGTGTGGTATATTAGTGAATATAGGATTTATTGTTGATTAGTCAATTATTGTTTTTATACGGGGGATTTTATTATGCGATGTGCAAGTAGAGTAATTCACTCCGAGGTCATAGAACGTATGTGCTCCAAACAGCTCGGGTGAGAGTGTCTCTCGAACGGAAAAGTGGGTTGTCAATGAAACCTGTCGTGTTTTTTTTCTTTGCTGATCAGCGTGGTGTTGAATTGAGGTGTTTATTGGAAGCCCCAAAAACAATTCGTATGAACATTCCACATTCATCCCGCAGGGGAACATGAATTTGAGGGGGTAGTTTGGTTTGGGTGGAGTAGTGTGGGTTAGAGAAGTTTGTGGAGATAGTATTTCGTCCAGACCTCATCTGTGAGATGCAGATGGATATGTAAGCCCAGTCACCTACATTGCCATGTGGTTAAGTTCATGTAACGGCTTTTAACTACTTATTAGCAGCACACAGGAGAACCCTGTCCTAGCCGAACAGGTGAGATTTATTTTATTTAACATTTGCTGTAACTAGTAATTGTTCCTCATAGTGTTGCGAATAAGATGACACCACCTAATTATGTGTTCAGGATAGAGCTTGTGTATAGTATGTTGGGGGTAAAGTACTTGTTAGTAAGGGGTGGTTATCTCGGGTTTTGTTAATTTTAGACTTTATAGGGGGTACTATGCTACGTTCTCAAATAGATGGTTTAATTGAAGTCTACTTTGGGATTTTTTTTAAAGTGGGCCGTCCTACTCTTGTAGTAAATGGTGATTGGTAGGATAATAATAGGAGTCACACTGGATAAATGTGATGAACTCCCCGTTTAATGTCAATTGAGTATAGTCACAACACTAATTAGTGTTTTTTTAGGTTTTGGTTTTTATTCATAGATTCTGGGGTATTGTTTGAGTTTTGGTTATTCGGATTTCCGTATTGGATTAGTTCCGGAGTCACTTGGTGTTGGTTCGTAGTACCACGGCGTTCATGCGATGCTTGCAGCCTCACCTTAGTGATTGCTACCTCAGGAACAACTTGTGGATCGTCAGGATTTATCACCAGCGGGCGAAGTCGCGCAAGTTTTAAACATTTAAATTTTTCTATAATTATTTTTTTATAGTGCATGTCGTCGGCTTAACATGTAAATGTAGTAAGTCCTAAATTGTAAATTTTACAGGTGAGCTAAAAAACTTCCTATATGTTGGTATATTAAATTTTTTTAAACAAAAACTTTTACCAAATGTTTAAACATATCTAATTTACCAAATTATGGAAAATAATTAACAAAAAAAAATTTTTTTTGGGTTTTTTGGGAATTACATTTTCACTTATATTTTTTAAAAACTTATTGGACTTTCAACATTTTCACTTTTAAAGCAATAATTAAAACAACACTAATTAGTATTTCAAGCTATTATATTTATTGAACAACAGATACAGGATAAAAATTATTATTAACGAAAACTAAACAAAAGAATAATATTTTTTTAACATCAATAACTTTAACTGCTAAATCTCACACTTTTAGGAACTATGAGTTTAAAAATAATTGTTACTATTCTTTAAATGGCAAATTATCATAAAACGAGTGATAGTCTTTATTTAAACTAGCTTTAAGACTCTGAAGATGATCGTACTTTGTTTTTTTAATCGGTATCTCACTTTGGTACAACTGTGGAAGATCTTCCAATGCACACGGATGAACTTTATGTACATTACGGTGTTCCAAAGTTTGATACTCAGCATTATGTCTTACTTTGTATAGTACTTGTCCATTAGGTTTGTACATTATTGATCGTAAGTCGGTAACTGCTGGATCGCCAACTTTTCTCCCAGGTCTTATGGATGTTAAAAACTTGAGCTTGTCAAAATTTTTGAAAAATTCGTAAGTTAAATACTTAACAAAATATGGACGTGGATTCTGTCTTGCTTGGAGGCAGACCCCAACATACTCAGCTGGTACCTTAATAGAAATATTTTTCAATTTTCTTTCAATACAAGAATGCATGGAGTCTGCCTCCATTTGCGTGTGCCCCTTTTCGAGGTACTTTTGCTCAATTTGTATACCATATTTCATGGATATATTTTGTGAGGTACATCCATCACTCCAAAATATTATGGATTTTTCATTTGCCATCTTCTCTAATACATGCTCCTTTATGAAGTACGACAATATGGAGGCATAATTATTGGCAGTTACTGCTCCTGTGGCTTCATGCCAAATAAAACAGTAACCATTACCGGTTTTCATATCATAAAGTGTAAAATTATGGACCATGAGTTTTGTTTTAAAATATAGCGAGGAGACGTTTGATTTTGGACTCAAAAGCACTGCTTGAAGGTCCATACAAAACACTTCATTTTCTGAGGTTTCATCTTGGTCTTTTGCCTCCCTGGCTTCAACTTTTTTTTTTTTGGTGTACGAGAAATTCTTCCTCTGAGAGATTTCCGGTTCTATGTGATACACATTTGTCACATTCATCCTTTTTCGGTCTAAATAAGGCTAAATTCATTTCATCAAAGACATGATAAAAAGTAGCTACTGAAAGGTATTTTATGCCCTTTTCCTTGCACCAAAAGTCTCTATAACATTTGTAAAGAGCGGATTTGGAGGCCCATGTCCGTTCTAAATATTGTCTGTTTGAACTGGCCCTACAATAATGTGACTAAACTTTTGGAAGATTTTCAAAAAATTCCTGCAAATTTTTCTTCTCTTGGGCGAATTTTTCTTTATTTGTACGATGTTGTTCATCTTGATTATTAACGCTTTCATCATTCGACGCATTTTCTATACTTTTTAAGTTTCTTTCGTTACATCCTGAAAACTTCCATATATCGACCATTCTCTCACCCATTGCTATTGTATTTAAATACATTTTCTTGCATACTCTTATAGTTGAATCATCTCGTTTCTTCAAATTATACTCCGATGAGTACTCTCGTCTAGATTTATTTTCTTCTTTTCTGTTCCTGTGCCGTTTGGTTGGTGCGTTTTAACCGATAAATACACAAACGTTTTTCTTTGTTCCCAATTCATTTGTTCCCAAAACATTTTAAATATTTCTTGCCGATCATATTCACCTAATTTTTGGCACTCCAGACTGGTTTTGGTTTTATTTGTTAATTTAGATAGTTTACATTCGCAACGTGGTCCAAGGGATCTTCCTGGCTTTGCAATCTCTGTCCAAACACCATTTATTTTTTTTTCTTCCGTTGTAGTTTTTTCCTTTTTCTCTATTTATTTCATTAACCTTCTGCTCCCAGGTATTTTTGCTCACCAAATGCTTCTTTTTTCTTTTCTTTTTTGGCTCATTATTCTCATTCTCATTATTGGATAAGCTGTTATTATCAGAATCGGATTTATTGTTATTGGAGAGTTCCCCGGCGTCAGGATTGTCGTATTTATTATTTTCTTCTGTTGTTGACTGATCATCAAGATCATTTCTTATCTCTTTGCTGCTACTTGGTATTTCTAAAATATCTTGCATGTTACAGCAAGATTGATAATCATTCTCTTTATCAACTATCATTAGACCCTCGCATCTCTGACTACCTTCTTTATTATTATTTAATTGCATATCGATAGGATCGCAAATATTTATGCTATTTGCTAGTGGTATATCCAAATGCACAATATTTTGATCTATTTCAATATGTTGCGTTATTTCTGGGATATCCAGGATTAACAACGGACTTGTGTTTTCAAGTGGCATTAACAAAATTTCTTTATTTTCACCACTGGGCATCGCAGTGTTAGTTGCAGCCGCCATAATTTTCATTGTTCTTGATTGAAACGATGCCATTTTTCTGCAAAAAACACATACATTGTAATTTAACTTAAATATAGGTACATTTACAATAACTACTCAAAATAATTTTTGTTAACATTATATTATTTTAAGTACATGATAAATCCAGAAAAAGCAAATTTAAGAACTATTTTTTGGTACTATTTCTTATTACTTATTTAATAATATGTAGTAAGTCCTTTGTTTTTATTTATTTTACAACAATATTCCTTTTTATAAAATGTTGTAAGTCCATGTGAACTTTCTTTAATAAGTTTTAACAAGTAATTAAAATTAATATGAGAAATATATTAAAGAAAATTACTCTAATATGTTCAATGAATACCTTATTAATTAGAAAACAATTAAAAGTGCTCTAATACTTACCGTTTTTAACATAAAAACGACGACCACATGCACACCTGTTACAACTAAATTAAACTGACAGGACTTACGACATTTAACTGCAAACCACAGAGAAGAATGGACTTTCGACATTTACATAATCGGTAATACAGTTACCTATGTTCACATTTAAGCGAAGTTATTCAGTCAGGAGATTGATTGTATTATTTTCTAGTAGATGGCACTTCAAGTCTATTTTTGACCAATTGTGGACTTACGACATTTGCATGTTAATCCGACGATATATAACATTGTATGTATATATAATTCACAATTTGTGAACATACAAGTGGCTTGTAATTTCTCTTGGTCATTTATTACTCTAGGCAGAGTAGGTAAGTTGCGTCTGAGCTCACACGGAACGTTTATGGTAATTTATATTGTTTTTGTTTTTGGTAAGTTTACAATTTGATATGCGTAGATACGCCACGGTATGGGTAACCCTTCAGGTTCTCACCGTTTTCACATTGTATGATTGGACTTTTTTTTTACAAGTTTTAGAACCAACTTAACTCAGAACTGGTCTATGTTTCAAATCCTTCTGAGCATTGTGTTAACAATTTTGGGGTAGGGGTATATAGGATTTTAAATAATTGTATATAATGAACTATAAGGGATTTCATATAGATCTGTTTATCTTTTTTTATAGTAAGGGTTGATGGACCTTAAGTGTCCACTGTGGGAATAACTACTCCGCAAACTTTTGTAACCCATATAGAACTGTATTCAAACCACACCACCACCTTAAATAAATCATTTCTCTTGTGAGTTGAGTTACGAGTTTGATTTTATGTAATACTTTTCTAATTGGGGGTAAACTACGGTTAGGGAATTGAACGGGGGTATTTACTCGGGTACGGATTACCTGGCGCCTTGGGTTATATAGCTTATATTTCGATTGTTCGTTACCAGCGTACGAACTAGTGATGGGAACCATCGAATAAAAACTATCGAATAATTCGATGGTTGCCGATTATTCGAATTATTCGATAGTCAGAAAAGTATTCATTTATGAATGAATGTGAATGAATTAGTAGAATCATAAAAATAAATTATTCGCGAATGAATGAATGAATGAATTAGTAGTAGCAGTAAGTAACTAACGTCAAAAAAGTATTCATGAATGTGAATGAATTAGTAGATGCAATAAAAATAAATTATTCGCCAATGAATGAATTAGTAGGTGCCAAAAACAGTCAACTTTGAATGTTTTAGGTAGTAGCAGTAAGTAACTAACGCAGTCATCAAAAATGTATTACTATGGATAAATACCAAATTATTCATGATTTAAGAATAAATTCTGGTATTAACTAATTAATTACTAACGCGTTGCAAATTAATAATTTTTGAAATGTCTGTATTTTAAAATAAATTCAGTTTTTATTGGGTAAGTGGTAAGTAGTTAAGTAAAAAAACCAACTAAGTGAATTTTACTATTGTAATTTTTAAAATTCAAAACATCGAATATTGCTGTTTAAAAAAATTATGCTGTCCAAAGTTTTACTACATAGTTTATTTCTACGGTCATTAATTATCTGACCAGCTTTAGAAAAAATTCTTTCTGATGGGACGGACGTAGCTGGCACGGAAGAATACTTTAAATGTAAATCGTATAATCCACCTAAAGCACTTTTATGACATTTCCAGAAGTCAAGTGGACTTTCCAGTCGGTTTACAATGGGCATATCAACATAATTTTTGATTAAAACGTGAGCTGCAGAAAGTGGAGTCGTTTGAACTTGCATTTGCTTTATTTTTTGGTCAAATTGAGACCAGATACTTATCTTTTCTTCATTTTCTTCTTTCTTATTTTCATTGTCATCGTTGGTAGAACTTGTAGGTACTACTTTTTCCTTGTCTACATCCTTTTTTAAGGTAAGACCATCCCTTAACTCATTTGTAACCAGTTTTTGGGCATCTTCACTATTTGAAATGATTCCAAAACCTGATTTTTTGAATCTGGGATCAAGAAAAGTACACTTAGCGCACAGTATATTTGATTCCAACATTCCCAGTCGTTTGCTAATGACTTCCAAGAGACAGTTTTGGAGAAATTGTCCAGACGGAGTTATTGGTTTTCTTGCTTTTACAGCATGTTGGATGCCTCTAACAAGGGGAACGATTGTTGACATTGTTACATATTTATCACCTGATAGCTCAGACGTCATAATCTCTGCTGGCTTTAATATTGACACCAAGTCACTAATTATTTCCCATTCTGAGACAGTTAGGAAAGGAGGAGCTTTTGGTAGTGTCAAAATAATAGCTGATAAGGCTTGTTTTATCTTTAATAATAGTTCCATCATTATTAAGGTTGAGTTCCTTCTCGTAGAGACATCCTGTTTCACTTTAAGTTCAGGAACCCCTAATTGCTTTTGCATAGTTTTTAATTGTTCTGATGCCACTACACTATGTTTAAAATGTGTCACTATAGACCTACACTTTGTAACTAATTTTTTAATCGTCACGTCCTTAAAAGCGCTTCTTCTACACACAAGTTTAAGGTATGCGCGACACAAGGGTGATGCCGTAGTTTTAAATGTTCTTTTATCGCGCTTTTAATGTTAGCACCGTTATCATTAACTATCGCTACAACTTTTTTCTCAATGTTCCATTCCTGAAATATTGACTGTAAAACGTTGGCAATATTTTCACCGGTATGACGCTCTGGAAATTCTTTCGTTGATAAAACGTTACTCCATAACTTATCATTATGTATAAAATGGCACGTTGAGGTCAGGAAAGCCTTAGTTCTATCGGAAGTCCATATATCCGTTGTTACAGATACATGCTTAACATCCTCTAACATATTACGTAATTGCTGTTTAATACTGTTGTATGCAGCAGGTATCATTTTTAATGCGATTTGTTTTCTATTAGGAAGCGTATACAGTGGTTGTAATTGCCTCGAATAGTTCACAAATCCAACATTCTCTACAACAGAGATAGGCTGGTAATCAATAGCGATCATTGTAATTAAACTTCTATCGATTATATGGAGTTCACTATCAGACAATGCCTGTTTTTTATTTGTGATCAGTAGCTCCATCTGATGTGGTCTTTTTCGTTTGAGGGTTTGTAATATATTCCTGCTTGGATTTTCATCTACAGAGGAAGTAGGAGTAGATAAACACGATGAAGATGTAGATGGCTGATTAGCATCCTCTGAAGTAGATGAATATGCTTCATTACATTGACCTGGACGATCTTTATCTAAATTACCCGTGTCCCCTGTATGTGGGTGTTTCCTTTTTAGATGTTCACGTAAGTTAGATGTGTTGCCAGAGAATTTAAAGTTTTTTTTGCACAATTCACAAAATACATCTCTCTCGGACCGTTTTGTGAAGTATTTCCACACTTCTGACGTTTTACTTACAGATCTAAGCATATTCAGTATTAATATACTAACTTTTACACAATCATATAACTCACAATCAAACACGAAAACGAAATGACGCTACGTAAGTTACAGTTATAAATAAAAACAGGGGAATCCCACGGATTCACATTTGTAAAACGCCTTTTACTTGTCAATTTAACACCAAAACAATTATTTGATATCTTGGTTGCCTAAATACGCGAGACTACCGTAACGTTAAAATAATCAATATTCAATACATTACTAAATAATTTTCTAACAGAGGGAGACACTGCTTGTTAATATGCGAACAAGCGAACAAATGTATTCATTACTAATTTATTCGAATTAATTCATTCGATGGTTAGATTTATTCATTTAGTAATTATTCGATGGTTCAATTTATTGGATGGTTCCCATCACTAGTACGAACCTCCCTTTTTCGACTGAAGTCTAGCGGGTAAAATACCTTGTGGCATAGATCGGCCATCCGATCTGCTGGTAACTTTGTGAATAAGTAGTAATTGATTTCGGGGCCACAAGTTCGATCTATTTTCAATAAGTCGCTAACGTAAGTGGGGTAAGTGCATAAGTGCACGGGGTTTGATTTTACGTTACAACGTATTGTTATCTGTTTTGCAATTTTTTTATATAAAAAAGTAAGTATTTAGACTAACAGTCACAGTCGAAGTAAGTTTATATGAACACGAAAATGTCTTAAATTGGTTTTAGGATTTTAAAAAAATATCCCTAGACTTTTGCGTTGTGTGTATATTCATAATCATAATTTTGTTATAAAACCTAATTTTTTAGTATATTTTCACTTGATTTTTTATTAGTTTCATTTTATGATTATCTTCATATGTCAAAAATATGATCTGCTAAATGTTCAAACATCTTGGTATTTTGAAGCAATATAACAGATATTTTCTGAATGAATATTTCCATAATTTTTTTTTCATTTAGCATGAAATTTTCTGTTATATTCAGTACCTGTCTAATTATATTCTCATTAAAGAAATATTCATCAACCACAGTTTTTGATGGTATGATTATACCACCTACATTTTTCCTATTAAGAAGTGGGAAATTTTGTCTATCTATGGTGTGACCATTTATATGTTCCATTTCTATTAGACATGTACTGCATTTGATAATTTTTTTTGTTGATGTGACCACAAATCCTGACACATGTGAGTTCTGACAATTTTGACAAAACGAAATAATCATACTGAGCTCGTCATCTTCTATCACCATTCCATTAATGTCAATATTATATTTTTTCATAACACTAATATCGTTTAATCTAATCTGCGGATATGTTCTGTCTTCACTAACTAGTGTAGTTGTTACAATATTTGTATTATCAAGTACAACTTCCCTTCAAAATACTTATATCATTCCTCAAAGTCATTCTTTTGAATGTGGAATAAAACTGAAATACTGTTGGATTGTTATTCCAGCCATTTTTTCCTCTGAAAAATAGTCATTATCATCATTTGAACAGATATGTATAAACAGAAACATATATCACCTTAGACAGGAAAATAATAACTCCAGGTGGTCCTGCCTGAATTTATATGCGAGGATATAGTTCAGTGGTAATCCATTTTGCTTCACATGTTCATCATACATTCCCAATAAAGATGATATGATAATACACATCCAATAAATGGTGTTTTATTTTTAGCGTGTGTTAAGAGTTCTCCTATCGTTTTTCTCAATGACTTTAAATAAGTCAACGCTTCCTCAAAAATTTGTTTCCAGAAGTTGTCATTAATTAGCTTCAAAGAGGTCTTATATCCTCTGCCAAATGGATTTCTGAAATTATCTAAATGGAATACCCTATCAATTATTCTGATTAATTGAATGATAGCTTTTGTGTTCGGGAAATCCAGATATTGCACATCAATCATTAAAAACTACGCAGTAGTTAAGGGTTAAAATGCTGTGCAGTAAATCATCCAGCTCGGTCACCTCCTCTTCTACTTCAGGCCTAAAACAGCAATCATTTATTTGTAATGAATCAAAACTGTTGAACCTACTTTTCATTACATTACAATTTAAACATTCAAATAAAGTGAAGCCACTTCATAAAAATCCTCTAATGTTAATGTATACTTACATAAATAGATCTTTTTTGTTTTTATTCAAATTTTCGAAGAACGTACTTCGCTCTATCCTGCATGCTCCTTTTTGAAAAATCTTTGCAGGTGGCTTCCTTTACATTTTTTTTTCAATAAAAGTCCCCCTGCTTGTATCTTCGTAGGGATTATTCTCCGATATCTCCGTCAGCAAAATAATGTCATTGCCACTGTAAAAAAGTCTTTTTCTTTTTAAATCCATTATTGCATAGCAAAGAAATGTATTAGAAAATAAGGTTATGATTTTTGAGCATATAACATCACTTTTGTCGTTTGGCCGTTGAAAAACGAGAATACAGACTACAAGAATGCAATACGGTACGTTGACGGATCGATACGTTTCGAGTAACGTAACCAAACCCACGTATAGCTTCTGCACATGCGCATTGCAATATGGATACGTGGTGATTTTTAGAACTGCTTTTAGCCAATTGCACCGACTATTCCCAAAGTAACACTTTGTTAAGGCCGCCTTACTATGTAAGGAAGTTTAAGTATTCGGTACTTGCACCAACGAGAAAATGATTTTACTTATGTAAGGGGTAAGGCCTGGGCATGCAATGTTGCAACACTGCATGATCTGAGAATAGAAGGCTGAAACTAGTGATGTTTTGTCTAAGCCACCTACCTATTAGGGACGTATCTTTTTCGGCGTCGTTATCAGGATGAGAAATATAACAGTTAAGGCACAGGTCAAAAGGCACTGGTTAATAAACCAACAGGCCAGTCTATTGTAATGAATATTTTATACGATTATTATCTTTTTTTTGGGATTATAGATTAGGCTTTATACATTTGGATTTTAGATACAGTTGTTGACATTTTATCTTCATTTTTATTTGGTTATTTCGAGAGATTTGTTTTTTTTTCTTTTACTTATATATGGTTTTTTTCTCATGTTTTCATTTCATTCATTCTTTATGCTTATTTAGTTTTTATTTTTTTACTTATATATGTTTTTTTCTCATTTTTTCATTTCTTTCATTTTTTTTGTGCTTATTTAGTTTTTTTTTCTACAATATCATGTTAGTACTTTTAGTTAAGTTATACAGGAGTCGTTTTACTTCTATCTCTTCTGATGCTAGTATGGTTAAAAGATTAGCTGGTAATGCTATAAACTTGGAAAGTTTACTGTAAAATTGTTTTGATGCTGCTTCATTGAATTTACACTCCAAAAGACAATGTTCCAATGATCTCGCCACATTTGCAGTTGTCGTTTTCTGTTAGTTTAAATGTCTTCATACGTTGTGGTGTGAGGCAATGTCCCGACCTTATTCTAGTGAGGGTTCTAATAAATGATCTATCACTTTCTTTGTGGAACCAGTGTTTGTGTTTAACTGTGGGTTCAATAACTTTATATGTTTGTCCTCCAGGGTATTCTGAGTAGTACTTCTACGAATCCTCTTTTAATTTTATTTTGATTTGTTTGTTTATGTCTGATATCGGTAGCTTGAAATTTATTATATTTTCTCCTTGTCTGGTAGCAGTTTTTGCTAATTTGTCCACGATTTCGTTTTGAGGTATGCCACTATGTCCTCTTATACACACTATTCTAATCTCCTTATTTAGGTTTGCTAAAATATCCAGAAGCTCCCAAATTTTTGCTACAATATTATGTAAATCTGCACTAGGAGAGTTATTTTCTTTTCATTACTGCACTTCTGCTGTCGGTGAAAATTACAAATTTGTTATTGTATTCGTACCCCATGCAGTATTCTAGAGCTTGTTTAATTCCCATAAGTTCTGCTGTGTATATTGATGCTAGAGGGGTAATTGGTATATTTCTGAATATTTTTGATTATTTTCGTGATAAAAGGCGAACCCTACTTTGTTGTTTAAACATGAACCGTCTGTAAAAATAAGTTCAGAGTCATTCCATTTTTCTGCGACGTCTTTCAGGAATAGCGCCTTATTTTCAGCATGCTCATTTATATAATTTGTATACGTAACTTTTGGTTGATTTAAATAACATTCATAAGGAATTGTGTAACAAGGGGAGATTTCATATTCTAATAATTGGTTTTCATAGTTGCTCACCCAGTTGTAGCTTTCTATAAAGTTAGGTGACCTCTTCTTTTCCCAATATTTAGTAGTTAGGCAAGATATAAATAGGTTGTTTAAACTTCTTTTGCTATCTGTTTTCTTTGCACTTATTTTTAACATTAGTCGGTTCGTTAACATTTCTCTTCTAATGTGTAATGGTGGTTCTGAACATTCTGCTTCCAATACATTTATAGGTGTACTCTGCAGTGCCCCTGTGTTTTTTTGATTATTTTTTTGGCCGCTGCATCGGCGTTTTTATAATTAATTGCATTTTCAACATTTGGATTTTGTTTATATTTACTAAATGCTTCTCTGCGTAATGATACTAGTAGATCGCACTGATTATTCCACCAGACTTTGGCTTTTGTTTTGTTTGTTATATTATTTTTATATTTTGGAATAGATTCTTCAGCAGCTTGATTAATAACATTTTTAATTTTATCATAAAGATTATTATTGTTTAGTGTGTTATTATTGTTATTATGGTAATTTATTATATTTAAGTATTCTGTATAATATTTTTTCCAGTCAGCCTTACCTATATTCCATTTTTTAAAATTTGTTTGTCGTACAGATTTTATGCTTACTTGACCGGTTATTTTTATAGGTATGTGATTTGATCCATATGTGTCTGTCGAAGTTTGCCAATCTAATAAATTGTGTATGTTGGGGCTACATATAATTAAATCAAGAGCACTATTATTTTGATTAAAATTGTTTATGCAAGTTATACTACCATCGTTTAAGAAAATTAAATGATTTGCTTCTAAGCTATCTAGTAGTGCTTTTCCTAAACTATCAGTTTGTATTCAACCCCAAGATATATGGTGCGAATTAAAATCTCCCCCCACCACATACGGCTTTGGTATCTTTTCAAAAAATATATTCCATTCATTTACAGTAACTTTAGTTGCTGGTTTTATGTATACTAATACTAAAGTTAAATTTTCATTGTTAGATAGTGTTGTGGTAACACTTATTTTTTCTATTTTAGTTGTGCGTTTGAATTCGGTTATTTTATAATTTATATTATTTTTTACTAGTATTGCTACTGCTCCCTTTCCGTCGGGCCGGTCTTTTCGTATATTATTGTATCCAGAGAAGTTTATATATGTATTTGGCTTTAACCATGTTTCTGATAATAATGCAATATTTATATTTTCTTTTAATAGTAAATATTCCAAGTTACTTTTATTTGAGATAGCTGATATACAGTTCCACTGTAGTAAACTAAGTGATAAAATAGATTTTTAATAGTACATTTAATCCTTTTATCATGTACATTACTAAATACTTTAATATTACCTACACCTATTGCTTCAATAAAATTACTACTTTTGGCAACATCTATCTTAATAGGGTTATTTAACAGCATGTAATCAGAAAAATGGTCTTTAATGTTCACTAAGTGATTTGTGCAACCACTATCTATATGAAACAAAAGGTTTCGGTTACTTCCAATATTATTTCTCCTACATTCTCTTTTATAGCGTCCTTTTTCTTCACAGGTGTAATATACTTCTATGTTTACTGTAAATGCAGCAGGCATTTTTGTTCATTTCTGTATCACCACTTTTTACTAAATCTAATGTTAAGTCTTAAGGTTGGGTATTTTCTAAAATGGTGATTACTGTTTCGAATGTATGGGGCATTGCCATTAATAGGGTACAAACTAAATATTCTTCCTTCAAATCTGCTCCTGTAACTTCAACCTGACGTACTGTTTCATAAAATTCTGTTAGGAATATTTCTAGATTATTTGCTTCTGTTAATTTCATACCTATAAGTTTCTTTCTTAATACCATTTGGCCTGGTATACCTTTTTCTCATACTTTGTCTCTAATGTGGCCCACATCTTATAAGCGGTATTCTGTTCTCGAATCAATTCAATTTGAGCATCGTTCATGCATTGTACAATATAAGATTTACATCTATTGTCTAGTTTTCTGGCTTCTTCCTTTTGTTAAACGTCTGTGTAATTATTAGGGTAACATTCTGTAATTATACATTCTAAAAGTTCTTTTTCCATAAATAATGTCTACATCCTAAATTTCCATGTGTGAAAGTTATTACTATTCAACGGTTTGAATGTTCTATTGTCTGCCATTTTGTAATTTTTTAACCCTTTACTTTTTGCAAAATCTAGTATGAGTAACTTACGGGATGCATGGGCCCATAACCTGTTGTTATTAGATCAAAACTCACACTATTACTTGATAATATATTTATATTTCCCAGCGTAACATCATTACTCATTCAATCACAGAGGGGACAGAAGAAATTAAGAAGGAAACTGAAGAAGTAGGTTTCATAAAATTACAAGGACAAGCAAGTGAAGAGGTCAGGAAACATTCTCAAGAAAAAATGAATAAAGAAATTATAAATTTAAATGACAGAATTAAAAAATCAACAGACAAATGCGTTAGAAGAAGTGGAATCATGGGAAGACAATTTAATAAGGAAATCGAAGAGATGCACCGAAGATTAAGAAACACAGTAGACGAAATAGAAGATAATATAAGAAGTCATGAAATAGGTATAGGATGCTCCAGAAAATTTTATAATGTAGTAACAAGAATAAAATGTGACAACAAAATGAATATAATTCACACAAATGTTTTGATGAAATTAATAAGGAGTGACATGAATAATATGGAAGAATTTGAGACGCAGATTTTATGGGATTTATTGGAAGGAATGAATGAGATACGGGACTACAAAACTAGAAAAGATATAATGGAAAACGGAAAGAAGCTACAGAAAAACATTGAGACTCAAATAACGAGAGATGACCATAAGAAAAAAGTAAGAAAAAGAATAGCCAAGTAAATAGTATCACATGAGAATTAGAATGAACTTTGGAAACGAAAAAGCAATGGAATGGACAGGAAAAGGATACAAAAATAGACTTATAGAAAATTTATTATAAACAGATAATACAAGTATAGTGAAATTAATATAATATGTAGATCTAATATTTTTTTTTGAAATTTTTATATGCAGTAGACTTGTAGACGTTTTTCATTATTCATAGTGAGCAGTAATCTGAAACAGAAAAGAATACATGTAAATAAATAATTATAGTATAGGTAGATGTAAGGTTTTTCCATTTTGCTTCATATGTAGCACACCCATGTAGAAAGATAAGATAATATCATAGGTAGATATAAGATTTTCATTTTTCATATTTAGTTTACTTATAGGCAGTATCCATAGTTAATATAATCTAAAAACAAAACATATGGAGATACAATCTATTAATGATAAATAAATAATACCAAAGATATATGGCAAGAAAAGCTTCAATATAATATTGAAAATTTTGTGAGAATTTATTAGATAGAGGGGATAATGAAATAGAATGTACACCTATTAATAAGAACGGGTAGGAAATAGGAAGGACAAGCTCGATAATAATTAAATAAACAGTAAAAGAGATGGAAAGGAAAGAAAGTTTTAAATCAAGATATAAAATTGGAGATATTCATGTCAAGTAAAAATTTTATAGGAATCATGGAGATAAGTAAAAATGAAATATGGAAGCAAAGATTTATATAGAATATGATATGATTAATTATTATGAGATAGGAAGATATGAAATATAAAATATAATGTAAAGAATATATTGATGAAATGAAGTTGATGAATTATAATTAAGAATTATGCAAATGAATATAAATAGGTATAGAAAGCAAAGAAAAAGGTTAGACTATAGGAGCAATTATCTTTACATGAATATGGGTTGAAAATAGGATATGAAAAATGTGAAATATTGAAATAATAATAATTTCTTAGTTTAAAAGATAAGTTAGGGAAATGAAAGCTTAAAAAATAAAGGATTGTTAAGTAAAGGAAAGAGGTGTAAGTAATTATTGTAGAAAAAGCAAGAAACAGTTAAAGGAATGAAGACTCTAAGTGGGGAATAATTAAATAAGAATTGAAGCAAATCAATAACATAGATTGGTATAAAAAAAGAATAAAAAAAAATATAAATGCCAGAATCAGAATAATTTTGTCTCATATTTGTAAATATTCGAATAGGATAGGATATAATTAGATAATGGAAATTAAGTATAGGATAAAGATATATAAAAAATTTTAAATATAGGATTCTTCAAATTTGATTTCTGGAGCATAAAAAATTAGTATATTAAGTAGAGGTTAATGATTAGTTTGAAAATTGAAATTGAAATTTTAAAAAGGCAACTTGAAAGCTTCCTTTTAAAATTTAAATTTGAGGGGAGTTGAACTAGTTACCTAGTTCTGGAAATAAATTTAAATAAATAACTATAATAAAAACTATAAATTATCACGGGAGGAGTGTCAGTAGACACAACCATTAGCATAAAGTCAATGACAATTCAGGTATAAAGTTATAAAAAAAGAGTGAAATATGTATCAATCTTATTAAATATTGATGTGATTATTTAAAAAAGGATTATGAGTATAAATACTGAACACAATATTATTTAATTAAGTACCAAAAGTTACTTACACAAGTAATTCCAAATATATGTCAATGTCAATGAGTTCCACATTGCACTGAACACTGCCATAGGAATTTCCGCAGAAAGATTTTGCCATATTATAACTTGAAACCTAAAAAAAATTATAAAAGAATATTTAGTCTAGTGATTGCTTATTATAATTACACATGTTTTAATAGTAAAAGTTTAGAATTTAATAAAGGGTTGATAACTATATAAGAAAAGATAGATGGAACGCAGCCCAGACTAATGAAAAGGAAATAAATAAACAGGAAGTAATAAATCCTAGTAAATTTTAAATTACCAACCTAAAATTATTGATTATATATTGTATAATGAAAATTCATATCAAAACAAAAATAATCAATAGTTTATGTAAGATAAATAATAAAATAAGATTGAAAATAAAAAAAGGAATCAATTACATATAGGTAAAACAATAATTTAGGTTGTAGTTTTTGTAAAAACGAATATTTATAAAAATATCTAAATAACATGTTTATATGCAAAATAGCTATTGTATTATGGAAAAAGGACATGATATATATTCCTTAATACAATAGGAATAATAGTGAATTAGTGTGATTATCCTCCAGAACAATGAAATTAAATATTCCAGATTTGTAACTAAAAGACTTAGAAATGACAATTTTTGTTCTAAATAACAGATCAGTGAGCTTTGGATTAATCAAGCAGAGAGGATTGTTGATTTTGAAAACAAGAGAAGTTTTGTTGGTTTTGTGGAGGAAGCGTCGATGGAGATGACTCTCGGTATAAAATTTATTTAAAATTGTGCTTAAATGTTAAAAATCACAACAAAAGGTAATAAAAAGCAAATAACTAGTGTTTATAATCCTGTGTAAGGAGAAGGAGTTCCGAAGGTGTATTCTCTCTTGTGAGAGATCTGCAAGAGTTTGAAGATGCGAGCCCGGCAGAGAAATCAAATACTAAGGTCTGTGTCTTTAAAATGAACTTAATTGGAATTCCATATAAATTTTTTAAAAACAAAAAAGTGAACAATAAAATCATTATCAGAACGTTCAAATTAAACAAAATAATTAAAAGGCCAAGAACAGCTATAATATGATGCATCATAATTTTATCTCAATATAGAATGATACATTTTAATTAATAAGAATAATTGTACTCACTTGTTGTAATATAATTCACTGGATATGTTCACGTGCATCATGAATGTTCATATAACTTCTAATTCTTTTTTCAATCTCCTGCATGAATAGCTATTTGTCTATCACTTTCTTCACTTTAAACTCACACACATATTTCTATAAAAGTTTATTTATATGTAATTAATCGTTTAAAGTTTATAACATTTAAATCGTTTCACCATTATAAACGTGCTGGCTGTGTGTTAACAGTAGGGACGCTACTTCTAGAGGGGAGAGCATCCTCGTATCGTCTAAATTATATCAGCGCATGCGTTCGGATTTATGCGCCGATGCACTACTAGGAATATTATT